>CM037876.1:241349217-241662425 GCA_021292165.1 Shinisaurus crocodilurus
CCCTCTGAGCTTAGCTGCAGTCCTCACAGTAGTTGAGGGTGGGGGAAATGAATTTTCCCAGCAGCAATATATTGTTCCTTGCTGTAATGCAAAGTATTTTGGGGTGACTTGGTCTTGAATGGGCAATTAAGACCCATTACCTTTACAAAAGAGCTGCTCCTGGTGGAGATGAACACTTCTGGAACTGGTTTGTTGATATGGATCAACACAGCTGCCTCCATCTTTTGGACTCTCTCTGGGAACATGGCTATGGGAACTATCATGATGAGCACCCACACTTCAAAGTTTACCGCTACACTACTGCATTTTACAGATGAAAAATTGTGGCTGGAACAGAGTGACTTGCCTAAGACAGTGGAGGAGCTTAAATTTTAACCAAAACACCTAAACCCAACGCCCCAGTCACTCTGTATAGCATGATGGGGAGTTTGGTGCAGAGATGCTACATAAAAGGTGTTTTTTTTTTAAAGTGGGCCCTGCTATTGGATGAAACTTATTCATTAACCAATTGACATAACAGCCCTCAGGATCCTGAAGTTGGGTTGGCAGATAAACTTTCCACCTTCCCGCTTAATGTGTGGTGTTGCTCACATCCTTTGGATTCTCTTTGGGCAACCCTCACCAGACCATTACCAGACACTAGAAGAGCTAGTAGATTTGCCACCCTTCCAGTTGTCGTCTCCTCCTTATCTTTATTTTTTTTATTTATTATTACATTTATATTACATTTACATTTTTCTCCTCGAAGAAACCCACGGCGGCTTACATGGTCTTCCTCCTCTTCATTTTATCCTCACAACAACCCTGTGAGGTAGGTTAGGCTGCGAGTCAGTGATTGGCCCAAAGTTACCCAGTGAACTTCATGGCTGAGTAGGGACTTGAACCTGGATCTCCCCAGTCTAACCACTATGCCACACTGGCTCTCCTTTGCCTTTCCACATCAGGAAATTATAGAGACAGACATTGTAGAACGGATTAATGTGTGTCGTGTGCAGAGAGGTCAGAGTAGATCAGCCTTCCCTGGCCTAGTGCCCTCCAGATGTGTTGGACTACAACTCCCATAAACCCCCAGCCAGCATAGCTATGGCAAAAGTTGTGTTATTGGATGGCAGCCTTCCCCAGTCTGGTGCTCTCCAAATGTTTTGGGCTACAACTCCCACCATCCTAAGCCAGCATGGCCAATGGCTGCCTGAGGGATGATGGGAGTTGTAGTCCCACACATCTGGAGGGTTGGAGGCGCTAGACTATATGGTGGCGGTGGGGGATCTCTTTAAGCTTAAATTCCAGCAAGTCACGGCGTGGCGGCGGCGGCGGCGGCAGCAGCGTCGTGTTCTGGGGCTGTGGTTTGTGACGGGTTAAGTCCCCGCTTCCGAGTGTCTCTGAGCCCGTGACTCCGCTCTCCCGTGCAGCGCCAGCACAGCCCCTCCTCTCCCTGTCGCTCCCTCTGGCTTTGTCTTCCGCAGCTACAGGATCCGTGCCGCCTCCCTTGTGCCCCGTTTTGGTTGCTGTCCGGGGGGAGGGGCTGACCTGTCCGGGTTGCTCTGGAAGGAGGCGCCGAGGTTTAGCATCTGATCCCAGGTCGTGAAGAAAGCCTGACCGCTCTTCTCTTTCCCAGTCGCCCGCAGAAAACCCAGAATCGGGCTTCCTTCCCTTCTCCCCCTCTTGGCGAAATTTGCCCTTCCCGGGTTTACTGTCTCCTCCTCCTCCTCCTTCTTCTTTTTGGTCCTCCTATGAGACTATTAACTTTCCCCTCCCCTCCACAGATGGCTCTTTAATCTTCCTGCCCAGGAGAGGCAAATGGATCTTGGGCATTTGCTCAGTTTTGCCTAAGTTTCCGGACTGTTCCCACCTGGATGCCTAGTCCTCATGCTTTTGTCGCCTGAAAGAGTGAGGCTGCCTGAGTGATTCCCAGCAGAGGCATTCACCATCCGTCCAAGAAGCTGCCAAATCATCTCCCTCCCTGGCCAACGAAGCCGGACTTTGCTTTTCCTCTGAAGAAATTCTAAGCCACCCCAAGAGCAGCAGGGAGGCACCGAGCAAGCGTTGGAGTTCTCCTGCTAGTAAGGACGCAGGGAAGGAGCAAGCAGCCGAGCTCACCTTGTTGGCACTTGGCAGAGAGCATGGCTGAAGCTCCCAGGACGAGGGGATCCGATGATCCCGCTGGAGAAGAAGCTGCCGCTAGAGGGACGAAAGGCTCTGCCAGAGATGGATGGAGGGTGCTGGGAGCTGGGAAGTCTCTGCCACCCAACTTTCAACTGGGCCACAACTTGAACCCTCCGACCGAAGTGGGGGGGAAAACACCTTCTGGAGCTGAAGCAGGTCCATCGCTAGGGGCACAGGTGGAGGACCAGTTTCTGCACTTGGCCATCAGAAAGCAGGTGTCCTACAGGTAAGGGTTTCTCCTTGCCAAGTCGCCCAAGCGGCTAATTCTATGGCAGCCTTCTCCAACCTGGCGCCCTCCAGATGTGTTAGACAACAACTCCCAGCATCAGCCAGCCAGCAAAGCTGTCTGGCGATGCTGGAAGTTGTAGTCCAACACATCTGGAGGGTGCCAGGTTGGGGAAGCCTGGTGTAAGGAAATAAAGGGCCCTTTCCCAAGGCATGATGGGTTGCTGCTCCCAATGGACCATCAAATTGTTTTCATCGCACTGTAAGTGGCCTTTGAACCCACCCACCCCAAAGTGGAGGACTTATGCATGTTTGCTTGCAAATAAATCCCATTGAGTTTAAGGAGGCTTACTCCTAAGTAAGATTGCAGCCTTAGGCTTGTCCTATCAGCAGTAAACCCATTCTGGCAAAAGTGCACTAGTGGCACAAAGAGGGGACCTTATATCACAATAGAGGTTGATGAATGGAACAGATTTAATATTATTAGGGAATCCAGTGTGGTCTAATAAATCAACATAATATCCTCCTGAGATATATTCCCTGTCTTTATTCCAGTGCCTCCCCTTCCCCTCCTTTAGGAAAATCCCCCACGAACACCTTTCCATCATCTGGAGATGACAGAGAAGTGTAGATGAGCAAAGTTCTGAAGTATATGACTGGGAAACCTGGGGTGGAGGTGGAAGGCTCGACCTAGCAAATACATTAAACCCAAATGCAGCAGTTTGTGTTCCTGCATTATTGTCTGTGCTGGGAATGCACCCCCCAATCCAGCACACTTTTGGCTCCCTATGATGGGACCAACAATTTACTTCTGAGCCGGTTGTCAATATGTCCAGTCCATATATTCATGACTGTGATAGCACAAGCTCCATTCTATTTGGCCCAGGGCATGAATCCGGTTAAAAATCTACAGACCTCACTCAGACTGTTGACAAGACATTGTGGTTACATTATCTGAAAGCACCTGGAAGAAGCACATAGAGCACACCTGTATTGTACATGCTAGAATACTAAAATGGAGTGCCTGGACAAGAACACCAGGAAGCCAAGGAACAGCTACTACCACGGAGGCGGGAGAAAAGAGGTCGCTAAAACTTCCTATAACCTATTTGTGTCATTTGCAGAGATACAAACTGAGAAATTTGAAAACCTTCTCAGCTTCACACAGCTCTTCTTCAGAAAAACTAAAAAACAAACACCCCCTCCAAACTTATTCGTTAGCAATATCTCTATTTATGACAGCTTTATGGTAAGTCCTTTGCCCTTTGAGGAGCTGATAGCAATAAATGAAAAACTGGGTGTCACAGATTTTATTTTAAGAATCCATGGTTCACTATGACTGGAAGTGCAGAAGTAAATTTAAACCTCCTCAAGCCACTTGAAGAAGAGCACTGTGATACTTGAAAGCTTGCATATTCTCTCCCACAGAAGCAGTTTTACCTACCTTTGACTGCTGACGTTTTGAGGCAACTTACACTCATTTAGCAACTCTCTATCCTGAATAGCTTATTATGGAAAACACAACTGCTGCACAGACATCGGTGTAAACATGTACAGTGTGGATGACATATCCCCACCTTTGAACATGCATGCGCATGCATCTGGGAAACCTCACCTAATTCTTTCATGATGAGCCAGTGTGTTGCAGTGCCTAGAATGCTAGATGTGGAAAATACCTGGGTTCAAATCTCGGTTCAGCTATATGAGGCTCACTGCGAGGGCAAGTCACTTTCCCAGGCTAACCTACCTCATAGGGTTGTTGTGATGCTAAAGCACTGCTCGGAACTCCTTGGAGGAAGCATGGGCTTGACAGGTAACCAGTTTAAGAATGGAAATGTGTCTGCGGGGCTTTGATATATGATGAGGTGAGCAAACCATCCTTGGGCCTAGCAGTTCCGGTGCCCATAGGGTTTTAATGCAGAAAAATGGATGGTGCTACATTAGTATATTTGATTTCCACAATAATTACGGGCAACCTGCTTCACTTAAGACTTCAGTCTGAAGCACAAGCTTTCTGGTCCATACAGCTGACTTTCCACAGGAAGCAAGTTGTAGGAGAAATGCATTGGCCTTTTCCATGGGCACTTAATGTAGTCCAGGTTATATGCTGCAGAACCAAACTGGGATAGAGGAAAGCTGTCACTCAGATACTCCATTCAGGGTCAGCCCCAGGCATTTTGCCAACCCAAGGTGTGCAGCACAATCTCCCTGTAAGAACCATCACCATCACTAAACAATGTGCCTAAGGCTCGTCCCTGCCTGATGATCCAGAATGATACTATGAATGATGCTACTAAAAGCTGCCAAAAGATCCACAAAACCAACAGAGAGGCATCCCCTCTGTTCAGTTTCTGGTATAGGTAATCAGCCAGGGAGACCAAGGGTACCTCTAGGCAGAAGCTGCTAGTGCTACTCTCCTGGGAGGTTCGTTCCCCCCCCCCTTTTTTTTTATTCTCTGCCACCAGGAGAAGACCATTTAGTTCAGCCAGGCTTTTTGATTATCTGCTATGTTGTTTCTGAATTTTTTGGCTTTTAGTTCAGTTCAGTTTCATTGTTTATAATCCTAGGTCATCACAACATGACAAAAAGAAAATATCCAGAATATTACAAACATGAAAATAGACAAATTAAACATAGAACAAGAACATGACTAATAATTCAGAACTAACAAACTAAAATTAATGATAAAAATTCCCTGAAACTAATTTCCAATTTTTATAAAAGTGCCTCTTAACCAAACCAAAAATAAAACCTACAAGGCTAAAATTTAATTTTTTAACCATCAGTCTTCTCCGATGCAACCTAATTCATTTGCTTTATTAAATCTGGTGTGGACTTTAGCTAATGCCATTAGAAAAGTAATGACTTTTTCTCAATATCTTTATGTCTTTGTTGTAAAGCAAGAAGTCTGTCTTCTGACAAGCTGACCAGTTTGATCCAATTTTTAGCAAGCCAGAAATATATTTTTCCCTAATGTCTTGTGCGAAAGGACAATTAACCAAATAATGAGAAAGATCCTCAACCTCATCTGAACTGCAGTGACAAAGGCTTTTAATTGTTTTTCAGCTCAATCCTATGGCCACTCAGCAAATGTGACCTCGGAGAAGGGGCTGTGTGGGTGTTCTGGGGGGCGGGGAGGGGAGGAGATCGGCACCACCGTGATAGGAGGTATCCTGGCAGCACCT
The DNA here is from genome assembly GCA_021292165.1 of Shinisaurus crocodilurus. Lineage (NCBI taxonomy): Eukaryota > Metazoa > Chordata > Lepidosauria > Squamata > Shinisauridae > Shinisaurus > Shinisaurus crocodilurus. The sequence continues at coordinate 241,354,791 of CM037876.1, forward strand.
CAGCCCCCTTGCCTCCCCCTCTGAAGTGCTGCATTTCAATGGCTGAAATCGGCCGCCTAAGTGCTTTGCAGGGAGCGTGGAAGTGATCTTTGCTTCCGCATTACTTCCACCCTGCATAGGATGCCCATAATCCTCCGAGTTCAAGGGCTATGGGCATCTGGACTGGATCACGTCCTTAACTGGTGATTGTTTTTATTGTGTCAATCACTACTATTGTGTAGTAGTGCCACCTTGAGCACTACTATGCGCAGTAGAAAGGTGGGATGGAAATGATTCAAACAAACAAACAAATAAATTTGAGAGATGCGCCACAGAAACCTTGTAGTGTTGCAGAAGATGCTGCATTTTTGTGGATTCCATGATGTTTCACTAGTGCCCCTAAAAGGCCTAAAAGCGTTGCTGCCCTAAGCACTGTCTTGAGATGCTTGTGCCCTGATACCTTTCATGGAAAATTGAGGGACCTATGATCCTGCACAGAAATCTAGGCAGTACCCCTGGTTACTAGGTCCCATTAAGGCATGCTGAGAGTACCTTTTGGAAAGGGTAGCTGTATGGAGGCTGGCTACCTTAAAACTGGGGGCTTTACAACGTGCCCTAACATAGTGCTTGCAAAGATCTACTCTCTCTAAGCCTCTGAAGATTTATAGGCATTCTGGTCTTGATGTCACCAAGAGTGAGGGATTATCAAGTTTGGAAAAGGGAGGTTAGCAGGATTTACCTTTCTCGGGTATACTTCTCAAGATGTGCAGGCTACACTTTATGGATGGATTAACTGGCTGCAATTATCCCAAATTCCCAGTAGGAGGAATGGAACATATTGCAAACTAATAAGATCACCTTGGATTTGATCAGCTTGGATTTGCTCCTCCAAACTCTACCTAGTATTGCTAGAGCGTAGTTTCATCCTTCTATCTGGCCAAGGGCTCTTTTGCTATAACTGCTCCATCCATGAGTTCTGACTTTGCTCTGGTTAGGACCTACAGCGAACGTCAGAGATGCCTCTCATGATAACCCAACAAAACGCACCTCACACCTATATCCTCCACCCCTACACTTGCAATTTCAAGCTAAAATTAATTCTGTGATCGTTGTTGAAGGTGACTCACTGAGTTGTCAGTCAGGACAAGATGTTGAAAACTTCACTTTTTAAGCAGTCAAGATAGAATAGATACAGACACCTTTTCTTGTTATGCAGAAGACACTTGTTCTATTTGGGGGCTGGAGCCCATTTATAATACCATCAGAAAACCATGTGCTGGGGCCCATACTAAAGTATCCCTTATTAACCAGCTCTCTAATCTTCAGCTACATTCATGCGTGGATGCCAATAACCCTTCTAACCGGAATGCAGGGAGGGCCAGCTTTTTATAACACTATCCAACCTAGAATCTGAAAGAGAAAGTAAGGGAGAGATGAGCTTGGAGATGTCTCTGACTAGGGTTGGTCTTTGGCCTGCTTCTTATGCAGCTGTCAGTAAACCAGGCCTGGCTATGGCTACTCCCTAGAGAGAGTATATGGAATAGGCACACACACATCATTGCATTACAGTATGATGGACTAGCCTTGGGTCAAACTCAGTGGTACAGCTAGTTAATTTTAGAACCTGGACTTAATGGTATTACAGGAGAGCCCTTTAGACAGCCAAGAGTGCAATCCTATGCATGTTTAGACGGAAAAAAGTCCTGTAACCCCCAGCATTCCCCAGCCAGCATGACTTATTTTCTCTCTAAATTTGCATAGGACTGCACTCCAAGTGTAGTAGTTCAGTTGGGAAACACACCGCTAACATTTAACTTCTTCCCCCACCCTACCACCATCATTCCATGCTTTGCAACTGCATCTACATGCTTGATAAATTTGAGCAACACCCCCCCCAACAACCCCGTTTGCTAACCCTGATGTAAAAAAATAATAATACTCGTGAGCACATCCAGTTCTGCAGTTTAAACTCACTTAAATCATAGCACCATCATGACTACAGGAATAAAATGAAGTTTGCTTCTGCTGCCCTGATGCCAAATACTGTTACTTGGGAATAAGCACTGTTTTCTTTTGGAAAAAGATGACGACGACAACAACAATATAAAAATAATAAAATGAGCATCTATAATGAAATGAGACTCTGTAACTATCCACCCCCTGACTATAAAAGGTTTTTTTAAAATAAGAAGAAACAAAGGATGCTGTTGTGAGCATAGTTGGCCCTGCTGTGGCCCAGCATGTCTATGTTGGCCCAGGTGCTGATGCTGGGCCTGTTTGCCAGTACCCCATCGTGTGCTGTTCTGGGTGGTCATTTGTGGCTCCTGGTGGCTGCAGGACCCTGGACCTTGGCCCCAACATCCAGCACCCAAGTGGATGGGTGGTGTAGAAGACTGAGGGGCCTGGGAAAATCCACAACGGATTTAAATGAATTTGGATCTCTGTGAATTTGACCTGTGGATTCTGAAGTAGACCAGCTTTTTCTGAGTAACATGGATTCTGCAAACTTGCAGACTGGTTTTTCACTTGGGGGTGTATGTTGCACTCATTCGTATTAGCTAATGATAATGCATGCACACTTGTGCAAATGCACTAATGCACACTAGTTAATTCACATTAGTGCAAGTGCGAATGTGTGTTAGCACAAGTAGAATGCAATTCTGGTTTTAAAAATTCAGATTCTGTCAGTGAGTGGATGATGGAATGAAAAACGCCTGACAATCCACAAAACACAGACGGAACAGATTTAACAAAATCTGTACATCCCTACCTGAGACTCTTTGAATAAGAGTGCTTCCCGACAAGGCTTTTATCATGCAAGCGCTCTTCCCCATCCATTTTACAGGGGATGGGGGAGTCCAGACATCATTGCCTTCCGCTTGCAACCCTCCAGTTAAGCTGGAAAAGATGGAACAGCTGCACAATGCCTTTTGATTGGTAGAGCTAGGATGTCTGTGTTTTTGGGTGCTTCCAGACAGAGACTCAGGATGCAGAATAAGCCGAGCAAATGCAGAATGTAAGGATCACTGCATGCAGCCATGGCAAACTCTTGATTGGTTTTTCCTCTTAGAAAGTCCTCCCCAGGGATTGCCAAAAAACAGGACAAAAGAAGATACAGATGTGCATAACATTTGCATATGTTAATTTATATGTAAAGATGTGGATTTAGAAATAATTACTATAATTGAGATAGAATTACAAATCAATGCATCTCACCATAGCGAGGGGGGGCAGGAAAATGGTGACCAGGTGTCCTGTGTCTCTGCTCAATCTGCTGTCAGGAGGTGCTAACTGTTGATGGGTAACTCCAAGCCCCCCCCTGTCCCTCCTTATGGGTTTTTACCTTTAAAGGGGACATAGACTGGAGAACCTTTCAAGTACACTTAAGGATGCCTTCAAATAGAGCCCTTCAAATAGAAGGCTGTGCTCTGTAAAGTAGGACACATGGCCATTCTATCCCAGTCTAGTGTAAATCCTGGGATAAACTACCCTGTGATTAACCCAGGGCATTCTGAAATACTGGTTTGAATCAAGGAATGGAGGATTTGGCTACAGGAAGAGGGTGTGTGTCAGAGTAAAAAGAAATCAGGTAGAATGGTCATATTTCCATAGATCATGTCTGTACGTGCCTACAGATAAATGTATGCAAATGTAGTAGACACATTTGCAAAAAAGGCAAATTCAAACTATCTTGTTTCCTAACTCTGAAGCTCCTCTAAATGAAAAAGCACCTGGACAGATGGCAGCCATAACTACCAAGTTCAAAGAGAAATGAGACAGGAAGCAGTCCAAGGACACATCCACATGGAGGTATTGAAATGTGTTGGATGTGCATACCTAACACTTCCAGTAAAAAACGGAGCTGGTAACCTGCCTGTCCTTCTCAGCGTTTGTCATAGGGAGACAACTGTAGGATCAGAGCTGGGTCTCCACTCCGCTCCATGGTTGGCTTTACGGTGACAGCAGTAGAGAAAAGTTGCAACTTTATCAAGAGACACTGTCCGCATTCCTGGGAGAGCTGCCACGTGGCTGCGCTTCTTGTTTCTAGCACAGGTTATTTCAGCACTCAATTCTTCAATCTCCTCCTGGTCAGCAACTACTTTTTAACAGGGGCCATATTTTGAACTGAGCATGAATTGAAGGGCCAGCAACATTGGCTCCCCACACTCTCACCTGAGCAACTGCACTGCGCGGGGCTCTTTAATGCCTCCTCTCCCATGTAAGTTACAACATAGGCTTTGGCAAGGTCCTATCCTTATACACCTCAAATGCTCGCTCCCACATGCCTGGGACTTGGTTAGTTCAGGGGAGTGAATGAACAGCTGAGATACATAAGGAGAAGACTCTGTCAGAGCTTCTATTGCTCTTCACCAGTGCCTGCATCAAGAGTAGGTATGGCTGGGCTCCTGCCAAGGGCCCAAAACCCAGCAGGGGCCCACTGACACGAGCTCCCTGGACTTGCTCCTTCTTTTTACCATTGCAGTCTGATTGTTCACCTGCTTCTCACTCTGGTGGGAATGGTGGTGGTGGTGGTGGTGGTGGTGGGGAGGAGGAGGAGGAAGAGGAGGAGGAGGAAGAGGAGGAGGAGGAGGAACAGTAGATGCCACTGCCTACTTGTTCCCTGGCTCTCTGCCTGCCGAGCAAGCAAGTGGGAGCGGGGATGAGGATGAGGATGAGGAGCAATGGCAGCTGGTGACCATGGTGGTGAGGAGGTAGACTCACTGAGGGAGAAGACCCACTGAGGGTGCCTTGCCCAAGGGCCCTCAAGAACTTGGAGCTGGCACTAGTCTTCACACTGGGAGAGGAGGGGGTTAAAGAGCCTTTTGTGTTGTAGCTTCGATTAAAGCAGCTGAGATGCTGGAGGCTGGGATGGATTGGGACCAGGGGTTATAGTGGGAAGCCTGTGGAATCCCCCTGGGAGCCAAATTAGGGCCTTGTCCTGCCCATTGCCAATTACTACTCTTTGCTCTTTTCTTCTTGGTAAATAACAGTGCTACTCATTTTTATGGTGCATTTCAAGTGCCCAAAGCACTTCACGTGCATTGCATTACTCATTCTTACAACAGCATTGCAAGGTTGGCCAACGTTATTCTCCCTGTATTATGAAGAAGGTGGGTGGGGATGAAGTGGAGAGCGCCATGGCTTGCTTAAGGCCACCTAGTGAATTTAAGGCTACGCTGATATTTGAACAGGCTTCTGGGAATGGTGATGGCTGAGCCCAGAATGATTGCAATTCAAACCTGGGAAGGCAATGTTTTCCCCAGCCTGTCAGAGTGAGGCCAAAACTTTTCTTGCCATGCGAATTGTCTAAGCAAGCGGATCGGATGCTCCTTTCTGAGCCTGTCCCTGCCTTGGGCCTGTTCCTGCTCTGCTTAGGCAACCAGCAGGAGGGGTGGATGGCATAAGCCTTTACATAAAGGCTTGGAAAAGAACGCCCTTGATATTTTAAGCCGGTGGAAATAAACGTTTCTTCCAGAAATAGAGAGAATGTGGTGTGTGGAGGTGTCTCAGGCGGGTGGAGCGTGGGCTGAATACGCAGGTTATATTTAGCACTTCCCGAGCCAAGACTCTGAATGACATTGGATTTGCAAGGCTCATTGGCTCCAGCCGCTGCTGCTGCAATAAGAAGCTGAGCAGGTTTCAGGTTTACACACCTGACTCTGGTAGTGATTCGCTTTGGGGATTTGGGCAAGTCATTTAGAGAATCAAGCCAAACCAAACCTTCTCAATCCACTTTCACTAATGACCCCCCCTTTTTTGCATGCTACAAAATTAGCAGGCACCCTCTGTGTGTACCCATGGATAGGCCACATAATGTGTGACAGGGACAAACAGTGCTTGAATTACAGTGCATTACCTTTTGGGATGGCCCCTTAAGTTGCTGTTTTTAGAAAGCTGCAAGGGCATGAAATTAGGGTGTTTCAGGGGTGAGGCTTGTAGATTTCATTAAGAACCCCCTAATTTCCACCACATAATTCAAGCACTGGGGAGGTGCCTTTTGTGCCCATGTGTGCACTGTAGCAAACTATGATTGGCATCAAAACCCTACAGCAGCCTTCCCCAAACTGGTGCCCTCCAGATATTGTAGACTTGAAGTCCCATCAGCCCCAGCCAATATGACCAACAGGATTTTGGAGAGTTGTAATCCAAAACATCTGGAGAGTACCAGGTTGGGGAAGACTGCCCTACAGCATGTTTTTAAAAATACCTACACCATAGGTATGTACCATGCATCTTTTGATTTTGTAACACGAAACACCCCTATGGGTACATTCACATGCCTATAAATAATTTTCTTGCCACATGGATACCTTTTTCAACCGTCCCGTGCACCCTACAGTCATGATAGATATCCACAAGCATCCCAGGCTTATGAAGGGTTCAACATGTTTTCACCTTTCAGGTTCCCCAAGGACAACAGTTGCCTCTTCCAATAACCCCCCACACTATTGTCACTCATATGCTGTCATGATCACTTCAGCACCCAGAGCTGTTCCTCTGCTCCCCAAAACCTGCACAGGAGCACGTGTCCCATTTGTGTTCATCTGACTCCATCAGCTCCAACTGGCAGCAAACTCCTTTTAGTTTACCATCACTGACGCTGCCTCAGTTTCCCTGAAACTAGCAGCAAACACTCCTTGAGCCATCTGGAATCCATTCTTGCGGGGTCTAATTCTACTTCCAGACTTATGGAAATGTTTATGATTCACTGATTCTTTAGTGCCGGTGTCTCCCAGTATTTGCTATGTGAGTTTAGCATCTGTTAGCTACACTGTACACTATTACAGTGTGATCCTAAACATGTATATGAATCTATGTTTACTTGGAAACTCACCACGTTCAATGGGACATACTTCCTGCTTAGGATTGCAGCCTTGGTTACACAGCAATAGGAAAACAATGAAGACATCATGGAACATTCTGGGAGGAGCTGAGGTTATGTAATGTAGAACTTAACAGAATGGGTGGCAGAGGAATAAAATACACAAAATGCACGTTGCAACCTATCTCTTATAACCCAATCTTCCAAATCCACTTTATCTGCCAGAGCACAGAGAAGAATTTGCTATGTGGACCTCTTAACTACACAAAAAGTTGTGACTACTCAGATCCCATGTGCTGCTGAAGTGCTTCTTTGGACACTATGTGCTGGGTTAGTCTTGACCCTGCCACATGCATTCTCATGGCGAGGAAGGGGCAGCATAATACCAGGGTGCAGAGATGGATTTGTGCTCTGCACTCATGTGAGAACATTAATTGTGTATTCACACTGGGAACCTCAAGCTCTATATGTTTATGCAGTGATGCAACACTTTTTAAGATCAAGCCATTAGTCTGCTAATTTGGAGTTTCCCAGGAGAAACACAGAAATAAGGAATATACATAGGGTGGCCATATGACCTACTTTACAGAGGACAATCCTCTATTTGAAGGCATTTTCTGTTTGAAGGGCTGTCCACACCTGTTTAAAGATAAAGAACCATAATAAGAAGGGAGAACAGGGCCCTTGAAGTTGCCCATCAACAGTTAGCATTTGGACAGCAGACTGAGAAGGCAGACACACACAAGTCACCTGGTCTTTCCCACTAAGGTGAGATGTAGTGTACAGTATATTTAAACTTTAGTAATTATTTCTAAATGTAGACCTATACATTTAAATTCACATGTGCAAATTTTATACAAATCTGTGTTCTCTTTTTTGACAATGCACAAGTGGCTACCTTCGATCACAAGAACGATCACAAGACAAATAAGTTTTCTGAAAATTGACTAAGGATTCTGGGGGAAAACCAGTAGTCCGATGACCTTGGTATTCATAATACACCCAATGAAATCCTGACACAGCCCTAGCTCTTTCACTTGTACTGCCTATTTTAGGCCCCAAGATCAGGGCTGTATATATTCTGTGATTCTGCTATTGCACAGAGAGAGGAAGCACAGGCATAGGCACTGCATGCAGAATTCAGTAATCCATGACTCTCAGCTTTCAAGTTTCTAGCCCTTTCTGAAATAGCTTTGAAAATGTGAGGGCAAAGCCTGATGCAGTCCCAGCTAAGTAAGGAGCTGCTGAGCTGAGCAGGACTTGCAGTAATATGCTGGAGGCAGGATGTCTATATCCTGCAGAGTACTTTGCCCCTTCCCACAAGTAACAGAATAAGGGCAGCCTGCTCCCAACCTGAATGGTTGGACTACAATTCCCATCATTCATCATCATCAATATGTTTGTATGCCACTTTCCCACAAAATTGTGCCCAAAGTGGCTCATATCATAACAAATGAACAACAGTAAATATAATTTACAAGATATCAAACAGCAATAAATATAACAATATTCAAAAAATACAATAGGAACAATTACAGATAACCATAATGTTAGCAGATAAATACATAGTAGAAATATCAATACATACAACATCCAATAAAACAGTGCAAATGAACTAAACTAATCCAACAACTGAGCACTAAACATGAGAGAGAATAAAACGCTATACAGAAATATTTAAAAATACGAATAAATGTCCATTCCACATGAGGGTTCTCCACAATTAGCCTGCAAGCACAGGTTGGCAGCCACACCACTCACTTGTGGCAGCCTTCCTCCCAGCTTTCACCTGCGTCTCCTCTCATAGTTCCTCCGCATCTCTCACCTGCAGAGGTGAAGATTGCTAGTCCTTCTTCAAGACCCACGTACCCACAGAATTTTGGCATTACTCAGCCTCTCTGCACCAAACACTCCTTCCAGCACTGGTCTTCAGGCAACAAGCTTTATCAGGCTCCAAGGTGGTAGGTGGGGTGAGGCAGGTGGAAATGCTCAGTCCTTTGATGTTAGTCCCTCTCCATCAAACACTCCTTGTGGCTGGGAATGATGGGAATTGCAGTCTAACACCTCTGGGAGGCAGCAGGTTGGGGAAGGCTGGAATAAGGCAAAATGGGCAAGCATATATAGATACGAAGAAGTCAGCTTTCTGCTATGCAGTATTAAGAGTTACCTGAACACAGCCTCCCCCAACTTGGTGCCCTCAAGAGGTTTTGGACTACAACTTCCAGGACCCCTGGCCATTGGCTATGCTGGTTGGGGCTGATGGGAGTTGAAGTCCAAAGCATCTAGAGGGCACCAGGTTGGAGAAGTCTGGATTAGCTTGGTTTTTGTTGTTGTTGTTGCACAAAGTACAGCGCACAGCCCTGCCCAAGATCGATGCCTACCAGTGATCCCAAGAGCCCAAGAGCTTCAGTTTATAACCTGCCAACTGTATCGCACTGGAAGAAAAATACCTCCAGAAGGGCTGATGTACTTCCATTCCCCTTTTGGATCTTATCTACTACCACCTCATCATTTCCTTTTACCTTAATCAATATCCCATGCATTATATTTTAAATATATATATATTCTTCTTCTTCTCTTGGGGCTGGCATAGTAACTACAAAGCCTATGCCAAACACTCACAATCGTAAACAGCTCCTCCAGCTCCACTAAACAGAGGAAGGCACTTTGTGCAGCCAGGATGTGGGGCTCCTGCTGTGAGCTGTCCCTGTTGCTACACTGCATGAATTCTCAGTGGCCTTGCTGTGTGCCACTTTGACAACTGTGAGGTCCAGAATGCTGCTGTCGCTGTGCTTGTGTGCTGGGAAATGAGATGCAGGAGCACACTGTCAGCCCCCAGGTGGGAAGCCATGTGCAGTTGGGATGGATGCTTTATGGGAAGTGAGCTGATGAACAGCTCCTTCCAGCTCAGCCTTCCCTTTACATCCTGTCTGCGAGCCTTTTTAATCATGTTAATCAGGCTTTATATAATAGCATAATCAAATCTCCATTTGTTCCCACCAATTTGTGCCTGTTGCTCTCTGACAGGAGCCTGTGTTTCAGCTTCTCTTAAAGCAAAAAAATAAAATTAAAATAACATAAAATAAAAATAAGGGTTTCATAGATCATAGAGTTGGAAGGAGCCTACAAGGCTATCGAGTCCAACCCCCTGCTCAATGCAGGAAACTAGAGGAGGGGGTCTCCCATCCGAGTAATAACCAGGCCTGACCCTGCTTAGCTTTCCACGCTCAGACAAGCTAAGCCAGCGTGAGCCACAGGCCTGCTCATAGGCTAGTTCATACAGGTTCATAGGCTAGTGCTTCATGAATACACTTACTTTGATGTCCCTCAGCTGGCTTGGACAATGCTGCTTTTTTCAAGATCAATGCCTGCCAGTGATCCCCGAACGGTGAGACTGGCCCATTCTGAGAAGGGTGAGAAATAAATGGGCACCATAAGGGGGAAGTTTGCACTTTCAGAGTTCCGGTCCGGATGGACATGGCTGCAGATGCTGAAAGATTCCTAGTGTCTGATGGTAGTGAGTGTGAGTGGGCACTGCTGTGGGGGAGCACCACTTGTCAGAGTTGCAGCAGGGCATGGGGACATGGGAATATGGTGACTGAGGCAGGGTATACATTACACACACACTCAAAGGAAGAGGGACGGATCCTGAAATTATTGCTGGGACCTGGCAACCCCAGTTACCAGCAAAGTGTCTCTTTTGCTCGCTCGCTCTCCTAACAGGTTTAGTTAACCATGAAGAAGAGCTTTTCTCTTGAAACATGTATGCGGCTTTAGCAGTCTTTTTACTTTGTGTCCACTAGCACATGCTACGGCCACTCCTCCCTTGGCTTTTCATCTAGGGGCAAGGCCAGGCTAGAGGTCCCCAGCCCCTTTGGTGGGCGCATTCAGAATTTTGGGGTGTGTGTGTTGTGGGCACTCTCACAAAATGGCTGCCAAGGGCCCGCTTGCCCATTTATAAAATGGCTGCCATGGTAGGCATGGCCAGTCACACAACATTCATTTCCCAGAAAGCAAACTGGTGAGACTAAAAGAAAAATAACTTGCCCAAGAACCTAAGTACAAGGCAGAGGTGGGATCCGAGTTCCAAAACCCAAATGAAGATGGCATGGCACTAGAGGGCAGTCCCTCACTTTGCAGCATGCCAGCTTCCCAGTTTAAAACTATTAAAAATAAATAAATCTTAAAACATGAAATAAAAAAGGGGGCCGGGCAGGTGCCAGGAAACGTGTCCCTGGGCACCACATTGGGGACCCCAGGGCCAGGCTTTGCTGTGAGTGAATGATTGACTCCCAAGGCAGGAAGGCACTATATATGCCAGCTTGACCTCATCAGGAATCTTTTCTAATCCCACTTGTTTCTTCAGATAGTTTAGGTTGCTGATTGATTTGAGGTAGCCACCCCCATGTTTTTCATCTTCCACCCTGGCTGATGGCAGATGGTTTCACTTGCTAATGCTTCCTCCTTCCTTTGGCTGGAATCTTTCCCAAAGGGATTGAACAGCCTGCAGCAGGAACCAACGCACGGTGCGCATCTCTGTTGTGCTCTCTTCCTGCCAATCCCACCTCTTCATTCAGTCAATTGGCCTTTGCTTCGTAGTTTGCTCTTCTCTTCCAGGCTGCATATGGCTCTGTCCTCCCCGCCCAGCTGGTGTGTACTGCTTCCTGCACTTAGCATTTTGAGTTGCTGAACTGAGGGAAGGAACAATCTGGCTGCTGTATTTAACCACTGGCTGTTGTTCAAGGCTGTGTTGATTGGAAATCTTCAGGTTGTCTGACCTAGAAGGTCAGAAGGGTGGGATGGTGGGAATCTTTCTGAAATGTGTGCTGCTCACTGGTTCTGTTGTTTGGGCCAACTGACCTGATCTCTGTTGTTTGTTATAATATTATCCAGCTGTGGATGCAACATAGCGTAACAAGTTAACTGCAGCCCAGAGGTCCTTCCTTGCAAACCCCATGGAATCTAATTAGGTTTGCCTGAGAGCATGCGTTTAGGATCAGAAGTACACTCCATAGCTAGAGAAAATTGTTGGATTAGAATGGGACTCACTTTCTCAGGAAGCATCACCATCTATTATGTATCGTACACAGAGACAACTGGGGACTGCACAATTTTCCACAGGATGCCTCTTACCTTCCAGCTGATAGCTCGCCAGCTCCAGGTTTTTAAGGGCCCTTGGGCATGACACCCACAATGGGCCCCCTCCCTCAGTGAGTATAACCTTCTCGCCACCATTGTCACCAGTTGCTATTGCTCCTCATCCTCTTTCTCGTCATTGCTACTGTTTGCTTGCTTGACATATAGAGAGCCAGTGAGCAAGTAGACAGTGGCATCTCCCGCTCCTCCTTCTCACCACCACCATTGTTTGGGCCAGAATGAAAGGCAGGTAAACAAGCAGGTTGCAGTGGTGAAGAGGAGGAGCAAGTCCAGGAGCCTCTTGTCAGTTGGCCCCTGCTGGGGTGTGGGCTCTCTGTAGGTGCCTGACCATGGTTGCAGGGACCTCTGTTTATGTCACAGAGTGGAACTGAAACAATTTAGGGTCTCCAAGCTAAAAGGTTAAAAGGTTTTGGGGTGATAATGGTGGGATCTGGAATATATTTATTACTTTCTAACACATATCCAGCCTTCAAAAAATAATCAAGGTGTCTTACAAATAAACAACAATAAAACAACAACAGTAAAGTAACAGTTCAATGGTTCAACAGCAAAATTATCACAAATTCTAAAAGCAGCAGATGGATTTGTAGATGGCAGAAAGGAACATTCCACTCTAATCATCAGAGCAGCTTTGGTTCAATCATGTGCTTTCTGAGTTCACCACCCCACCCGCACACAACACTCACAATCTCTACATGGTCTCAAGCAACATTCTGCCAGTCATGCATCTCCCTCAACACCCCTTCCCAGTATGGAACCTTGCACCATCTTCTGGCAGAAACCTTGAGCCGCAGTTCTATATCTATTAATCATTGCCGAGTACTGAGATAATGCATGTGTGGCACTTTGAACATTCCAAAGTACTGTAGTATATAAATTCTACATTGCTGTTGTTAAAAGGGGGAGATTCTGACTTATAATGCACTTAAAATATGCACTGATATGATGCATTATTGATAGGATGCAGTTAAAAACATACAAATGTTAAACCAGTAAGAATGTATGGTCATGGTGTCCCTGAAAAAGGTGGGAGGCCCCTCCTCTAGTTTCCTGCATTGAGCACGGGGTTGGACTCGATGGCCTTGTAGTCTCCTTCCAACTCTATGATCTATGAAATCTGTAAGTACCTTTTCCCCACCGCTCAAAGTATAGACTGCACAGTTCATGCTGATTCCACATGGTTTCTGACAATTGTGTAAACTAGCTGGGATTGGCAGAGATTAAACATTATTATTCTGTGTATTGATGGAAGGTAATGTGCTTGAGCTATAGCATGCATGGCCTCTTAAATTGGAACCATGTGCATGTGTGGCAAGAAATATACAGTCATGCCTTGGATTGAGAGCATAATTTGTTCCGGAAACATGCTTGTAATCCAAAACACTCTTATATCAAAAAAAAATCCCCAAAAAAATATTTGTACAGAGATTTTTAATTTAAGCCGTACTACAGTACTTGTCTTGCAAGACGTCGCTTGTATATCAAGTAAAAAAAAATTAAATAAATATTTAAAAATTTGCTTGTCTTGCAAAACGCTCTCAAACCAAGTTACTTGTAATCTAAGGTATTACTGTACCATGAATCCTTCAAACTCTTTAAAATGGACACCACCTGACATTGATCATCTGAAAGTATGCTAGAGCCAACTGAAGCAGACAAATGTACTTTTCACAGTGGGAAACTACCTCTTTAGTGCTGCTACTTTTGTGGTCACTGTTAAAAACCAGCCCCCACCTCCCTAAGCTATGGCTCTTTTACATCAGCGTCTAATGCACTCCTTAAAATGCTTTCCATTAAACTATTTCGAATGGTTCATAGCACCATTATTTAAAGCACTCTAAAAATGCAATGTGAATACTGTCTTGCAACTTCTGCCTACTCTGAGTTCAATACATCTCCCAAAGAAATTGATTACAAACAATACACTGATTTTATTGAAGATGAATTGCACCCATTAGGGTTTGTGGCATTTTTCCAAGCACAATTGTCCTCCATATTCAAGGTATGCTGCAGTTATTCCCTGGTAGCGTCCCACACATATCACAAATCTTTTACCCATTCTTCAAATGCAGGATTGCATGACTTTTGCAGATATTAAAACGTGTGTGTGTGTGTGTGTGTGGTGGGAGAGGGGGTACTATAGTTGCATTAACACCAATGGCATGCATGAATGATATCCTGGCCCCATATAATGGAATGGGCTGTACTTAAGTACCTAAGAAAATAAGGGAAGTCCTGGATTAGATCAAAGTCCATCTAATCCAGCACCATGTTTCCATTAGTGACCAGCCAGATACCTTCAGGAAGCTGACAGAGCATGAAGGGACAGCCCTCCCGTTGTCTGTTCTAGCATGTGGCATTCTGAGGTACATTGCTTCTGAGCCTGGAGGTTTCACTCACAAATCATGGCAAATAACCACTCATTAACTGTGAATGTGTCTAATCCCCCTTTTAAACCATTGAAGTCATGGCCAGTGGCAGTAAATTCCACAAGTAAATTGTGGAATTTCACTGTGTGAACTCATAGTTCCTTTCAGACCTTTTCTACCATATTTTCCCCGTTCCTCATCAAGACATAAGAAGTGCTAAAGTAAATCTTCCCCTTTATATTCCACTCCAGTTTCTACAATAAGTCCAGTGCATTTTGGGACAGGCTTTTGGGGAATTTATAGGGGTCTGAGTACAGATTGCAGGAAAGTCTTAGGAAAGTCCCTTGAGGTTTCTGTGCTTTTAGTTCCAGGAGCATCGATAGTAGGATGGCATCAAGTGTTAAATGTGCCCATCCTAGTGCTGTCTGGGGATTATGAAGCCAAGGTAAGTATGCGCCTCTTGGAAGGCCATCCAATCATTAGCTGTTGTTGTTGTTGTTGTTGTTGTTGTTGACAACAGTTTTGTTTATGTAGGTAAATTCTGGAGGATGGCTGCAAGAATCCTAAAGATCAATGGAAAATGGGGCTTTTCTTCTTACGTCATTGCTTTGTGTCCTGGATGTGAAAGTGGCTGTCTTTCTGTTCCCATTGGTGCTGGTGAACCTGCAAGATGGTGGAATCATATGGACTGTAGATCATATGATTATATGGTCTACAGAATGGTTATCTCCACCACCACTTCCTACTCTCTTCTTGAGACTTTTTAGTCTGACTGTCTGCTCTTGACACTTTCAGTTCCTTATGGAGTTTTAGCTAAGTCACATGACCCCTGCGCTCACTATTCCCCCCCCCCCCTGTAAACTATGTGCCTGTCTTCCTACAAAATGCTTGGGAAGTGCTGGAGACACAGACTGGTAGCAGTTTAGGTTTAAGTTATTTCTGTTTGTTTTGCAAGAGAGAGCCAGAAAGATTTGATTTTGTAATGTTTATTCTGTTTTTCAGTGCCAGGATGTTTGTGTTATCAGCAACAACTGCACTGTGAATGACCACTGTTAATAACATGATTGTCACTTTGTGCATTTAATTTCCTTCTGACCTCATTGTTTACAATTCTCCCCCCTACCCCCATACACACACGCCCTGCCCCTTATATACTATATATAAACCTGAAATTCTTCATAATCCTCCATGCATCTGATGAAGTGGGTTATAATCCACAAAAGTTTACACCAGAATAAATTTGTTAGTCTTTAAGGTGCCACAAGATATTTTTTTTCTTGCTGCAATGGACTAATATGGTTACTCTCTGGAAACTTTAAAACTTATATCCCACTTTTTAGTTCCACCATAGACCAAAGTAGCACACAGTCTAAATGCAACAATAATCAATAAAGCAACCAATTAGAATAACAACAAGTATAAACCAAAAAGCAAAACCAGTGAATAGCAATTGTGGCAAGCAGATACAACAGGAGTAAATTACTAGAAGGAGTAAATTACTAAAAAGAAGTTTTTAAGTTGTGCAGAGGGCTAACCAGATCTCATGTGGCAAAGAGTTCTGTAACACGGGCAATATTACTGAGAAGTCCCTGTTCCCTTGTGCCCACCAACCATGCCTCAGGTAGTGTCAGGACACAAAGCAAGGGCCCCCTCTGAGGAATGAAGTGTGCAAGCAGATTCATATCAGTGGGGGCATGTTGCAAAAGTAGCCCCTCATAGAGCACATTGCAGTAGTCTAACATGGATGTAATGAAGGTACATGTCCCTGTGGCAAGATCTGTCTTCCCCAGAAAAGGTGACTTTCCTCTATTGCAAACAGCAAGCATGGGCTCCCTGATTCAGACTGGGACTGCAGCGGGGTGTGTGTGTGTAAAGGGTTAAAGTCCAGTCCCTTCATCCTACTGGCTATTTATGGGGGGGGGGATCAGGATGTGTTTGACCCTTAGTTCTTCCATTTTATAAAGAGCACCCTCACTCCTCTCTTGCACTCTTGATGATATCAACACTCTCTTGATACCTCTGAGGAAATGGAAACATTCTGGTAGATTCTTTTTTGTTTAAATTTCTTGCCCTTATTAATGTAGGGCTGGGGAGAACACTAAAATAGAAACCGTGTGCCATTTGTATGTCACCCTTGACTGTGTGTTTGGCTATCTTCTATATACCCACTGCAGGAGCCAGCCTAGAACAATGTACTTGGATCCAGGAAGCCTCTTTGGGTACAAGTCCCACTTCTGCCAACATGTTCGAGCAACCTTTAGCAAGTGTCCTCTCTCTCAGTCTCAATCTCAGTTCCCTTGTGTATCAAATGGGAATAGCTAGCGAGAGGCTTGCTTCCCAGGGCTGCTAGGGGGGCACACACCATCAAGAGTGTAAGGCAGCGTGTAGATTAGAAGTGCCAGGCAAATAAGTACTTCTAGTGTGCCAGCGCCTTTCCTTGGTAGCTGGGCAAGATGTGCAAGGAGAAAGGTGCTTGGACTGTTCCCACGTTGAGGGAATGGCATGGCCTCTACAGTGTGGTGTGGTACTTTGTTCTAGTCCAGCCTTCCCTAGCCTGGAGCCCCTCCAGATGTGTTGGACTACAATTCCCAGCATCTCCCAGCCAGCACAGCTGTAGGTGAGTTATAGTCCAACACATCTGGAGGGGCGCCAGGTTGGGGAAGGCTGGACTAGACAGTGTGTCTCTCCCGCTCCTAGCTGGCCATTTCCCAGCGTGAGAGCTTGTCCATGAGGTAATGGGGTTGCCTCTGCAGTAAGGAGGCGCTTCTGCCCTGAGTGGAAGAACTCCCTCCATTATCCCAGAGACTTGTACGACCGGGAGCTTATTCCTACTCGCCCAAACATGAACTGAGGCTTCCGCCTGTGTGTGTGTGTTTGTGTGAAGGATTCTCTCAGCTTTGCCCCTGGACTGCTTCGGGCTGGAGGGGTGTGTGTGTGTGTGTGTGTGTGTGGTGAATGTATGTTTTTACACAGCGTGGTGCTGCCAGCGACCGTCTTCGGCTACTAGCTGCTGCTACCCCTTCAGGAAGCACATAAAAAGAGGAACCGGCCGGCCGCGGAGAGAGTGTGTGAAGTGAACAAAGCCAGCCAGTGCCCCGCGCGCGCTGCAGCACTGATGGCATTGGCAGGCGCCTGCCCTGCTGGGAATGACTCCGGAGCCCAGCCACAGGGGCGGGAAGGAGAAGGAGGAGAAAGGCGAGGAGAAGGTGTTCTGAGGAGAACCTGCATCTTGTCCCCGTAGGGCAGATGTGGTGGCACCGGTCATGGGATGTCCCGCGGAGCCCCCCGGGGAAAAGCACCACTGCAAGGTACTGCTGGCCTGGCCGGGCTGGGGATCTGCTGGTTTCCTTTCTCTTTCCTTGTTCTCTTTTGGCCGTCTGGGCTGACGCCCTGGTCTCTCGCACAGAGAGCGCTTGTTTACATCCTGCTATTGTGGAGGGGGAAAGGCCTTTGCCATGGCATATCCCCTCCCCCCCCTTGGGGCCATGCATGCACCGTCTGCGTGTAGGCCTGTTGAGTAGGCAGGGAACATAGACTCGAGTCAGGGTGCAAACAGGGCTGAAGTTCAGTGCCCCACAGCTCAGCCCCCACCATGACAACCCAGAGAGTGGCAGGTGATGGGGCAGTGGCCAATAGGCCAGGCGGGGCTGGCACAGGCATGCCAGGGCCCACTGCGGCTGGTGCCGGTTGCCACAGCATCCCTTCTTTCTTCTTGTTTTTAAAGAACAAGTTTAAAACATAGACTATGCTTTAAACTATGTTTACATGCTTATAGATACTGATTTTACTAGTTTTTTCCTTACAATATATGTTATCACTTTCTACAGTGAAATGGTGCTTGCTCCCAAGGGAATGTTTTTAGTATCATCAGGACAACAGAAGCAGACACAACTTTATTCCTGTAGTCATGATGGTGCCATGATGAGTTGAGTTTAAAACATGAAATTCTACACATGCTCAGAAACCCTTTTTAAAATCAGTTGCCAAACTTTTTTTTGTTGTCTATCCCCCCCCCCCCCCGCCCCCACCTCCAAGACCATTAAGCCCAGGGTCTAAAATGACCTAGTTGCATCAGTGATTAGAATGGGTGGCCAGGCAGGGAGGCAGGCAGCCAGTTTGTTTCTCCTGACACAGTGATGGCTTTAGCACATTTGAGAGTCTGCTGGATGGGAATTTGGGTGTCTGGAGAGGAGAGGAGATGGGCAGAAAAGAGAAAATGTGGTTCCAGGAGTCCTGAATGTTCTCCTGCTAAGAAGCCCTTATCAAGATGAAGCTGGAAAAGGACATCTTTATTTCTGTCTAGAAAGTGTTGTGGGGGCTAAGTGGGGTGTGTTTCGCTTTCCCTCTCCCCCCATGCTCACCAGGCAAAATTCCCTCTTTATGCTGGCTCATATGCAGAGTTCCAAGTGAGGTTCTGCACAGTGTGTGAAAACTGGAGGAGGAAGCTGGTTGTAAAATTCATTTGCTTTGCAAAAAAAAGAAAAAAAGAGGGGGTGGTTGAGGGAGTGATGTGACAGCTGCTCTCATTTCCAGGGAACAGGTGTGGGTTTCCTAGGTGAAGTCAACATCTCCCTTGGTGAGTGCAAATAGCGTGCATGTTGAGTGAGAGGACAAGCTGGACTTGTATGTAGCTTTCCATTTCTAAAACCACAGAGACATAAAGCTTTGAATATCAGAGTTAGGTGAGGGGCGGGGAGAGCAAACAAAACAAAAGCAACCCAAACAACAAAAAACGTTCAGAAGAAGCAATGGCATGGAGATGTCCATCCATAAACATACTATGCTGCTGCCTGCTCCACATGGCCCATTCTACTACTTCTCTCTCTCTCTCTCTCTCTCACACACACACACACACACTGATCCACTAAAGGTGTCTGAATATAACCTCTTGATAGTATTCATACAGATGGAATTATTTCTTACGTCTTCAGGCATGGTTGTGGCTCAGTTTAATGCTCTGAGAACATCTGAGATACTCTGGTCAAGCTGCAAGGATGAGTAACATTCATTCAGGCCTACCTAGTGAAATGGCTTGGGATTGAGATGGCAAGCTTGGCTTTAAGAAGCAGTGGCAAAAGAAAACAATAACTTTTTAGTCACATCAGGTTTTTGTCTTCAGTTTCACTCCACATTTTTCAAAAATTGAAGGTGAATAAATAAGGCAAACACAAAAGGCAAATCCATTGACTAGCTAAACTGGAATTTAATGTGTAAAACATTTAATTTGAGCCACCTTAATTCTAATTTGGTCATGTTCTTGATGGTTGGTGAGTTTTGGTGTTGTTTTCTGAGGTTATAATACCCAATTTGTTACTGCTTTGAAGCCTGAGAGCCTTCTTAAACACACACATACACACTTTTTCCTAAATGGCTAGGGACCAGGTTACATGAAGGAGAGCTATAGGAGTACAAGCCTGCCTGAATTCTGAGTTCCTCCGAGGCCTTTCCCTCAGTCTTACCAAGATCTGAAGTGTATTTTGTGAGAATATCAGAAGGGTCTTCTTAGTCGCTCTTCCCTAGCTTTGGAAATCCCTCCCTAGGAAGGATTGCCTAGTCCCTTCTTTGTTGTCCTTCCACCATCAGGCTAAGATGGTGCCTTGGACAGTGGCTCAACAGACAGCAGGGTAGCAGATGTAGGCTCACAGTTCCTGCTCCATATTAGAAACACCTTCACCTGTTGCATAATTGTCTGACATGAACTTTGCCTTGGTGCAGGAGCCTGTCTGAAGTAAATAGGTTGGCAACTTTACAGAGGGACAGCTTTGAGCATCCTGGTCACTGCTGCTGGTTATGGGGGAGGCTTTCCTTATGGCCACCATGGAACAAGACGTGACATGGCTCCTGTACCTGTGGTAGTGCAGCCTGTGTACAGCAAGGGGAGAGAAAGGTAAATGAGAGAGAGAGTGTGTGCAATGACCACTAGTCCACAGCTGAAGCAGCTAGGAAAAGTGTTAGCAATATGCGCAAGTTCCCATGTATGTTCTGGAGCCAAGGTATTTTAAAATTCCTGCCTCTCATTGAAGTCACTGGGAGAGATTTCTTGTGCCATGTCCAGAGCTGGTGTAAAGTTCTGCCATCGATGAGGGCATGGTTGTTGTCTGGAGGAGTATAGGATACAATGTATGAAGGGCCTTTTTAAAATGCTGGGAGGCCTGGGGCAGAATTTCAGGGGGGCCCACTGCCCTCTTCTCACAGCACCTTGTGTCAGTGTCACTTTTCCTCTTAGCTGGGAAAAAAGTAAGTATGCATATAATACTTCTCACACACACACACAGCTAAATTTGACATCAGAATGTTAAGATTTTATGACTGGAGTTAAAGAACATATTTACACACAATGACAAACTATATTCAGAATATTTTAAAAGTTTTCTTGTCTTCTTTTTTCTACTTTTCTTGTTGGCAAATTCAGATATCAGTTTATCAAAAGATATTTATCTCAGAAGATCCCATTCTATCGATAGAACAGATAATGATTACATTCTTGACTGTAGCATTGTGAAACGTGACTTAAAAAAAAAAAGACTAATTTGGAGAATGCTCTTTCTCCTTCACAATTTGAAATTGGCAGTTAGATAAAGGCAGAGAGCTATGGTAATATTTGGGAAAGTTTCAACCAGGTCCTTATTGTAAATTATCTTCAAACTACTATGTGCAGTAGTCTCAGATCCATCACATCCCACTGCAGTATCTAAGAAATGAATAAAATGTTTTATTTTATTTATTTATTTATTTAATTTCATTTCTATACCGCCCCACAGCCGAAGCTCTCTGGGCGGTTCACAACAATTTATACAATAAAAACCAACAATAAAAACATACAATATAGTTAAAAAGATCAGGGCCGGATTAAGAGCATTATGGGCCTGGTGCTGAGGATTTTGGTGGGCCTTTTTATGGAAATAAATAAAATGAAGACGCAATTTTATATTAAAACAAATTAAATATTTTAATTACCATTAAAGTGCCAAAACAGAAACATATTGAAAATATTTCTTTTTTTGTAAACAATAAGCTTGTTAACTCAATAAAACCATTCATCACATATCGTTGATGATAAGTACCTCCACGTTTTTTAACCTCTAGGGCAGTCTTCCCCAACCGGGGCCCTTCCAAATGTTTGGGGCCCCAGCTCCCATCTTCCCCAGCCACTGGCCATGCTGCCTGAGGCAAATGAGAACTGTAGTCCAAAATATCCAAGAGGGATATTTGGTGAACTCTGTTCTCTGGGGTTTTTCAAAATAAAACTTAAAATGCCACACAATTCCCCATGAAAGCGCACGTGCACACACACACACACACACACACACACACACACAGTATTAGCCAAGCACACACACACACACACGTGCACACACACACACACACACACACACACACACACACAGAACTCTTGTTCTCTGGGGTTTTTCAAAATAAAACTTAAAATGCCACACAATTTCCCATGAAAGCGCACGTGCACACACACACACAGTATTAGCCAAGCAGGTGACATTTTGCAGGCGGCAGGAGGATCAACACCCCCAAAAGGCAGACACATTCACATAAATAGAACATTCACAACAACCATTTTTAAATAAACATAAACCATCTTCCCCAGCCACTGGCCATGCTGCCTGAGGCAAATGAGAACTGTAGTCCAAAATATCCAAGAGGGATATTTGGTGAACTCTGTTCTCTGGGGTTTTTCAAAATAAAACTTAAAAAAATGCCACACAATTCCCCATGAAAGCGCACATGCACACACACACACACACACACACACACACAGTATTAGCCAAGCAGGTGACATTTTGCAGGCGGCAGGAGGATCAACACCCCCAAAAGGCAGACACCCACACCCACAAACACACAGCCCTTACGTTCAGTTTGGCTCACAAAAGAGGGAAAGCCCTTTTACAGAAAAGAAGGAGAAGGAGAAGGAGAACTTGCAGATCAAAAGAGTCAAACTTTTGAACCTTACCTGTGCAGAGGAGGGCCATCAGGACCAGCCGGAGCAAAAACTCAAAAACTCCTGCAGCTCATCAGTAAGGGTCTTCCCAATTTCCCCCAAATTATTTATTAAAAAAAAAAAAAGCAGCCACAACAAAAAGCCAGCTTTGCTTGAACAAGAATAATTGTGTTGTTCTTGTTGCTTTTTTTTTTTGTTTGTTAAACTAGCATTTGGACAATTGAGCTGTGAATCAGAAAGATCTTTTGCTCGAGGCTGGAGAGAGAGGTCCCTTCTAAATCTGAATATTACAGACCCTAGCAAGCCCCCCATGTGCTAGACGTTCTCACAAAGAAATGTAGTAACAGTGATTGAAATGCAAAGATACTGAAATGCTAATTTGAGAACAACAGTTCTTGCTAGGTCTTGCCTCAAGCCTGTAATGCAGATGTGCTTAGAACACCTTTCTAATCTTGAAAAAATCATTAATTATGCTGAATGATAACGATCAGAGCTAACTCCAAAGGGGGAAAAATCGCAGCGTGTCCCTATAATTTCGGGCCGATTATCTGTTAAGGGCCTGGAGCGGCCGCTCCCACAGCCCCTATCTTAATCCGGCCATGAAAAAGATTAAAAACCAAATTTAAAAGCAGTTTAAAATGATACAAAAAGTTAATAAAACTAAGCCTACAGGTGACAATCCCCCCCCCCCCATGTACTATTTTGAGCTCTTAAAATTCTTAGCCTTGGCATAGAGTTTTAGTTCAAAGGACAGAGACATTTCCTAATCATTTGGGTAAGCTCTTACTAAAACTACTGCATCCCTTTCCAGTGTACCATAATTTGGGGGGGGGGGGTCCAATTTTGCCAGGAATCAAAATATATTCACATGTAAGCACTTGTAAGCATGGAGCCCTTCTCCAGTTCCATTTGAAGTTTATCTAAGACACTGTAGTATGGTTCCACCCTGAACTTGTTTCTGCCAGTTTGCAGTCACTTTTTCCATCTGGGCAAATTGATTTGTGTTTCCAAGCTGTTGATCTTTCATCCTTATATGTGGATTCCACTTGATTACTCAATTTCTTTGCCACTTCAACAATTTCTTCAAAGTTGTTCCACATATCATATATAAAGGTGATGAAGGAAGGAAGCAATTTTTTCCAAGACAACATCAATCTTTGTAGTATTTTGTTGACGCTGTGAAGGACTTTATGTGAGAATACTGCCATAAAATATATATTTCAAATGTTTTCAGTTGTTGTTGTTGTTTGACCAAAGTCTACTTTTAATTTAACCACTACTTTCTCTTTGGAATTATCGGTACTCTTTATTAAGGCCTCCAAAATATAGTCATAATAGATGACAAGAGTTTGTGTGGCATCTTCTCTGCAGGACTATCTTGTTTGTGACAGGTTTTTCAAATTCAAGGTGATCTGTGATGCATTCTTTTTTTGCGGGACACACACACACACACACCAGTGATCAATATTGTCTTAAAGTATTTTCCATCTGAGGGCAGATCCTGAAAAGGAAGCATATAAAACATCAATAAATTTAAACAGCTTCACTCAGGGATGTTGAAGAGTCCTTGGTCTCGAGTCACGAGTCCTTGGTCCAAAATGGTGACTCACGAGTCACGAGTCACTCCCAAAGCTGACTCCACGAGTCCCTATTAAAATCAATGGGGTTTTCCCCCAACAAAATAAGGCTACTTCAGATGTGTGGTTTAAATAAATTCTAGGCACAAGTGTGCCTTTTTATTTCAAAACTCTGCAACTGATTTTGGCAAGAATAGACCAGGCAGAAAAACCCAAAATAACCAGGCAGGCAGAAGAGGCAGGGAACCCCAAAGCAGGCAAGCAGAGGCCTTTGTCTTGGACAATTCAACTGTTGAACTGGTCAAGAAGAGACCAGGCAGGCAGAGGAGGCTGGGAACCCCAGACAGGCAGGCAGAGGCAGCCAAACCCAAAATGTCTGAAAGGTTGCATTTTAGAAAAATGATTTTAAAAAATAAACTTGCTCTACTTCCTAAAACTTACCCGTGTTGCATTTGAGGAACATGATTTTTTCTAAATGTTTGGCCCCCATTCTGGAACGGTGAGATCTCATCACAATTCTACCCTCACTGAACACCCGCTCCACTGGTGATGAACTTGCTGGAACCAGAAACACACTCAGAGCAGCCACACAGAGTAATCTCAGGTCCTTCTTCTGCCTCTCCCAAGTACGCAACACATCAATCAAAATAAATCTTGACACACTGTTGGGGCTGCACTTCTGGTAGCCGTCCATAGTGGCCAAGCAGCGGCACACCTCGCTTCCATGCGCTCTTCGCCAGCAATCACACTCCTCTCCACTCCTTCTGGCACAGCCCAGGGATGTTGAAGAGTCCTTGGTCTCAAGTCCCTAGTCGAGTCTCGAGTCACATTAAAAATATTGGGACTTGAGTCCGAGTCGAGTCAGAGGGGGGACTCAGTCCGACTCACGAGTCGAGTCCTCGAGTCCGAGTCCCCATCCCTGGCTTCACTGCATAAAAGCTACCATCTATACTGTTTTGCCCAACTAGATTCAAGGAATGACCTGCACAACGCACAAACACAGTATGGTTGTTCATAGTTTTTATGCAAGCTCACAGACCCTGGTATTGACCACTCATATTCCTTGTGTTATCATGTCTGTCCCCTGCAATTCTTAATATCCATATTTGCTTCTTTAATCTCCTGAATTATTTTAATATGAATGCCATTCCCTATTAGCTCAACCAGTTCATCACTTATCTGAAAGGAAAGGTATGAAAGATGACCCTTTCCTTTATTTTCATGATTTCTCAAGCGCTGCTCAAGAAAAGGATCAAACTTGGCAATAAGTTCCAATGTTATTTCCATTGTGGGGTGATCCTAAAGTCTGGTTGCCACCGTAGAATGGAAGTTCTCTTTCTGCAAGAAAGATAATAGCAGCAACAATGCAATTCAGTATTTCAGACCCTCTGATTAAGCAGAAATTTTGTATTTCTTCAGTAATTTCTGAAGGCCATTTAGCAGGATCCCTGAACTTTTCTACACGAGACTGTTTATCGGCTGTTAATCAACTGTATCTACTTTTGGTTTTGTCGCAGCATTGAGATCCGAGCACTGCACGAGGAATGTTTCCTTTTCTGCTTTTCCTCTAGGTGGCACTGTAATATAGTGGAATAGTGCAAATACACAAGAGGAAAATGTGCTTTCTTTCGCTTTCACAATTAAATGTATTT
This sequence comes from Shinisaurus crocodilurus, assembly GCA_021292165.1. NCBI lineage: Eukaryota > Metazoa > Chordata > Lepidosauria > Squamata > Shinisauridae > Shinisaurus > Shinisaurus crocodilurus. Next base: position 241,380,299 of record CM037876.1, read on the forward strand.
TCCAGGCTCCAAAAAAAACTCACTGAAAGTGCTGGTTAGACACAGAAGTGAAACTGAAGGGTCACAACATTGTCTAAAGAACCTGTAAATAACCATGAGTATGGAATGAGGAGTGCACGATAAATGCCTCAAGTAGAAAAGCCCTGTCCACATAAGGAAGGGTGACAGAGATGAGATGGTCCACTGGTATGTTAGACTCAGGCATACTGTCTTCATTGGTTTTGGAATTTTTGAGTTCTTGGCCACCAGCACATAACTGATTTTTAAAGGAGGATGATCCCTGAGGAGATACAGGGTCTTCTCTAAAGCCTGTTGTTATGCCTTCTGAGAGAGGGGACACTGAAAAAAATTGAGTTAGTTTTGGGTGTTTCTTAATTGATTCTTCTTTAAGTCTCTTTGCCTTTCTTTTGACAGATCTACTTTCAAAATGTTGTAAAGACATGGTGGGGGCATTCAGTGGCAGCACCAGACAATTTTTTCTGAGAGTGGCACAGAAGGGGAAAAGTACATTTGTGGCTGGGCAAGTTGTGTCCCACATTAGATTTCTGAAAGAGAAATAACAAAGTGTCACAATAATAAAGCGTCAGAGTTTCCTGCACCACACACACACACACACACCTCCTCATGTGTAAACAAGTATAATCCCAGCTGGGGGCTGGGAAATGCAAAATGTACCTAGTTTCTGTGATGGCTCCTGACTCCGCAGAGTCTGTGCCACAGCTATTCGCATGCAAATGCAGCAAAGAGCCACCCCTCCCCTGCCTGGCCCAGATGAAGTTCATCCTGATTGGCTGAAGACAGCTGGGCTACTGAAAGGAGGGGTGGGGGGGAAGAATCTATACTGCCTGCCTGTGGCTTTTGGTTTTTGGTTGTGGTCTGCATGTGAAGAAGCGCGGGGTAGGGCTTTTGCTGAGGCAGCCCTGAAGAGGACCAGCCCCCAGGTAAAGAGAGTGCCTGGGTAGTTATATAGTAAAGGAACTAGCTTTTGTTGTTTTATAGCTCTACTGTGTATACCAAAGTGTCTCCCCACCTTTTCTCCTTCCCTCATTTCCCACCTTTTGTTGTAATCTGTTTACCTTAAATAAACTTTCCTGGTTTTACCCTTCACACACGTGTGTGGTTCCTCTGTGGTTCAGTTGCAAATCCAGTGTATAGACCCAGGGCAAGGCCCTGAGAGAATCAAGTCAAGACGGCAGAGCTAAGGCTGGCAGTTTTGCACCTTTGATCTCTGGTCTTGAGTAAAGGACCAGTTGGCAGTCCTTCACAAATGTCCCATCCTAAATGTATTTTCTCTGAAATAAGCCCTATAGATTTTGATGAAGTTAATTTAGGTGATTTGATTTGTATTTTATATAGCAAGTATTAACCATCCGTCTCTCTTAAAGGCACACATTTACAGAGGGAGTGACTTACATGGTGGGTGGGTAGTTGAATTCTATATATGTCTTTAAAACAGTAAAAGCAATAATTAAGTTAATAACTCTCTATAGGGTGCCCACCTTTTGGGACCCATGGGTACATTTGGAGTTTTGAGAAAATGCCATGGGCACTGCCACAAAATGGCTGCCATCAGCAGGGCTGGTCCAGTTACAAAATGGCTGCCATGGGGGTGTGAACAATCCCAATATTTACTACTGCAACAAAACATTCATTTCACAGAAGGCTAAAAGACAAGCAACTTGCTGAAGAACCTTAGTAAAAGGCAGAGGTGGGGTATATGAGCCCCAAAACATTGGCTAAAGAATAGGACTCAAAGAGTGCTTATCAATGGTTCCTTCTCAAACTGGGGAGAGGTAACGAGCGGGGTACCACAGGGCTCGGTCCTGGGCCCGGTGCTCTTCAACATTTTTATTAATGACTTGGATCAGGAGGTACAGGGAATGCTTATCAAATTTGCAGATGACACAAAGTTGGGTGGAACAGCTAATACTCTGGAAGACAGAAACAAAATTCAAAGTGACCTCGATAGGCTGGAGCGCTGGGCCGAAAACAACAGAATGAAATTTAATAGGGATAAATGCCAAGTGCTGCACCTAGGGAGAGGAAACCAAATGCAGAGTTACAGAATGGGGGACACTTGGCTCAACAATACTACAAGTGAGAAGGATCTTGGAATTGTGGTAGATCACAAACTGAATATGAGCCAGCAATGCGATGTGGCTGCAAAGAAGGCAAATGCAATTTTGGGCTGTATTAATAGAAGTATAGCTTCCAAATCGCGGGAAGTGATAATTCCCCTTTACTCGGCACTGGTTAGGCCTCATCTTGAGTACTGCGTCCAGTTCTGGGCACCTCACTTTAAGAAGGACATAGACAAACTGGAGAGGGTTCAGAGGAGGGCAACAAGGATGATAAAGGGACTGGAAACAAGGCCCTATGAGGAGAGACTGAAAGAACTGGGCATGTTTAGCCTTCAGAAGAGGAGACTGAGGGGAGATATGATCGCACTCTTCCAGTATTTGAAGGGATGTCACACAGAGGAGGGCAAAGATCTCTTCTCGCTCATCCCAGTTTGCAGGACACGGAATAATGGGCTCAAGTTACAGGAACCTAGATTCCACCTAAACATCAGGAAAAATTTCCTGACTGTCAGAGCAATAAGACAATGGAATCAACTACCTAGGGAGGTGGTGGGCTCTCCCACTCTGGAGGCATTCAAGGTGCAGCTGGACAGACATCTGTCAGAGATGCTTTGACCTAGATTCCTGCATTGAGCAGGGGGTTGGACTCGATGGCCTTGTAGGCCCCTTCCAACTCTACTTTTCTATGATTCTATGATAAAGCCACTCCTTTGAACCCAGAGTCTTCTGCTCCAACATAACATTCACTTTACAGAAGGAAAGTAATTTCCCCAAATCATCTATAAATAAAATACACCACCCATACCCACACGCACACCCTTTCCCTCCCACACAGGCCCTGCGTCCTCCATTTTTTCTTCCTCCACCAGCCCCTGGCCTTGATCCTCCATTTCTTACACACACACACACACACACACACACACACACTACCTACTTTTCCTTCTTCAGGCACAGGCACAGCTGCTCACTTGCTCTCTCCACTCCTCTTCCCTTCTCTCCTTGGAATTCACATGCTCTACTGCTGATGGTGACGTTAGAACTGTTCTCTTTCTTCTCTCTGCTGGTCCCATCCAATTAGAACTGTTCTCTCAGTTCTAATTAGTGTTCTCATTGGAGAAGAGAGGGAACAGTTCTAATGGGTCTCTCTCTTGCTGATAGTGTCCATTAGAACTGTTCTTTTTCTTCTCTCACTTCCTTTTTTCTGATTCTGCTGGCCAGTCAGAATGGTAGAGGGGCTGAATTTTTATTATTATTATTTTAATTTTTACTCCCAATAGGGTAAATGTGGGGGACCCTGGAGATTTGGACTGGGACAGACTCTGAGGTATGTTCCAATACAAATCCACCCGATTCCCGCTCAAACCCCCCATTTCAAAGGGACCTTGAGTTTGACAGTCAACTGTCAAAACTCAGTTTCCCTTAAAAAAGGTGTGTGTGTACTTTTAGCCTTTCCCCAGCCCCTAGGATCGGGGAAAAGGGCAATAGCAGCTCCCCCATGGGCACTAAAGGGGAGGGGACTTGAAAAGTTGAAGATCTTGCTGAGAAGGGGGGGAATCGCCCAAAACAGGCAAAGATTCCTCATGGCTTGAGTGTCTCATGACAGTTCGCCTTGTGCAACCTGTCAATAGAAAGCTGGCGGTGGGGGAAGGTTTTTTAGCATCTGCTGAGCACTGTGTAGGGACGGTACCTGCTGCCCCTGGGCAGTGGGAACCCCCCTGCATGGGGCCCAGCCGAGGCTTGAAATGCTCCCATTAGTAATAATAATAATAATAATAAATTTTATTTCTTACCCGCCTCTCCATCTAGATCGAGGCGGGGAACAACAAAAATATAAAATACACAATACATACTATTAAAACATCTTAAAACATCTTAAAACATATTAAAAACATATTAAAAACATCATAAACAACATCATTAAAACATCATTAAAATATCGTAAAAACATCTTAAAGGCAACCTAAAATTCCGCCGGATAGGCCTGCCGGAAGAGATCAGTCTTTATGGCTTTTTTAAATTCCAAAAGACTGGTGAGCTGACGAATCTCCTCCGGCAGGCCATTCCATAATCTGGGAGCAGCAGAAGAAAAGGTCCTCTGGGTAGTACCCGTCAGCCTAGTTTTGGCTGACTGAAGTAAATTCTTCCCAGAGGACCTGAGTGTGCGGGGTGGATTGTATGGGAGAAGGCGATCCTGTAGGTAGCCTGGACCCAAACCATGTAGGGCTTTAAAGGTAATAACCAACACTTTATACTTCGCCCGGAAACTGATTGGCAGCCAGTGGAGTGCTTTTAAAACTGGTGTGATGTGAGCACCCCTAGGTGTACCAGTAACCAGTCTGGTGGCCATATTTTGCACTAGTTGAAGTTTCCGGACTAGGTACAAAGGTAGCCTTATGTACAGCGCATTGCAGAAGTCGAGCCTCGAAGTTACCAGCGTGTGCACTACTGTCTTTAGGTCCTCCGGTTCTAGGAAGGGGCGCAGCTGGCCTATCAGCCAAAGCTGATAATAGGCACTCCTAGCCGTCGCATCTATCTGAGATGTCATTTGGAGCGACGGATCTAGAAGCACCCCCAAGCTGCGAACACAGTCTTTCAGGGGGAGTGTAACCCCATCCAGAACTGGTTGGCATACCTCCAAACCCAGATTGTGGCCTTTGACAGCAAGCACCTCCGTCTTGTCTGGATTCAGTTTCAGTTTATTTTTCCTCGTACTTCTGCGAACGAGCACATTTGTGCTAATGTGAGTAAAAATTTAATTTAAAAATAAAAATACTGGGCAGCCACAGGGAACCCTTCCAAGGGCACTTTGAAGGGACAGTTCTTGACTGCCCAAACAGGAATCGGGAAAGCTGACTATCCCAATCTCGATTTTTAAAAATAATATTTTTTAAGGACAAAAAGGCCATGGTGAGTTGAAAATGGCTCCACATCGTGGAGGGGAGGGGGGGAAGCCAGTGCCAGCCACCCCCTAGTGCTGCTTGGGCACTTGTGGGGTGGCTGACACTGGCAGTGGCCAGGGCTAGCTCGGGAACAATGGCAAGGGGCTTATTGCTGCTCTTGCCGAGCGAGTCACTGCACATGGGGAAAATAAACCCTACAACAGTCCATGGGTTCTCATCATGGGTAGTTGGGGGGGGCGAAACTACCGACGGTGGGTAACCCACTCTGGGTTTGCACAACATGACAACTAACCATTCACTATTATCATTGGTTGATTGTCATGTCATGCAAACCCAGTCTTTGAGTGGTGTCTGTGTGTGTGTGTGTGTGTGTGTGCGCGTGTGGTATGGAGTCAGGGGTGGGGGAGAAAGCCCTCTTTTTGGCAGGCAACTTTATGGATCCTTATGGAAGTTACTCCTTCCCCCGCCACCCCGCAAAAGGAGCAGCTGTGCAGATATTGGAAACTAACAAGGACCACAATAGCCTGCTGACTGGAGATGCTCCCTTCTATCAGCACTAGCTCCTAAACTTTATATTTTCTCATGAGCAATGTTTCATTCTATTCTATTACAATTTATATTGGGATTGTGATCATAAACCCTGGCTGGAATTTGTGCTGCAGATACTGCCCTGCTACCATGAAACATTCATAGTTGAAGACATTTAGTGGCAATGCGAGAGAGGGCCTTCTCGGTGGCCCTCCCAGGCTGTGGAACTCCCTGCTGAGGGAGGTTAGGTTCGCTCCCTCTCTGCTGTCTTTCCACTGGCAGGCAAAGTCCTTTTTATTCAAGCAGACCTTTGGCATGTAAGCAGGTCTTTTGGGCTGGATGCTGTTTTTATTGTTGTCATTTTAATTGTGTTTTAATGCATTTGTTTTATTACTGTTTTACAGAGCGATCCTATGGCCCCTAGACTGCATCTAGGGGGCCACAGGATTCTCTCCCCCCCCCCCCGCTTGCAGCCGGCATGGAAAGAACCACACTGGCTGCTTCTCTGAGGTCCTAAGAGTGACCTTGGAGAAGGGGTAAAGGGGGAGGGAAGGGGGCAGGAAGGGGAAGAAACCAGGGCTACCAGGATATGACGTATCCTGGGCAGTGCTCCAGCTTCCTTCCCTCCCCATCCGAAGTGCCTCAGCTAGACAGCTGATTTCTGCTGGCTAGCTGACTTGCAGGGTGGGAGGAGTGGGGAGGCGAAGATCACATCCATTTGGAGGCTTATGGGCATCCCCATTGGATTGCACCCTTAATCAAGCCACCTTGATTGTAAGCCACCTTGAGTGCCATTTTTCTTGGCAGAAACGTGGGGTACAAATCAAATAAATAAATGCATAGAAGTGTAATAGTTTAATCAGCAAAGAAAAGAGAGATGGCAGAAAGTTTAGAAGACAATTGAAGTGCAATCTAATCACTCCCTCTAATATTGGCATCAACTGGTGAATGCCAACAGAAATGGAACCAAAAAGGGGCAACTGAGAAACAAAGGGGAGGTACCAGCATGCTTGGTGAAATAGTCCAAGGTTTGCAGAAATACAACAAATGTTAAAAACAAAGCAAAAACAACTAATGGAACAAACCCTAAAAAATCCTGATGGGGATTGAGCATGCTCAGTATCTAAAGAATGTTGGGTGTAAGTTGGAAAAGAAAAACAGAAAACCAGGAGTGGGTGGAGAGTGGAATAGAATGCAGTAGCATGGAGAAAGGCAGAGCTACCCCAACAGGAGGAGCTTTCCTGCTACTAGGATGAGAGGATATACTGTAACTTTTTTGTTGTAGGTCCATTTGACTAATCAAATCTGGAAGTGCAAACAAATAGGGTCATAGCAAACCCCTAGCAGGAATCTGCACTCTGGCTCATGTTTTGTACTCTCTAAATTCTACTCACATATCTGAGAATTAGGGCACATGAATGACATCAGGAAGATAGCTTAGGGTTTGCAGTGCAGGGGTGGGGAAGGAATCAAAATATGACCATTTGTTTGGAGACATTGGACATAATTCATTTTCACTGATGCTTGTGTAGGCACAAGCCAACAAGCCAGGTCCTGGCTCAGGTAAGAAATCTCTATCAATGTCTATGCTTTCTGGATGTATTTCAGTAGGTAACTGGTACCCCCTGGCTGAGAGTGCATTCATGTAAGTGTGATCACCAGAACCGCAAGTCCCTGCCTTGTCTAAGGATACGTAGGTACACCTAATGGAAGTTCTTTGTTTTACTGTGTAGATTTCCTCTCTCTAGTTTCCATTCCCTGTATCTGAGCAGGTGTGTGGTTCTGAGAGGCAACAGTTCATCTAACGTATTCCACCCAGAGGTAGCTGCACTGTGAAGTGCAGGATGAATGCACAGTGTAACCTGGGAAATGAACCGACAGGAAGGCATTCATTCCTTTTCACAGCAGCAGCACATGGACCCTGCTTAGTCTCACAGCAGACGCTAAGCACAGCCCCTCCGCCGCCTAGACATCCTCCTAGCCCAGGAGCGTCTAGGCCACAACCAAGGGCAGTATCCCAGATGGAGTTTCCTTCCTTAACCAGAACCTGCCATATCTCTTCTCAGAGTTGTAGCACGGATGGAGCCCGCACTGGCCCTATTGCAGCAGCCCCCTCCACGTCAGATCTGTGGCTGTTGCTCCGGCTTCTTCCGCTCTTCTTCGCAATGTATGCCTGGAGGGCTGCAGCTAGCGCGCGGCACCGCCTCGGGCCTCTCTCTCCTGCGTTTCTGTTATTCTCGCTCGCCCACCGGGCCGGCGCTCCGGCCAGCGGTCGCAGGCCCGGCTTCTTGCAGTGCGTGCTCGGAACGGCAGAGGGAGCTGCCAGCCCGCCGTTGCCCAGGTCTCTGGGCTGCGGCTGCTGCGAGGAGGCAGCTTCCCGGGCAGCTATCTGGGGTCCTCAGGCGCTTACCTTGCTTTCTACTGACACTTCCTGCACGGCTCCAATTTCCCGACGAGGCACGCCGGGGACCGCAGCTGGGGATGAGCCGGGCATGCCCTGGGGACATGCTACTTGGCTGTCGCGCTCTCGTGTCTGCAGCCGCCGCCGCTGCTTCGACGGGAGCCGTCCTGGATTAGCCCCGGGCCGAAGCCGCTTCGGAAACACTTTCGTTCTTCCGCCCGGGCAACGATTCATGGACTCGAGCGAGAGACTATCGCTGTCTTGTGGGACTGATCGCCGCCGGCTCTTCCCGGGGGTATGACTGGCGCTCTCCCGTAAAGGTGACAGCAGTACAGCCGGCAGGGGTATGGAGCCACAGGAGGGCAACGAAAGGGGCTTGGGCAACGGCGGCGGCGGTGCGGCTGCCGCCGCCACCGTTTGCTCCAGCTCGCCGTCCTCCGCAAGCTCGGAGACTTCCATGTGTCCGGAGCCGGAGAAGGTCCCCACGTTGGGACGAAGGCACAGCAAGAAACGGTTTGGGCTTAAGATCTTCGGGCGCAGGTGAGTGAGGGGCGAGATCCACGCTTTAAAAGGAGTATGAGGCAAAGAACAGGCTTTGGGAATAGGCAAGGCACATTGCCTCGGAAGAAAGGGAGCTAGAAGTCCCGGCTCTTGTATGACGCCGAGACGCTCTGTTTTCGATCTGAGACGCGTAATGAAGATCGCTTAACGCGGATTGGTTACTTCCCTCAACTCAGTTTAACTTTCACTGTATTCGCATTCGGAGTGAAATCTTACTCCACTCCCGCCAACAGTTTTCTCAGTGCAGGCATGTGATGAGGTGGGGATTCCATCCTGCGTTACGGATTTGAATGCCGGATCTGCGTTCATAGGTATTGCGAATTATGGAGAGGAAGTAACGTAGAGCAGTGTGCGGTCGAGTATTAAATGGGAAAGGATCCACTCAGATGGTTTCTGCGTCTTGGGGAATCTAAAGTTTTGACTGTTGTAGTAACTGTTAGGATCAGGACTCCGCTTCTGTTTTCCCCAACTCAAACCTCTTTGTTTCGGTTTTTTTTTTGGCGGTTAATCCTTGACCTCATCTGTGCAACAAACGAAAGTGTTTATATATCTGTTAGCAGGAATCGAGCTCCTTCCTTCACTTTAAAAAAAAAAAAGGTAAAAAGGTAACAGTTTCCAGAGTGAGAATCAATCTATCTCACTCTCTTCCCCCACCATGCCCACCCCAGCAAGCTCTTTACAAAATTTAACCACATTTCATTGTTGGCAAAGAATAGTAGCATAGGAAGCCATGCTTTCTAATTGGTAGCTCTAGGAGGCATCCATCTGGAAGCACCCAATGACATTTAGAAGGCATTTTACAGCTATTCTGGCTTTTTTTTTTCTTTAACAGATTTTCCACTGTAAGGAAAAAGATGGAAGTGGTGGGAAAACATGAGTAGAAGATGTTGTCGTCCCCGTCCTCTAAAATTTTGTGAATGAGGCAGGACGATGGTGTGACAAAAGCTTCATTTGAAAGCACCCATTCTGTAGCTATTCTGTCTTAATGGGTTTTTTGTGGAAAGAGAAAAGATGGAAGAAGTTGAAGACATCCTCATCTGGCCAGCTATAACATTCTGTGAATGATGTGGGGCAATTGCATGACAAAAGCCTCATTTAGAAGCACCCTGTGATATGAACTAATCCCTCAGAGGGCCAGGAATATATTATAGAAAGAACTGGACCAGTTCGGTGCTCAAATAAGCCATGTTGGCAGCCATTTTGAATATTCAAGCTGCAGCTACAGCTTGTCTTATTGTCCGAACCTGGGTGGCGGGGGTTGTGCAAGGGTTAAACAACCCTTGCATACACAGCTTGAATATTCAAAAACTACCTGGCATGTGCTGCAGCCTGCTGTGGCTTAAGCCACAGTGGGCTGTGGTGATTGTGCAGAACAGGTCACTGACTTGTTAGTTTTTTACTGGGAGGTGGAGAAGTAGGAGGTGTGTGTCTGTTCCTCTTCTCAGCAGAGGGAACCAGAGCAAAAGAACCATACTCTACCTCAGGGGTCCTCAAACTACGGCCCACGGGCCACACCCAGCCTGCCGGGTCTTTTCATCCGGCCCGGCGGCCGATAGAGAGTGACTCCTTGCGAGGGAAGGGCAAGAGGGGTGGCTGAGCCGGCGAGGGGGCACGGGTCGCCTGCCCGGCCGCCGCCCTGCATCTCCTGCGCCCATCCTCCTCCCTTCTCGGCGGCGGCTGGTCAGTGGGCTCCGGCTGTCCAGCGCGACAGGATCCTGCTCCGTCGCGCTGGACCCCCGCACTCTGTTTTTGGCGGGGGAAACCAGGGCAACGGGGCTGTTTAAGCCCCGTTGCCCTGGTTCCCCCCGCCAAAACTGAGCGCGGGCGGGGTCCAGGATGGACGCGACGGAGCAGCTCCGGCGGCGTTCTCGGGCGGAGGCAGTGGTGGAGGCAGCAGCAGCAGGGTGCAGGGGCAGCGGCAGCAGTGTGCATTCGTTCATATTTTTTTCAAACTATAGTCCGCCCCCCCAACAGTCTGAGGGACAATGAACTGGCCCCCTGTTTAAAAAGTTTGAGGACCCCTGCTTTAGACTATAAAAGATTCCGTCTGCTTCTTCCATGCTGATACCTATATTTTGGAAGAGGGTGATGAATGTCAAGGCTGGGAAGGCCCTGTGATCAGTAAGAAAAAAATCACAGACTGTCCATCAGTGGTTCTTCTGATTTATATTAATTGGACATCTGTGCCTGTATATCAGGGGTCCTCAAACTTTTTAAACAGGGGGCCAGTTCATTGTCCCTCAGACTGTTGGGGGGCCGGACTATAGTTTGAAAAAAATATGAACGAATGGATCAAGTAAAAAAAAAAGGACCGGGGTCCTTTTTTTTTTACTTGATTAAATGGAAAGTTATTAAATTAATAATTAATTAATTATACATTATTTTGCTGTCTAAAATTGAAATACATTAAATTTTAAAAAGGAATAGAAAGGCTTGATTTGCACACTGCACATATCTTATTTGTAGTGCAAAAAAACATGAAAAAACAATACAAGGATCACAGCCTTAAAAGTACAAAAACAGAGACGGGGGGGCTCCACAGAGCCACGACCCCTCCTGACTCCTCCATGGACCATAAGGGGGGCCAGCGTGTGTGGGGCGGGGGGGTGCTGTTTGAATTTCTGCACTCCCCCCTGGATCTTGGGCCACACCAGCTCCGGGTTCTGCCGCTTGGGGTGAGCGGGGCAGCGGCAGAGCCGAGTGTGGAGGCCAGAATATGGGGCGCAGTTGCCCCCCCCCGCGCCTCAGGGTTAGAGTGGCCAGCCCTGCGGGCATCAGGGCTGGTCCCGCTGGGCCAGAGGCGACTCAGAGGGGCTCCCCGGTGTCCACCCCGCCCCTGCCACCGTCCTACCTGGTCCCCTGCACACTGCTGCCGCTGTCTCCACCACCGCCTCCGCCCAAGAACGCCGCCGGAGCTGCTCCGTCGCGTCCATCCTGGACCCCGCCCGCGCTCAGTTTTGGCGGGGGGAACCAGGGCAACGGGGCTTAAACAGCCCCGTTGCCCTGGTTTCTCCCACCAAAAACAGAGCGCGGGGGTCCAGCGTGACGGAGCAGGGTCCCGTCGCGCTGGACAGCCGGAGCCCACTGACCAGCCGCCGCCGAGAAGGGAGGAGGACGGGCGCTGTCTGTGCCCCGCCACCAGCTAAACCGCCACTCCTCCCCTTCCCCCCCCCGCAGGAGATGCAGGGTGGCGGCCGGGCAGGTGGCCCGTGCCCCCCCCGCCGGCTCAGCTGCCCCTCTTGCCCTTCCCTCGCAAGGAGTCACTATCGGCCGCCGGGCCGGATGAAAAGCCCCGGCGGGCTGGGTGTGGCCCGCGGGCCGTAGTTTGAGGACCCCTGCTGTATATAAATATGTGGTGCTGGTAGCAAGTCTGTTGTATTAAGCACCAGCGTGAAACTTGGTTAGCTTATTGTGAAGGATCACCAACAGGATCCTTTGCGTGAGTTCGGCGCTTAACGGGTTAACCGGCACTGAATTACAGCCCGTACGAGCGCTGGCGATCACCTACGAGGCTTTCGCGCACAAGAGGAAACCGCAGTCCTTTAAATGACCAAATAAGGCTTTTATTTGTTTACACAAAACACAGAGCAGAACTAACAGCTTTCCAGGAATACTACAACATCAACACAACCTTAGTTGACCCCTGGGTCTCTCAATGAACAGGCTTAGGCTAGCGGAGTGAATCTAGTCAATTACCTCAGACCAAAGACTCTGCGCCTAGTCGGTTTCAGCCTGGCTCCGGGTCAGCCGATCCGTGGATGAGAAGGGCGTACTCGGGCTGCTGTTTGGAGATGAATCTGGCCCCGAAGTACCCTTGGTTCCCAACAACCCCAAACCGGAAGGGAGAGGGGTTTTCTACCCCTGAGTTCCCACTCTCCCCGCCCTCCAGGTCAGGTGGGGGCTTATGCCTGCCCCTTCGTTTCAGGTGGGCTTATTCCTGCCCGGGAAGAAGGTGACGTACTAGTACTTTGCAGCTCTTTGAGACTGCCCTGATAGTTTGATTATCCTTGATGGCCCTTCCTTGGTTTTGTGGATCTCCACCGAGACTCTCCTTTGTTGGGGGATGATGGTCTGTCTGCGACTTCTCTTATGACTTCATCCCCCCTTCCTTGCCCCCTCCCTTGGGTGAAGACCGTGTGTGTGTGTGGGCATGCGCAGACTTGTGTTGTGCTTTCTCCACACTTATAAATGTTAAAACACTCTGAGGGGTAAGTCTGAGATTCTGGGTCCACTAGATCTGCCTCTGGATCTTTGACTTTATCTTGATGCACTGTTGATTTTTTTTTCTCCTTCCAAAGATTTCCATAGAAAGCCACTGCACCAGTGGAGGGTCAGGTATTTTGGTGAGCGTAGACTATGACCTGGTTTGCACAACACAGCCGGCTCATTGTGTGTTATTTAACCCACAATGAGCTGCATGTGCCACAGCCATTTTGATTGCATAATCCCCAGTTGGGCCGATTGGGGGTTGTACCCTGTTGTCCAAACCTGGTCATCATGGGTTATTCAAGCGTTAAACCACCCTCACTTAATCTATAATTTGCAGTAGGTTAAGCGAGGGTTGTTTAACCCTTGAATAACCCATGATGACCGGGTTTGGATGATATGGCATGGTTGCACAATCAAAATGGTAATTGCATGTGCCTGGCATGCACTCCAGTTCATTGTGGTTTAAATAACCCATGATGAGCCAGCCATGTCATGCAAACTAGCCCTATATCAAGGGTGGGCCACTTACCTCCAGAGGTTGTTGTACTACAGCTCCCATCAGCTCTAGCCAGCATAGCCAATTGTGAGAGATGATGGGAGTTGCAGTCCAACAACATCTGAAGGGCTACAAGCTGCCCACTCCTGGACTATTGTTCTATTTTGTCTCAGTACAACAAATCCAGCCTGAATATTTGGGAAAATACTAAGCACACCTTGCTGAAACCAGTATAGTGGTCCAGTAGTGGTGGGGTTATTTAGAATAATTAGCAGAGTTTAGATTCAAGAGAACTCTTGCCTTTTATCTCTCTCATTCAACAAGTATTAGACTCTCCCTTCCTATTCCTGCCATAGAACTGTCTGTCTTACAGGGCTGAGAATAACCAGGGCATCCATAATGACTGGAACACAGGCAGAGGTATTGATGAATCATTTCTGGTCGGGGCAGCTCTGGAATTCATGTTACACCATATATGTCCTAGTGTGGGGCATTAATTGTTAAGATAATGAATGGAGAACTTTACTCTGTGATCCTTGTTGTTCTAATTTGCACACAAGTCATTAGGACTTGTGTACCTAGACTTTTAATTGTGCAGAATTTTATAGCTGTTACATCTGGCAAAATTTATGCATCAATTTATTGTTTGGGAGAAGTGATTCTTGAAAGGTGGGCATTTTGTAGGTTATGCTGGTTGTAAGCATTTGGGTCAGTGTAGCACAAATGACTTAAGAGTCAATTCACACTTTACGTTTCCTGGCAACAAAACAGGACTGCTAGTTAAGTGTGACTGGAGATGCTTTGGCATCACATTTTAAAACAGATTAATTCTGCTGCAGTTCCTTGGTCCATTGCGTATTCGGAGACAACATTTTCCTGTCACACTTCACCTGTACAGGTGGCAAAGCATGAATGCTAGATAAAGTGTGAATTAGCTTGGGGGAGGCAGATGGAGAGATGGTGAATTCTAGGTGAAGGGGATATAGCTAATTGACACAAATAGAGATGAAATCCTGCTGATGAATCCTTTTAATAATGTATAATAGCTCTCAAGGAAAATGAGGTCCAGCTGCAAAGAGCTGGATATCACTCCCTGTGGCAGTAGCTAGACTTTCCCTTTCATCTTACACCTTTTAATTTCATTCCAGACTCTCTTCTTTACTACCGTACTTAGAAGCCTGAGCAAATGCGCTTGAGAATTGATGCCTTTCCTGCGTATGGACAGTTGTAAAACACACTGTCTCTTCAAATGCTCAAAGGAGTGGGACTCAAGCATGGTGCCTGCTTCTTTGTGCATGGAAAGCAAGCCTCAGCTGTTCGATACCTTGTTGTTGGATTGCACAGTGTTGTCTCTCTGTGTTGAAGGAGGACCTCTGTGTGGAAAGCTATTGGTGTAGATTGAAAGCAAGTTGTAATTTCATCTTCAAGGGGTGTAATTAGAGTCCAGAAAACAGTGCCCTGCTGTCTGTTTAGGCTGTCAACGATATGTTATGGCAAATGAATGGGCTCGGTAAAAGTGGCTGTTGGCCAACTTTAGCATATAACCATATTAACAGATGTTTAAGGACTAGCGTCACCAAATTTTGCCATTGTGGCATGTGAAAAATTGGCAAAAATACAATGGGCTAAAAAAAATTGTTGGAAGGCTAGGGCAAAAGTGTCTTGAGTATTTTGTGGGCCCTGTGCTAATTCAGCCCATACCTCCCTGTTTCTACGTTGGATGATACACATAGCCCTGATAGGATCCTTCTTCACCCCTAGATTTCCCTGGGCTCTAGAGTTAGCTAGATATGTAGGCCCTGGATAACTCAGAAGTCACCTGTGAAGGATGTGGGTACATGTATGGTGTGCTGGGTGGGTACATAACTATGTTGCCTTCATTTAGCATTGTGCTAGTTTGTACTACTGATGCCATGTTCATGAGAACCACTTAGTTGTGAGGGGAAGGATGATATGGGTTTAGCTGAAAAGAAGCTAAAGTGACACTTATCCTCACTGCTGTTGGGACTTGAAAAAGATGCTAGGAGAGGATATATTGTTGAGTATTATCCTTCCTATCTCACGTTAGTCCCTTTCCAACTTAAAAGAAGCTTAGATTTGGCTAGTGTTAACCAGTTAGCATTTGGTAATCCAGGATGCTTTAAGGCAGACTGGATTTCCCTGGTTTTGCCCCCTTTTCTCTCCCTGGATTTCCCTGGTTTTGCCCCCTTTTCTCTCCCTCAGAACAATAATCAGAGACACAGTCTTGTAAAAGTTAAAAGTAACATTTACTCACTCAGATTATGCAGTTTCATTCAGGCAGGCTTAAGAGACGTTTCTTACAGTTGGTACAAGTACATTTGTAGTTACTTGGGGTCTGAACTTGCGGAGTTCAGACCAGCAACTCTGGTTACATGCTGCTGCTAGAACCACGTGGAGACAACAACTGGTGCCACACTCACTAAGAGTCCCAGCAGAAAGAGGAAGAGCTGATAGCTACGCCCACTTCCTGTTGGGGCTCTGTTAATGATTCAATGAGTACCGTATCTTCCAGTGAATCCACCCCAGAAGATACCAGTGATCTTAACCATTTCATCCAACTACCTGGTGAAACATGAGCCATAGGTTTTGACTGCAACTTAATTATCCCACAACTGCTATAATAAAATAACTCTCTGGATAACTTAACCTGGATGCGTTTTATCCCTGGGAAAGGTAGTGTTTTGTATGACCCAGGCTTGAACGTAAGATGAATAAAGGGATACCAGGAACCATCTGTTAAAAGCTGCATTTGGAGGATTTGGTTTTGCATTCATGCAGCTGATCTTCTTTCCTCTCCAGCCTTAAACTAAACATCCCTGTGGTCCCCAAGGGATGAGGAAGATGATTGCTGTTGTCTTCCTCAACAAGATTAACCTCCCCACACTCCTTTCCTTTTGAAGGATCCTAGCCAGCAAATTAATTTAGTGAGTGTGGACTTCATATCTGGGTGTTAAAGCTTCAAAGGGGTGGATGACTTTTTGCCTCTTTTATTGGCATGATATGCTAATTTCTCGCTTGTGTATGCTGGAGCTGTGTTGTGCTGATCCCCATGATGTTGCGCTAAGAAGCTGTCTCCCTGTCAGGATAATTATTAATTTCTACACCCTTGGGCCAACTTCAGAGAAGCACATGCTGCAGTCATGGTGGTCCACCTTTGCTCTTTTATCTCATTGCAGTCCCTTTAGTTATTAAAGTTTCGTGGAAAGGGCATTAAAGTCTTTCCAGTGTACATAGGACTTTTTGGCAGGACATGAGCTGGAGGGCGAAAGCCAACACATTTCTGTTTCTATTTGCTCTGATTTGTGATATGGTGGCAGCTGCCATTCAGCACATCTGTCCCTGTATTTCTTCTGGAATGCCACCTCTAATAGCATGTGGGGGCTCTATAAACTCCTAATGGGGATCAGGGTCTATACAGAAAGGAAAAGTAGGGGAAAGTGTTAGTGTGGAGGAGGATAATTGGTTTGAAGAATTGTAGTAAGCAGGAAGAGGCAATTTAATTCATTTCCAAGGTGATGCTCGGTGTTGACCATTAGCCAGAAGGGCTTGATGTATTTGTGAATTTCCTTGCATAGAATCTGAACAGATGTAGTAGATGCTGGACTCTTGGTTGGAAACTTATCCTATCTTGCCACGTGAGTCATCCAGCCCTTGGCTTTAATATTACTTGCCCATAAGGTAAAAAACACACCACCACCAACATGATTCAGTCCCTTTAAATCATGAGATGAGCCTAGAAATCATGAGACATGAAAGCATTACAGATGTTTCTTTACCTCCTAGTAACAAGCTTTTCAGACACAGCCTACTTACTTTCACAGTTCCACAGCCCTGAGCGCAGGAAGCTTTTCTTTCTTTTTTCCTTTCTTTCTGGACTGCAAGTTTGAATCAATAGATCAGTTGTCAAGCTTTAGTTGGTTAACCAATGTGGGCAAGTTTTAATTGGGGCTGTGAATTTAGGGTCCACTTTTTCCCCATTTTTCAGTCTATTTGATTTAAAGTCAAATGATCAATTAAAATTCTTTAATTGGTCAATAGCCCTAATATTTTTTTCCCTATTACTGGAACAGAGTGCGAGGGACTTCCAGCAAGGCTGTACAGATGCTCTTCAGTGTTTCCAGGGTATAATCTTTCTAGTAGTGTCTGCTTTCATGAGGATCATTGTGTTGGGAAGGTGACTCATTCTCATATGAGCAAAAGGGATGGGATTTAGAAGCTTCATTGATGTGGCAAGCTCAGCAGCAAGCTATACACACTTTGTACACACTTGCACGATTTGACGTATAGGGGGAAACCTAGGTATGCTGTTTCCTTTATTGGTGGAAGGGAGGAGAGAAGCTGGGTGTCAATGCCATAAAAGGAGAGTACATCTGAGGTATTGTAAAGATAGTTTACATTTGCATTTTGGAATGGCTGTTGACTTGAGGGTTGGTGAGTTGGTGGATATTAAACATAGTAAGCTTTTCTTCTAGCAGTCACCCAGGCTGCAGATCACTTGCTCTAAATACAGATGACAATGGCTCTGGGTTTTGCAGGGCCATGCAAATAAGCAGGCTACTACCAGAACTAATAGATTGCAGTACTCGTAGACTAGATTTCCATATGTTACTACTACTACTACTACTACTACTACTACTACTACTACATGTATATCCCTCTTTTTCCCCTCTTGCAAGGAACCCAAGGTGGCATACATGGTTGTCCTCCTCTCTATTTTATCCTCACAACAACCCTGTGAGGTAGGACATAAGAAGCTGCCTTATCCTGAGTCAGACCATTGGTCCATCTAGCCCAGTATTTTTCACACTGACTGGCAGTGGCTCTCCAAGGTTTCAGGCAGGAATCTTTCCTAGCCCCACTTGGAGATGCCAGAGACTGAAACTGGGAGTTTCTGCATGCAAAGCATGTGCTCTACTCTACCACTGAGCCACAGCCCCTCTTAAAGGTAGGTTAAGCTAAGAGTCAATGACTGGCCCAAAGTCACACAGTGGCCAGCTGGGGACAAGAATCTGGATCTCCCGAGTCCCAGTCCAGTACTCTAACCACTACACCACACTGGCTCTCATGTTTCTGTTGTTACCTCAAGGCCATCTTAACTCGTGTGTGTGGAGTGGGCAAAATGGGCCTCATGAGGCAGGTTTGGGGCATTTGTTAAGTGCAAGGGTCTCAACATACCCACACAATGTCTTGTGCCCTTTCACCTGTGTACACGTCTCCAGTTCCACAGTTGGTGATCTGTGGCCACACCTCTTGCAGTCAGTTATGGGACTTGCTTATCTTTATGAGCACTGGTGTGTAAGCTAATTGGATTTTCAGTGTTTACTTACAAAAAGCCTCACCAGTAATTCATCGTCTGGGTACAAGCAATACCACAAGCTCATACGGTGGCTGCAGGAATGCAGATGACTATGGGCCCACCTTTGTATATCTATAGGTTTGGCCAGGGACTGGTCTTGCTTCAGGACAAGGTATCAGAAGAGCCATGTGGACCAGGTATAAAAAGGTGACAGCTTTGGTGGCAAGACAATTTTCATGGCAGCACTTATTCCTTCTTTGATAAATATCTTCTTTGATATTCAAATCCTATCTGTGGTTCTGGATTACTACTAGGCAATCATATAGCTCATGACCCAGGCCTGTGGCTCACGCTGGCTCAGCTTGTCTGAGTGGAAAGCTAAGCAGGGTCAGGCCTGGTTATTACTTGGATGGGAGACCCCCTCCTCTAGTTTCCTGCATTGAGCAGGGGGTTGGACTCGATGCCTTGTAGGCCCCTTCCAACTCTATGATCTATGAAATCTATGTGTGGCTATAAAGTCATCTCTGCCAGAAACCCTCTTTGTCTAGGGGTTTAGTTAGGCTCATGTCTTACCTCATTCGTTTTCTCGAATGAAACATAGAGTGTTCGAGGATCGGGATATTTGTAAGAAGACCAAAACACTGGTTTATGAAGCCATTGTATTACCAACTTTATGTATGCCTGCAAAACATGGACTATCTATAAACATCACTTCCACCTCCTTGAAAGATTTCATCAACGTTGCCTCCGGAAAATCCTGCGCATTACTTGGGAAGATAGGTGAACAAATGTCAGTGTACTGGAAGAAGCAAAGACTACTAGCATTGAAAAAATGATCCTCCAACACCAACTACAGTGGACCGGTCATGTTGTTCAAATGCCTGACTGCCGTCTCCCAAAGCAGTTACTTTATTCCCAACTCAAAGATGGAAAGCGGAATATCGGTGGTCAATATAAGAGGTTTAAAGATGTTCATAAGGCTAATCTAAAAAAAATGCAATATAAACATCGAAAACTGGGAAGCTCTGGCCCATGAACGATCTAACTGGAGGTTGGCCTTTCACAAAGGTTCCATGGACTTTGAAGAAGCCCGAGTGCAAGGTGAAAGGGAGAAACGTGCTAAGCGAAAAGCACGTCAAACGAATCCTCTACAGGACCATCTTCCATCTGGTAACCTGTGTCCTCACTGTGGGAAGCTGTGTGGATCTAGAATTGGCCTCCACAGCCACTTACGGACCCATTGCTAGAGTCTACACAATCTTCTTTAGAATTTCCTCCTTTTATCCTGGAAGACAATCTTACTCGGTCAGGAGTGATCGCCTGATGATGTCTTACCTCACCTGATTTACTGCCTCACCTGAAATGCAAATTGATCTGCCCCAAGGTGATTCCCCCTATAACATCCCTTGGCATTTCCACTTGCCTCTCCCTTGCTGAATTCCTTACATATCTAAATGTCTGTGTTGTAGCTTACCCCTTTTCTGTAATAATGGTGGTTAGAAGAGCTATTTGCTTTCTGCTGCTGTATATTTAAGAATCTCAGAAAGGAGCTAGTGACTCCATGCCACAAGTCTAGAAATATGGTAGTGACCCTGAAGTGACTAAGTATGAACATGTTTGTTACTGAGATTGTTAGACTCAATAATGGAGCAGGAGCCAGATGCTGTTTTAACAGCTGCACTTGGGGAGATTTTTTGACAAGAACAGCTTAACCCATCTCAGTAGCACTACAATGAGAGAAGCTGCACTTGCCGAAATTTTCCCTTATGTCCCTTACTCTTCCCATACTGAATCTGGTGACTTTAGATCACATGTGGTGGTGGTGGTGGTGGTGGTGGTGAGACATACCCTTGCAAAATCAACAGCAGTAAATGTGCCCAATTGGCAAGAATGAGTAGTACAACTTTGGTGCCCTTTTTGCTTGGCCTTAATGCTGGAACAGGAGGAGAATGAGAGCATGTAGTGGCCTTAGTACATCGCTGTGTTCCCATCTTCTGACATCTCTTCTGTCAGGAAGTGGGGAGAGAGAATTTGGCTATGCAATACTGCTAGGGGAGCACAGTGGAGAGTTGGGGCTGCTGCCTGCATCTGCACTCAGAGCTTACATGCAATGTAAGCATGCAATGTAAGCTCTGGGGGTCTGGTAACTTGGAGGCAATTTTTGCTTGCCCTAGGCAACCAGTGAGTGCCAGACTACAAGACCAGGCTTTGTGTTTGTGAGGAGTATATAATATGAATGAGCACTTATTCTGAAAGCTGGCACCTTAAAGCAGCACAGTTCCCCTAGCATTCCTGATGAGAAGGAATAACTAATTTCTGTAGCATTTGATGATACAGAAACATTTTCCCATCCAGGCATTATAAAAGATCAGTGTTGCTTGCTACTGCTACTGTACAGGAGAGATGTAGTGAGCACCAGTTAAGCAGCAGTCACAAGTCCATCCACCCACAACTATTGTGTGATAAGATATCTCTGTCAGCTTCTGTGTGCATCTCTTAGGCAGGCTCATGTGTGCTGATAGCAAAGCTCAGCCCACAAGAGAACTTTCCACTGGCTTGAGATACAGAGTTTGTGCATTTTGAATTTTTCTTCCACTGACAACACTTCCTCGGAATACCTTGTTCCTTTGCCTTTCAGCCAAGGTGAATGCTCTTGGGCAGCCTTCCTCAACTTGGTGCCCTCCAAATGTGTGAATTGGCCATGCTGGCTGGGGATTATGGGAGCTGTTGTCCAACACATCTGGAGGGCACCAGGTTGGGAAAGGCTGCTCTAGGATGTAATAAACCCAAGCTTGTGTGCTGTCATCTGAAGAAATTACCGTAGCTAATAAGAGTTTTCCTTATGCTTGGTGATTGATAGAACCCAACACTTGTTTTCTAACCAAAAATATCTGCTTGTCAGGATTTCTTATTGGAAAGATGGGATCATCATTTAAGCCCCACAGCTGTCCTCCTGGCATGTGCTAGATAAATGACATTCCTAATGTCTGTTGCTGGTATTTCATTGACACAAATTTTGGGCGTAGACCATAGCATTGCATAGGCTGCTTCAACCCCATTTCCACGTTTTCAGGGCAAAATGTTTTCTCTGACGCGCTAAACACATCAGAACTGAGAAGGGCTTATGACTGAACTTTCCTTTGTCCCTGGGGATGGGGTAGTCATGATGAAGAGTTACTGAGATTGAACCCATTTTGAGCTTTCACCCCTGACCCTGTTTTCAAGGGTGGTGCACACATCACTCACCCCAGAATTCTCTGCTGCTCTGCTGAGGAGAGATGGGAGAAACAATTGAAAGTAGCTTACAGTGATATTCCAGTGCTGTGATATCAACATGAATAAGGTATCCCACAACATTCTGCTTGGTAAGATCATTGGTCTTCTTCTGATTGGGTGTGGGGTTGTGGAAGAGGAAGAGGCAACTTCCTCTGAACCCAGAGCTGCTGTAGGTTGGATTCCTGCCTTTTGACAGCAGGCCTATTTTTATACCTTGTAATTGTCTTAAGGGAAGTGTAGAATAATTGGCTCCAGCACTGATTGAGGGAAATGCATAGTACATGCCTCTGGATTGTAGCTTGGTAATTCTTCTAATTGGGCTGACAAGAGTTGCAGGTGGTGAAGATTAAATTGCCTTCTGAGCTTTCCAGTTGTCCTGGAGGTATACTTAAAAAAACAAAAACTAGGTACCAGCAGGGAAATACAGGGACTATTTTTTCTTTTCTTTTCTAGACCAGGCAGTGAAGGTATAAAATCATGGAATGTTAACAGCCATTAGTAATAGGACAGATGTAGGAGTTTTCAAGCTGAAGAACTTCTCTAATGTACCTAATAGGAGAGGAGCAGGAGGGAAAGACTGGGTTTTTGTAGTGTTAATGTGAACTGAAGCTCTTGCCTCCAAGAGTATTGCTTAGTTTGGATGTTGTCAAAACTCTTATCTTCTGTGTGGAAGGAAAATACAGAATATGGTGCAGTAGCTAGTTTCTGGTCTCCAGTGTGGCTAAGCAGGGGTAGGCAATCTGGTGCCTTCCAGATGTTTTTGGCTACAACTCTCATAAACTCCAGCCAGTCTGGTCAATGGTTAGGTAGGAATTATGGGAGTGGCTGTCTAAAACATCTGGAGAGCACCAGGTTGCCTAGCCCTCAGCTAGAGTGATGCATCTGGAGGATGAGGAAAGCCTAGCTTCAAATGTCTGCTTGGCCATGAAGTTGAGTAAGCAGCCTTGGAGAAGTAAGTCTCTTTCTCAGCCTGCAAACTTGTTGTTAGCCTCTGGGTTCAGAGAAGAAGGGCAACAGTACAAATGAAATACGGTAACTCAAACACTGTCTGGGGTTCTCTTTCTAGCCTTCATGTCACTATAACTTTCCATTTCTGAATTTGCTGTATTATTCATTCATTTAGGGTTCAATCCTGTTCATGGCTGGCTGGGGAATGCTGGGAGTTGTAGGACTTTTTTCTTCTAAACATGTGTAGGATTGCACCTGTATTTGTAATCCTATACATGTCTACTCAGAAGTAAGCACCACTGAGCAACGGGACTTACTTCCAGGTAAGTGTGAATAGGATTGCCATGCAAAAGATGTATAAGCCACTGTTTAGGGAAACCCTAGTTAAGCGTGCTTTATTAAAGGTCTTGCTAGAGAAAAGAACATGTGCATGGCTCAGGACAATAAACGCTAGTAGATCAAAGGCCATAGGAAAAGCCTCCCTTCCCCACCCTTCAAGAGGATACGCAAAACCATGAATTAACAGAAGTATATAGACATCCCAGATCAGGGGTAGGCAACCTGATGCCCTCTGATGGTTTGGACTACAGCTACATAATCCCTTACCATTGGCTCTGCTGGCTAGGGCTGATGGGAGTTGTAGTCCAAAACATCTGAGAGGAACATGTACCTACCCCTGGTGAGATGATATGCCTAAATAAGTCAGTGGGGTTCATCATTGGCTGAATGAAACGGGAACTGAATGTTAAGCCTGCAGAAGAGGAAGGAGGAGGAAATTCCAGCAGTGTCTGTTTGTTTTAAAATGTGGTTGCATGGGCAGGGGTCAGGTGTTGTATAGTGTTTTATCTGCACCTGCAACAGTCTTAAACAGTTGATCTTTTTAGATACCTTTTAATTTATGGTGTCCAGTGGTAGGCAGCATGGATGGATGGGCTAGGAACAGTTCTCCATGTGCGGAGCTGTTTGCCAGTTTTGTTCTTTCTGCTCTAGTGGATTTCAGGCCTGACCTGCTCTCATGTTGAGAGGTTTTCCAGTAGGGTCATGTTGTCATAAATCATAGGGTGCCTGTGGCTTGATCTTGCTTGTACTTTGTTTGGCATCTGAGATGCACTACATCCTGAAAGCAAACCTAGCGTATCTTACTGTCTGAACTGGTGTCCAAGTGAAACTTTAGTTGGCAGGAGACTTCTCTCCACACCCTTGCTGTACTTTAAGGCACTAACACTGGGCTGTGTTGAGCGAGGGCAAACCACATGGAGCCTAAAGCTAGTGGAACATCTATACTCGCATGGAACCTGGTTAGCATGGTTCATGGGTTAACTGGACTTGTTGCTCAGGAGGGGCCCCTTGGGGTACACTTGTTTTCTACTTGTGCCACATCGTGATCTAAACTAGGTGGTTGATATACTGCCTTTTAGGCAGGCAGTTGAACTAGGTAGCCTTTAGGTCATAGATTGAGTTACTTTGTGTTTTAGAGGCAGAGCATGAGTGTGATGATACTCTCTACTTCTTTTTATTATCAAAATTCAGCACCAAGAAAAGCTGAATTCTGCAAACATAAGAATGTTTTTGTAAGCCACTCCAGGAGCCTGTTTTGGTTGAAGAGCGGGGTAAAAATGCTGCAAATAAATAAATAAATAAATAAGAACATAAGAGCTGTGCTATATCAGACCAAGTTCTTCTAGTCCAGCATTCTGTTTACACAATGGCCAACCAGCTGCCCATGGGAAACCCACAAACGGGACATGAGGGCAAAATAACCCTTGTGCCTGTGTTCCCGAGCGACTGGTGTAAATAGGCATACTGCCTCTGATACTGGAGGTAGCATATAGCCATCAGGACTAGTATCCATTGATAGCCTTATCCTCCATGAATTTGTCCAATCCCCTTTTCTGGTATTATGAGATATTAACTTAATGTGCATAATTCATCCAGTGTTTATATTTGCCTATTTTGCATAACAGCTTCTGCTCCTATTGAGGGTCAGGGAGCATATGCAGGGCAATGAGAAGCCTCACCCACTGACCACTGGAGACCCTTAGGCCACAGCTTCATATTGTCTCCTCCTAGGCTTTGTTGATAAAATGTTAACGCTTGTCTTCACAGCCAAAAGGGCTATTCAGTCTTGCTTTGATGAATAATAACAGAAAAATTACCTTATTTTCCTAATATACTTGTGGTGGTTTAGCCTTGCCAGGGACAGCGTGTGCATGAGTAGTGGTGGAGAAGTTTGGAAAGAAGGGAGATGGTGGTGGGGAAGCTGGCATGACCTTTCTCTCTGTGCAGGAAAATTAGGGACTTTCTTGATTCAACCCTATTAAAAACAGATTCCTGGGCTGAGCCTTGGTACTATTAAGTCCTGGATGGGGGGCAAATAATGTAGAACTTGCCAAGATGGGAAATTCTGTGAAGGAGGATTGTGTGGCAGTACTTATTTTCTAATACGTGCTGGGGGTCAGACCTATTTCATAGATCACAGAGTTGGAAGGAGCCTACAAGGCTATCGAGTCCAACCCCCTGCTCAATGCAGGAAACTAGAGGAGGGGTCTCCCATCCAAGTAATAACCAGGCCTGACCCTGCTTAGCTTTCCACACTCAGACAAGCTGAGCCAGCATAAGCCACAGGCCTGTATACCTATGTGGAAGTCATGTCATATATTCTGTAGTCAAAGTCCTTAATTGTCACTGTGTAGATGGGTGCAAAGAGGAAGCTTGGATTAGCTGTAGCTGTTCGGTTGCAAAGAAAATGCATTTTCTACATGGGTGTTTTTGTTTTTTGGTACACAAGAAATGTGTCTGTGCATGCAAGTACCTTGCTTCCTGATAAGCAGGAACTTAAGGGGATCACGTGACTCAAACAAAAGAGAGACATACACAAAAATTTGAAAGAGCAATAAACAAAAACTTGATAGCCAGTGAGAATGTGGGGCTGAAGGAAAATATCCCAGACAATGTGTAGTGTTGGCATTAGTGGAATGACATGGGCACACAAGGGAAATTTTGAAGACCGTGGTTTACAGAACCCAGAGAAGTGGGTTTACAGAACCCAGAAGCTCTGTGTGTGGGAGAGATAATGTTGCATATTGGTTGGAACATATCAGCCAAAATGTTGTCTACCCAGTGGCGTAGCTAGGATTGGCTCTTGGGGCCAATGACCACCCAGAAAATGGCAGTTCATGAGGGCAGCAGAAGCAAACTCCACTGTATTCCTGTAGCCATGATGGTGCTATGATTTAAGTGTGCTTAAAATGCAAAACTGCACATGCTCTGATTATTATTAATAATAATCAGAGTTGCACACATTTTTGTTGTTCAAACGTATCAGGAATGTAGAAGCAGTTGTAAAGTGTGGAATGGCAGTTGGTGGACAAAGAGAAATATTAGCTGTGTGCTTCCCGATTTGAAGTAATACACAGGACAATCTAAAGGGGGCTCCCCTAAAACCATTAAATCCAGGATCTAAAATTACTTAGCTACACCACTGTGTCTACCAGGCTACTAGTTATCATTTTGAAAATGCAAAGTGTGTGTGTGTCTGTTTAAAGATCAGAATTCTTAGCATGCTGAATTCTGTACCAGTACAAAATTCTGTACTTGTACAAAATATGAAGAATCCGCAGTATGCCCTGTTGTGGAAGGTTGAATAAAGAGAAACCTTTAATAGTGGGGACATCACTGAAAAGAGGAGTGTTGTATATGGGGTTTCTCTTTTTTGCTTCTATGCATGACACACCATGAGTCAGTTTCTAGGGAGATGTGGTGAGCCCTCTATATTTAGCCATCAGCTCTGCTCTTTTGGAGCTCTGGTTTCTTTTTGTGTTTGTGTTCCCAGGTCACCCCCTGAGCTGATGCTTAACTCAAACCCACGCCTCTTCACTTCATTTATGAGCTGGAGTTCTTCCCCTCTTGGAGGTTGTTGCTTCAAAAGTGATCAGCTTAGCTTTGGATGAAGGTCACTGCCTCACTCAGCTTCATCTGCTCCCATTGCCCCACTGAACTATGATACCGACGACGAGGCCTTTTATCTCACCCTTTCCACTGGGGTGTAGATGTCTGTGCACTTTATGTAAAACTCTGATAACTAAACTGTGTGCTTGGAGCATTTCAGTAACCAGATAAGGGTTTGGAGATGTGAACCAAACTGCTTCTGTAGATGTTTTTGTTGTTGTTGTTGCCTTTCCTGGACCTCCAATGGTATACAGCAGAAGGATTTTGCATGATGATGTGTTGTAATTTATTCCTTAGTGCAGAATTATGCTCTAGAATCTGTACTTTTTAAAAACAAAACTGAATGTTGATTCTTCAGATTATGTAGTTTTGTGTGTGGTGAGAGACATGGATGGGTTCCCATATTGCAAGGAGTAGTAGATCCTTATGATTCTGCAATTCCTCCCTCCCCTTACATCTCCCCTCAGACCAACATGCAAAATAAATAATAGTTATTGTAGTATCACTGGTTTTCTCTGGCTGCAGAAAACCAAAGCCACAGCTCCTAGAGATGGGAGCTGCTGCTTAGTCTGTTTAGCAAAGGACACTTTCCCATGTCCAGAGATTTCCTCTGCTCTCAGTGTAGGGCTGGGTTCTTGGCCTATGTATGCCTGTGGAACATGCCACAAGATGGAGGTGGAACGATGAGTGGCTCATCACAGAGTTCTTACCTGTGTTACCTGTATGCCATGCACCTTTATGCTGCTTGTTAGTGATTATGCACCCACCCACACATGCAACATACAGACATACAAGTATCTTATGTTTATTTTCCCATGGGCAAAAGTAACTCGCTTTAGGGTATTGGGGGAACTTGAAAAATGGCCCCAAAGTTATTTTGTGCTAATGCAAAAAAAGTGGTAGAAGAAATAATGGGTCTTACCTAATGATAACATGGGGCAACATAAACTGGATTGAATATAGTCCTGAAGCAGACATTTGGGCTGTGGTGTAATGTTAACTGTTCTCCTTTTACACTTTATTGCAGTGGTTCTCAACCTTTTTTTGCCCTGTGCACCCTCTTCACCATATGTCAGAATGTCATTCCCCCATTTCCAAGATTGTCTGACTTAATCTGTGCCATACAATAAGGTGTGGTGTCCTGTAGATTATGTACAATCTGTAGAATTGTAATTTGTAGAAAGATCAGTATTCCAACAGTTTGAGTCTGTGGTCCCAATCCCCCCCCATAACCCCAAAATTCCCCCCCTGGGGGGAATTCCCCCCTGGTTGAGAACCCCTGCTTTATTGGATTAAAAATATATGTTTAATAAAAGTATCAATTACAAGTTGCTATCAAATTTGAGTTTCCACCACAGAATGCAGTTTGCCTTTTATAAAAAGAACTCTTGAAGCTGCTATCTACTGTGTGTGTGAGAAGCTTGTCCTTCTACTTCCTATGATGTCCTCAGGCTGGCCAAAAACATATTTGTATTTCCTGTGTTCTAAGACAAGAACCTTTCATCAGGCTCATGTGCTTTGGAAAATGTTAAATATAGGAAAATCTGTGCCTGACCATCCTGGGCAGAGTTTTGCTTACGCACATTTGCCCATACCGGTTAAATTTAATGAGATGCTGTGATTGATTTAGTTCAGTTGTAGCGACTTTGCATGCTGTGCAAGTGCTCTCTCACAGGAGAAGCCTTCTAGAAAGCTGCACCATGCCCTCAATTTAGAGTATTTTTGCACAGTGAGGCATCATCTGGGGATTTTTTTGAGCTGGAACCTCATGGCAATGCTCCTTTTTGTTACTGCTGAAGTCTTAAAACTGTCAGACAGACTCCTTTCTCATTCCTTTGCAAATGATGAAGCAAAAAAGGTCTTGGTTAATGTAACATGGAGAGCCCTTTCTCCTTAGTTTGTGCCTATACCTAGAATTGCTTCTTTGCGTGTTGCTCTTTTTATTAAATGTGACTATTTTTTTCTGTTAGTTAGATTTGTTGTTCACCAACACCGCCCTCTTGCTTCCAAGCTCAGAATAGCTGCCATACATGTGTTTCCAAGTGATCTTTCAATCTTATACCATTCAGGTCCAGACTAGGTTAGCTTCATATATGGCAGCCTTCCCCATACTGGTGCTCTCTAGAAGTTTTGGACTTCAGTTCCCATAAGCCCTAGCTAGCATGGATAATCATCAAGAATTCTGGGAGTTGTAGTCCAAAACATCTGGAGGGCTGAAGCTTGAAGAAAGCTGATATATTATGGAATGACACCAGTTTTTGTTTTTTAGAAATAGTTTTCTGGGTCTATTTTGAGAGAAAGCCTGTCTCTGTTTTGCACATCTCCTTGTACTGACTATCTGCTAGTATGATAACACTCTACAGGAAACAACAGAAATTGCACATTTCTTGTCTATCCAAAGTGACTTAGCAGCTGGTCTAGCAGACTGAGCATTTCCCAAGCTCCAGAGTGGGTTGTTGATTCCTGTTGATCAGGCAGCAATACTTTTGACACAAGGCCATTGCTAAGGGAGTAGAGTGTGTGTGTGTGTGTGTGTGTGTGTGTGTGTCTGGATTTTATCAGGCATTTGGCTCTAGCCCTGCCTCCCCCTGCATGTGCTTACATTCACACCTGCTCCCTCTTGTTCTTGCAGACTTTTTGAAATGCTTTCTGTATGCCCTGCAGACCATCTCCTGCCATTGCTAATGGTCACTGTTGAGCTGTTAATGCACTTCTCCTTCAGCTATTCCTGGCAGGGCCAGCTAATGGCAAGCTTTAGTCATGATACAAATATGGTCACAAACCTGGATGTGGGTGTATTCCAATGAATGCTGCCCTGAGGCCCTCTCCAGGGGGTGAGGAGAGCAGTCTAGACAACCACTTCTTTTCCCCCCAGCAGTTTCTCAATGGCACTCTTCAGTGGTTCAAATCTAGGAACGTGCTTGTACTAGAAGTATACTACTGGTAGGCTCTCTAGCTGAAGTGGCCTTATCATACATCTGACCTGCAGTACCTGTGCTATAAATTCCATCACTACCGCCCAAAAAACTTGTTTCTATTTCATTCCACGTTGTTTTGCATCTCTTTTGCATCTGGTGATCGATTCCACAAGTTCCCAGAATAGAATCGCATCCTCTGCTTGGCATGTATTTTAGGTGACTGTGCCATTTCCCCCACACATACAACTTTCCCCTAAACTTCACAGATCCTTCCTCCTACACAGACCTTTTCTTTAAAAACATTCTACAGAGAACCAACTAGTCCTACCAGTTGTTCCTACTCAGTTTCTCATTGCAGTGAGTATTGGGGCTGAATTTGCACAACTGTGCAAGATATAAATCAGAATTTGCCAAATTGGACCTTCTTTTTAGCCAAGGACTGTCTGGTTCAGAGACTTCTCCTACCATTGTTCTGCAATGTGGTTAAGCTGAAGTGGAGAAATGCATTCCCCTCAAATGCAATTTTAATGTTGCTGTATTGCTTCCCTAAGGCAGGATATTTAGATATAGCGATAGTGTGCAAGTGTATGCGTTGTGCACCTGCAAGATTGCTACGTTACATGTAGCATCTGACATTCTAAGGATTTCAGCTTTCATTTTAAAATGAAGTTTCTTGTCCATATGGCTACAGAATAAAATACAAAAATATTTGAGCAGTGTCTTGTGAAAGATCAGAAACTAGAGACTAGCAGACAAAACAGCCAGTTACAATGAAGAGGCTGGAATTCAGCACGCTGAGCAGATCAACTCCATACCCTTTTCTCCTTCAACTTTCCCAGGTATTGTCCCAAGGTTCCAAATTCATTGAAAGCAGGATAAAATATACATAAAACAACACACATGCAAATCTGCTTCATAACATGATAGTGAATGCAGAATTGGATTATTTTGGTATAGTCTGGCTGCTTGGGCTGGAGCCCACAGAATGCTGTCTTAACTGTTGTCAGTAAACCTGTACTGCTAATGTGGTCTTCTATGTAGTCATTCACATCCAATCCAAAATCTGTTGTTTGTAAGTTTGACAATTTGACATTGTTTCCCTGCAAAGACAGGTGGAGCTTAGAACTACAGCTGTGCAAAAGCCCCATTGGCCATCTGTCCCTCCCTACACATAAAGTTGTTGCCACAAACAGCATGGTTTGTTCACCTGCTGCTGGAGGTGCTGAGTGTGACAATATCCCAAGAAAAGGAGAGGTGATCCTCAAAAGGTGCTGTGAATCCTTTCATCAGAGAAGTTCTCCAGAAAGCTTGCTATGAGTTTTGAGTATAAAATATTGTTCTTCTTCAGAGGCAATAGTAATAATGTCACATTTCCTGCATGACGAGTTTTCTCCTTTCGGAGTGTATGCTCTCAAGGAGAAAACTTTTCACACAGGAGGTACAAAATTGCTATCACCAATGTTGCTATGCTTTAATAAACAGTTTCGCCGTACCTTTTGGGATGTTGTCCCTTCCTCCTCCTCCCCTGGATTTTGATATCAGGTGCTTCTCTGTCTCTTGTTGTCACACACAACACAGTGACTGAGTTCACATGACATGGTAGCTGATTGAGAGTAACTAGTAACGGTGGGTTGCCATGTTATCCGAATCCAGACTGCTTCCCACAGGGTGGCTTGTTTGGGGGCAACAAGCCACCCTGACAACCCCTAGCATGTTCTAGGGGTTGTTGAACCTATGATGGGTTGGTGTGTTGTCAGAACCTGAGAGACCGATCCCATCGTGGGTCAGCCAGGCACTTAGCAAGAGCAGCAAAAACCTCTTGCTGCTCTTGGCGAGCTCACCAGCACCGCTGCCAGTGACAACCGCTCCACCAATGCCCAAGCCCCGCACTTTGGAGCAATTGTCACTGGCTCCTTACTCTTTATATATATATATATATATATATATATGTGTGTGTGTGTGTGTGTGTGTGTGTGTGTGTATATATATATATATATATATATATATCGAGGGCAGCACAAATGTATGCAATTCTTTCATCATTTTAAAAAAAAGGTTATTTACAGGTGCGCACCTATGAAGGACCGAAATGTGGAGCCTTGCCTGGCTAATGGCCTGGCAAGTGTCTGCCATCAAAGTGCAGTAGGCAACATCCATGGACAATGACCAAGCAAGCTTGCATATAGCTTACTTTGTACACACTTAACAGCTGTCAATTGAAAAGCAAAGCAGCAAAAGGGTTTTTTCTCCCAAAAGGGACTGTCTGGAAAGAGTGACCATATCAAATTTTTTTAATAGAGAGCAATTTAATGTGGTGGTGTCCAAAACAAGGATAATTCACACTGTGATTGTATAGGATAATAGACAGTCTCTTTGACTAAGATGCCCAGCAAGCCCAATTTTATGCAAATGCAGAATCTGGTATATCTATAGTAGAACTGTGAACGATCAGTGTCATGGAACCATCTAGAAAATTGCACAGTGTCCCCAATGGGTTATTTTCAATATTCTAGAGCCGTTTGACCAATGACACTTCATTTGGAGCGTGAAGCCAGAGGCAGACTGAGTACAGGTTCTGAGTACGAGGAACCAAGGCAAAACGTTTATTTATCTGTTTGTTTTGAAAGTATCTATAGTCAAAGCACAGAAAACACAGAGAGCATGAAAACAAGGAATTGTAGGTAATGGCAACTTTATGATCTATGAATATATGAAAAGCACTTTAACTTATGGTGTCTGATCCTCTAAAATACATCTCCTGTTTTCCAGGATGATCCTCTAATTTTTTAGTATTTCCCTGAGTGTTCTCAGTCCCCTCTGCCTTTTCCACATTTCGCTCACATTCTAGGTACTCAGGAAAGGGGAGATTTACATTCCACCCCCTTTTCGTGAGCACTTTCTTATGACGGTTGTCAAAAGAAAGGGTTCTTTTCTTTCAACCTATCTAGCAAATTCGAGCATTTTTTTGGGACAGGGAAATATACAGCCATGAAATCTGCTCCACATTCAGTCCTTCATAGCTGTACACCTGCGAAGGATTGGTGCCGCCCCATTTTTATTTTTTCTAAAGGTAAGGAGCCAGTGACGGTCGCTCCAAATTGCCGCTTGGGCATTGGTGGAGTGGCTGTCACTGGCTCCAGGAAAAAAAGTGAATGAAAAGCGGTCACGATTGGAACAGGGATGGGGAGACAAGACAGGTTCTGCTGTGCAGGACCCTGGGATACCAGCTGGAGGACCAGGGGAGAAGGAGGGAGAGAACAACCTATGGTAAGCCTGATCGTCGGCCTGGTGTAGTGTGGATTGTTTCACAAACAACCCATACTGTATAGCTTATTCGCAGGGTGGGTTGCCATGTCATGCAAATTCGCCCAACAACTATAGCCGAGATGCGCATTTATGTTCAGGGACCCAATACTACTCAACACCTGGCTCCTGGAATCTCCTTCTCCCATGCTAGTTGATGTCATTGTTATCTTCTCATTCTCCCTGGTTTTAGGAAACCCACTTGGGCCTACATGCAGTGTGCTCAGGAACCATCTCCAAGATGGTTTAAGGCTCATGGCCTGACGGAAGAGTGGGTGGGGAATGTCCCTGCAACTAGCAACATGTTTTTCTGCGTAGGCTGGGAAGTGCAGAATCTCACAGATCTCTCTCTTTCACACACACACACACACACACACACACACACCTCTTTGCCCACAACATGGGGAAGGGAGGGGAATATACCAAGCCATACCTTGTACACTTCATGTGAAAGTTCTCTCTGTCAGATTAATTGTATCGCATCTTCTCCTGCCCAGTGTCTGTTGCCTTGAGCTGTCCTGATTATGCATGAAGCTTTTTAGCTGTCGAACCATGTGGTCACCATCAACAAGCACAGCTTGCCCCAGAGTCTGGGGAATTTCTTGGCTCCCAGGCTCTTAGGCTGAAACACTGAGTGTCTGTGCCCATGAAAGGGGGGTGGGTGGGCTGGCGGGCTGGCAGAAGGCAATTTTTAGAAGATGGCTTCAGGATCTTTGTGGCAATTTGGTAAAACTTCGGTGAGAATTCAATCAGGATCACTCTTATAGCAGTTTTTAGGGAGTTAACACAGGTTTAGAGGTAGGGTAGGAGCAAACAGCCGGTCAGGGGCCACAGCTGAATTGCTTGCACCTCTTGAGGGGTAGATGGATTTCTTTACCACAAACATGACCCTAGGTACAGTTTTGAGAATAAATAATTCTTATGGTATATTTTCCTTTTGAAATGTTCTGATTCCAAGGATATGTTTCTCAAGTAAACTTTAAAAAAAAAATTGTCAGGGAAAAGATATTGCCTGGTGAGGCAAGTGCAAATACTCTAAATAAAACAAAAGGGATTTTGAAGGGACTGTCTGGAAAGAGTGACCATATCAATTTTTTTTAATGGAGAGCAATTTAATGTGGTGGTGTCCAAAACAAGGATAATTCACACTGTGATTGTATAGGATAATAGACAGTCTCTTTGACTAAGATGCCCAGCAAGCCCAATTTTATGCAAATGCAGAATCTGGTATATCTATAGTAGAACTGTGAACGATCAGTGTCATGGAACCATCTAGAAAATTGCAGTGTCCCCAATGGGTTATTTTCAATATTCTAGAGCCCTTTGACCAATGACACTTCATTTGGAGCGTGAAGCCAGAGGCAGACTGAGTACAGGTTCTGAGTACGAGGAACCAAGGCAAAACGTTTATTTATCTGTTTGTTTTGAAAGTATCTATAGTCGAAGCACAGAAAACACAGAGAGCATGAAAACAAGGAATTGTAGGTAATGGCAACTTTATGATCTATGAATATATGAAAAGCACTTTAACTTATGGTGTCTGATCCTCTAAAATTTCACCTTATCTAAGAGTGTTTTTTGGATATAATAGAAGGCACCTTTTAAATAGTCAATGTTTGCCCCTCCTGAAATATTAAGATATCAAAGGGTGTTAACAAGGCCTATTCTCCCTCCCACCCCCACCGTCTTATGCGAGATTAATTTTATTCAAGCGGGCCTTTGGCATGTAAACCGGTCTGTTTGGTTGGGTGCTCTTTATATTCTTTTATTGTTGGTTTTTAAACAACAGTGTGTTTAACGCCAGTGTGACGTAGTGGTTAGAGTGTTGGATTGGGACTTGGGAGATCCAGGTTCCAGTTCCCTCCGGGTTCTAGTCCCCGCTCGGCCATGAAACTCACTGGGTGACTTTGGGCCAGTCACTGACTCTCAGCCTAACCTACCTCACAGGGTTGTTGTGAGGATAAAGTGGAGAGGAGGAGGAGGAGGATTATGTAAGCCGCCTTGGGTTCCTTGCAGGAAAAAAGGTGGGGTATAAATCTAATAAATAAATAATAAAATAAAATTGTGTTTTAATCTGTTCTATGATTATTTTAATTGTGTGTTTTTTAAATGTCTTTTGTTGTCATTAGTTACCTTGTGTGCCATTTCCTGGTAGAAAGATGGATTATAAATACAATTAATAAACAACTTCAAAATTCTTTCTGTCCAGAGAATGTCCATCTGTAATTTCATCAGTATTAATTAGTATGATCATGTTAGAATACTTGCACTCTCTTCCGTCTAGCACCGGCCGATACCTTTTCCCTGCACATGGAAAAGGCCAGACTTACTACTAGTTTTTTAAGGGCTACATGAGTGCTTGGATGTTACTGCTTTAAGAGCACTCAGCTTCTTAAAGGTTTAGAAAAAGCAAAAATAAAATGTATGGTACAGGTGGTGTCAGTCAGTTAACAGTGATGTGGCATACAATGCCCAATAGGTGCCTTACATTGTGCTCACCACCACATTTCAAACAGGTGGGATAGGTAACCATATTTTCACAGTTAGATTATTGTAGTTTGAGCGCTGGGAAAATGTTATAGCACTTCTGTTTTGAAGAAACACAACTAGAACAAATCAATGAACCATAAACAGTATGTTATGTGACACTATATATTTACTTGAAGTAAAGGTCTTTATCATTTGATTATCTACTAGTATATACATTTATGCACATATGGTTTTTCACAATATGTATTGTTTATGGTCCATTGATTTGTTCTGATTGTGTTTTCATTTAAGGGACCTCTTCCCTTTGTTTAGCATTCTGTTTTGAAGAAATACATTTACATTCTCAACTACATACAGCACGCACATGCCAGGAAAAAATGAAGAAGAACTGAACTTAAAATACATGTGTGTGTGTAGTCCAGAAAGGTCCTATATGGAACACATACAGCTATAAACATAGGTAAGAGTTTCTGAAGGTTATTTGGGGGGGGCACTTTGGGGTACAGATTGAAGGAAACTGTAGATGCCTAGCTCTCCATAATACCATTGCAATGACTGGAAAGCAATGTAGAAAAGCAGAAAACTTGAAGAACAGGGCTTACTGTTGTCTGTGGTGTTCGCCACTGGAGGCCAGCAACTAAGGGTGGAGACTTGCACATAGTCTATACCTCTAAAGAGAGACTTACTTAAGTAAAACAGCCAATGTATTTGTTAATGGGATGTTTTGGCCTGTCACCTCCTTCAGAAGCAGACATGTAAATCACATGCAGGAATAATGAGACTTAGGCTGTGTGCCAGCTTGCTGTGTTTTGCACTCTTTAGTTTTGCTTGGATTCACTTGTGCTGAGTGCTGGCAGGTGCCACTGCTTGCTTCTCTGCCACTGTTGGTTTTCAGGCAACCAATTTCTCTACCATGCCAGAACTCCTTGTGATCATGGAGACCATTTACCTGATCCTATGTAAACATGTGGAGCTCATTGAAGCCTTAAGAGTGGATTGTGCTCCTCAGCCCATTCAGCTGAATTTGTTTCCTGTGGATTCAGGTGGCCAAATTTTCCTCTGGCAACATAGCAATGGCCCTCTGGGAAGTATACTGCAGCCATTCCCTTGTGAGCTGCCCTTTTTAGCTCAATAGCCTGTATTCTTCCTTTTGAGTTTACCTTATGCTGGAGTCTTTCTTGCCTTAATATTTTTTTGCATTACAGTGGCACTGTTCCAACTGACAGGTGGCAATATGTTTGTTAGATCAATGGAAGATCTGCCTCTGCATGCTACTGTTTACTTCATGAAACAGGTGGCACTTCTATGGGGCAATCAGGAATTTAGGCCCACGATTTGTCTGACTTTGCCCCCATGAAAAATGGCCAGATAGTTGGTTTTGAGGTGGTCCATTATGGTGCTGAAGTACAAATGATATCTGGAGATGCAATCAAATTGGAACTAGAAGAATTTCATCCCATGCCAATTTCCATGTAGACCTTTTTTCCCCCTTCTGGCATCCATTATTTACCGGGGGAGCCTGGCACTGTGAGTGTGACTCACAGCCTTGCCTGTGTGGGAGGCTACAGGGAGGTCACTTGGGACATAGTCTGGTCCTTCTATTGAGGACTGATGGTCCTTGGTGCTGGTAGGTCAGGTGGGAGCACAAAACCCTATATCACAAAGTTTTGGAAGCCGGTACAGCATCCATCCCCCAGGTAAGCTAAGATTTAAATTTCTGAAGGGCAACTGTCAGGAGGCATATTTATCTTTTCATCTTTTTGATTAAAATTACTGGGAAGGGTTTGTGGATAGATAGTTGTGGAACCCCCTCCCCTTTATGGCAACCAGCTGCCCTTTGCACTTTGCCTAAGAATTTTGAATGTCATTTGCATGTTGTAGGAAACAGGTGGAGAATTTTAAATCTGGCCTCCCAGTTGGTATCTATCTTTGCTTTCTAGGACAGCTATTTCACTCTTCCTCCTACATGGAAGGAACAGTTTTAGCATGTAGTTCACATGTTGTTTTACCAGCCTTCCT
Organism: Shinisaurus crocodilurus; assembly: GCA_021292165.1. Taxonomy (NCBI): domain Eukaryota; kingdom Metazoa; phylum Chordata; class Lepidosauria; order Squamata; family Shinisauridae; genus Shinisaurus; species Shinisaurus crocodilurus. The sequence goes on from CM037876.1 coordinate 241,417,694, forward strand.
CACAAGTTTTAGAGATGGAACTTTGGGTCTTGATTTCTTTTTTCCCTTAAAAACACAACTACTACCACTCTCTTGTTTTGTTTTTCAAAAGCCCAAATTAAACGAAGCTTCAGGGCCACTTAGTGCAATGTACACCTGGTGGCTTGCCCCAACAATATATTTGAATTACAAATCAATATCTGTGTCTAGCTGCCAAGGTGAATGCCGAGGAGCACCAGGCTCAGGCTGGTGTAATGATCCGAAGAGGGGGAGGGTAATGTAGCTTCTCCTGTTATATCTGCCACCTGACTCTCCTCTCTGAGCTTTGCTCTGAAGTATCTGGGTCACACACACACCTTTGAAATGTGTTGACTTGACACAGCCGCTGGATGATACCATGTGTCTCTTGAGTAGGGAGGTCTCCACCTGGTGGTCAGAAGTGTATTTTGCATTTATTCTGACATCATTATTGCCATATGTCACTATACAGTGCCTTGCAAGAAGTATTCACCTACCTTTGACTTTCTCACATTTTGTTGTGTTACAACCTGGAATTGAAATGGATTTAATTGGCATTGTTACACTTGATGGACACAAGATACTCAACACTGTGGCAAAATATTTTTTGGCACAAAAGTTAAGTAAATAAAAACAAACTGGCACTTGTTGGTTGCATAAGTATTCACACACACCCTGAGTCAAAACTTGGTAGAAGCACCTTCGGCAGCAATTACAGCTGTAAGTCTTCTTGGGTAAGCCTCTATCAGCTCTGTCAGGTTGGATGGGGACCAATGGTGAACAGCAACTTTCAAGTCTTGCCACAGATTCTCAATCGGATCGAGGTCTGGGCTTTGACTGGACCATTCTAAGACTTTCGGGTTTTTGTTTTTAAACCATTCCAGTGTTACTTTGGCTGTGTGTTTAGGGTCATTGTCCTGCTGGAAGGTGAACCTCCGTCCAGGTCCCTTGCAGACTGAAACAGGTTTTCCTTTAGAATTGCCCTGTATTTGGCTCCATCCATCTTGCCCTCAATCCTGACCAGTTTCCCAATCCCTGCCAAGGAAAAGCATCCCCACAACATGCTGCTGCCACCACCATGCTTCACCGTGGGGATGGTGTTCTCAGGGTAATGAGCACTGTTGGCTTTGCGTCACACATAGTGTTTTACAGTAAGGCCAAAAAGTCCAATTTTGGTTTCATCAGAGAACCTTTTTCTACATGTTTGCTGTGTCTCCCACATGCCTTTTTACAAACTCCAAATGGGCTTTGATAAGGGTTTGTTTCAGCAATGGCTTTCTTCTCTCCACTCTTCCATAAAGCCCAGCTTTGTGAAGCATCTGGGTAATAGTTGTCCCATGGACAGTTTCTCCCATCTCAGCTGTGGATCTCTCCAGCTCCTTCAGAGTTACCATTGGCCTCTTGGTTGCTTCTCTGACTAATGTCCCCCTTACCCAGTCACTGAGTTTTGGTGGATGGCCTTCTCTAGGCAGAGTTGCGATTGAGCCATATTCTTTCCATTTTGTTATAAGGGATTCAATGGTGCTCTGGGGGATAATCATAGCTTGGGATATTTTTTTATAACCCAAGCCTGACTGGTGCTTCTGCACAACTTTATCCCAGAGTTGTTTTGATAGCTCCTTGGTCTTCTTGATGCTATTTATTTAGATATGCTCTCCGACAAACTCTGGGGCCTTCCAGAAACAGGTGTATTTCATCTGAGATCATGTGGCACTGGAATTGCGCACAGGTGGACTCCATTCAACTACTTACAGTACAGTATGAGATTTCTGGAGGCAGTGGGTTGCACCAGAGCTTATTAGGCATGTCACAGCACAGGGGGTGAATACTTATACAACCAGCAAGTGCCAGTTTGTTTTTGTTTTCTTAACTTTTGTGCCACAATAAAAATATTTTGCACCTTAGTGTTGAGCATCTTGTGTACATCAAGTGGTAACAATGCCAATTAAATCCATTTCACTTCCAGGTTGTAACACAAGAAAATGTAGAAAAGTCAAAGGGGTGTGTGTGAAGACTTCTGCAAGGCACTGTATGTGGTAATGGGACACACAGTGGGGCACCCTGTGTTCTCCTTTAAGGTGGCCAGAAAAGCTGGAATCCTCCCAGAGAGGGAGAATCTTAAACTGACATCCAGGTTGTTTCAGCATCTTACATGGGGCTGTTGCTGATTAAACCAATCTTAATTGATTAATTGCATGAGTTTTAGTCATGAGTTATAGCGATAGTTACGAGGAAAAAACTATACTTTGTTTTTATATGATGCGCACACACACTTTGCAGCACGCACCATCTTAGAAGAGGAACTCCCTTCTGTGAGAATGCCTCTTCTAACCCAGCACCTGCCAACTGCAGTTTGTGTAAGTACTTGTTTAAAAAAACATAATTTTTAAAATCTGCTACCTGATATATTAGGGATACCTTTTTAATCAACCAAATGGTCTTAATGTAGTTGGCTGGCTGGCTGGCTGGCTGACTAAATGAGCCCTCCCCAACCTGGTGCCCTCCAGATGTATTACACTATTTGTGTAATTGTATTGCCCAGCATTCCCAAGCCAGCATGGCCAGTGGCCTGTTGTGGGAGTTGTAGTCCAGCATAACTGGAGGGTACCAGGTTGGTACCAGCCATAATTTTAAGGCATCTTTGCCTAGTTCTTTGACCAATTGTCAAAAGCTTCCAGATGGGAGGTGTGTGTTCATGACCTTCAAATGTCACCCTACTAGTAGTAAGGTACAGAAATCGGTGGGTCGTCCTGTTTACATCTACTTATATTTTGTTTTAAAACAGTCAAGGTTAAATGGTGGTGGTTTAATGTTTTTTATCCCAGGCTTGTTGTTCTGAGTCAGTAACCTCAATTTACATGAGCAAGGAATTTCAAGCCACCACCATTCCTTTGCTGAATATTTTTGGATCATTAATGGGTCACAGTGTTTTGTTTTGTATTTCACCCACCAGAGGTAACAAACTTGTAACTAATACAACCACATAGTAAAGGTGATGGGTCTCTTCACACGGTGCATACTGTAATTAACTTATGGCGTAGTCTGCCACAAGATGTGGTGACGGCCACAACCTTAGATAGCTTTAAAATTAATGGAGAATAAGGCTATCAGTGGCTACTAGTCATGATCTCTATAAGCTGTCTCCAGGTTCAGAGGCAGGATGCCTCTGGGTACTAGTTGCTCAGGTATGACAGTGGGTGGGAGAGGGCTGTTGCTCTCATCTCCTGCTTTTGGCCACTGTAAAACAAGGAGCTGGAGTAGATAGGCCAGTGAAACCCTTTTTTATCTTAAGAGCAACATTACCTTGGTGGAAATCTCTCTCGGTGGCTGCCTACCAGGCATGGGCAGGGCTGGAGTCTGTAGGGGGTGGGGCTGAAGTCAAAAGTGGGTGGGGGCAGAGCTGGCGGCAGGCTACCTTTTTTTTCCTGCCACCCCTTCTCTGCCTCTCTGCACCAACCCCTTCTCTCTTTTTCTCCTTATCTGTCTCTTCCCTTTTGCTTATAGGCCTTTGGTCAAATCCTGCACAACTCTTATGTTCAACCTTTGAACACCTGTTAAGTGTCTGAACTGAGTTTAGTTTCTAGAGGGGTAGCCATGTTAGTCTATTGCAACAACAACAACAACAACAACGTGTCTTGTGGCACCTTTAAAGACTGACAATGTGTTTTTTTTTATGCCAGAGTAAATTTATTACGCCTTCAAGGTAAGACAAGACTCTCTGTTGTTTGAACTGAGTTCAGTGGTGGTTTTCTTAGAATAGTTGGTGGCTGTGTGAATGACCTTTGTTTGGATCTATGTAGGGGACAGCTGGCCTTGGTGACTTCAGAATGGGAAAAGAGGGAATTAACTGCCTATTTGAGGGCACTGCTGCTTGCTGAGTGCACTCCTGCACTCCATATACATGTCATTGGCATGCTCTATTAAGGAGAGAGGTATGATCTCCACTATAGAACAAAATAAGGACAATAAAGGAAACAATTTGGTATCATAGTGACAAGCATGGCTTGGGCTTGCTGACCACTCTCTTTGTATCCCCAGACTCCATCTGTTCCACAGTGATGTCCTGCCTTGCCACCAGGGCAGCCAACCTGGCCATTGGGGAGCCCACAGGATAAAGCACAGGCCGGCAGTATATAAGTACGTGGTATTTTTACTAGCTTGTCCAAGCTCTGTAGTGCTGATAGTTGCAGCTCCATCTACTTCTGAGCAAAGGTTCTTGCCCCTTTAGAGCCATTACTAACTGGTGGCCTCTGAACCAAAAGTTTTTTACTGAGTCTATGTGAGTCACTAGATTTTGTGCTGGAGAGCAGAATTCAGGGCTGGAATTGAATCTGTGAATCTGGAAGCTTATGCACGCAATGAAACCTCTCTCTTTAGAGGGACTTTAAAGAACAAGGTTTTCCCCTAATGGCTGGCATCAGAAGGTGGGCCAGTAAGGTCTTGGTCTAGAAAGGCCTGCTCAGAGTAGTCTCTTAATTCTCAGCTAATGCCAAGCAGTAACTGCATGTTGATTGTGGAGATTGCCAAACATGCATGTCAAAACATCTGTGATACAATACTTTTGCCACTAGAGGCTACAGTTCGTATTGATGCAAGAACTATATTAATCACTAGATTAATATTATCTATATTAATTGCTATAGCATTTGTATTCAAACAGATTGTGAATTGTGTTAGTTGCGGGGGATATATTTTAAAGTCATTGTGGTACATACATTTTTTTAATTTACTATTTTGCATGCCATTGGGGTGATATGCTTGGATTTCAGAGTAGAAATTGAGGTTGGTTGAAGGGAAAGGGCTTGGTGACTGATGAAGCTTTGGGAGGAATGAGAAGATGTTATTTTAATTTTGTCTCTGTGTTGATTGAAGGGCATCCTCTGAGTCAGCCTTCCCCAACCTGGTGCCCTTTAGATGTGTTGAACTACAATTTCCATCATGGCCTAGTGCGTTGGGGGGGTAATGATTGCTCTCTTGATCAATTGATTTTTTGAGGGTGGTTATTGCCAGGCTGATTAGTGATTGGTGGATGAGTGATTAATCATCATTGATTTTTAAATTGTTGTTGGATACTAAATTAAGTAAATTAAATTACATTGTTGTTCATTATTAAATTAAGTACCTATACAGTCTTAATTGATCAGAGGTGAATTGTAATTTATTATTAAGGGCTTGTTCCTATTTTAATGTTAGTATGTGTTTAGGAGGGCGGAATGATTTGGGAGCGGGGAGCGATGACAGTGGGAGGCAGAGTTTTCTACCGAGGGGGAAGGTACGTTGGACATCATGATGCCATCTCCCCTTCTGCTCCACCTTTCAGCAGAATCCATCAGGAGCCACATGTATAAGCAGTGCTGGTGGTGAGTGGGGTGGCAGTGGGATGCACACAGCCTCTTCCTTCCTGGCCACCTCTCAAGCTATCATGATCAGGGTCACAGGGATGTCGGAGAGGCTTTATTAACAGCATTTTCCCCACTGCTGATAGAGCTGTTTCCTAGCTGATGCCCGATCAGCTGGGCATTGAGCAAAGTGGATGGGGCACCTCATTTCAACCTATTAATCCCAAGGAGGGAAGGAGGGAGGCGAAAAAGCTGAAACTTATCCAGACAACACAGGGTACTATGGGTGGGGAAACTTACTGCTCCAAATAGATCTTTTCAACCAGTTTTTGATCAGGTTGCACTCCCTGTGAAAGGCCATAGCTTGGGGAGGTCCTTCTGAAATCAGTGCTATCTGTAGAAGCACAGGTGATGGCAGTGGCTAGAACAGGTGTAAAGAACCTCAGGCCTGGGGGCCAAATCCAGCCCTCCTGGGGTCTCAGTCCAGCCCCCAGGGTTCCTCAGATGGCCATGCCCCCTGGCCCTGGCCCTTTCCCCCTGAGCCCCGATCATTTGGTGGCTTCCTGGCTTTTGTGTGTTTTTCCCCCATTCCAAAAGTTTGAAATGCCTCTCCTAAGGCTTAGTTACCAGTAAGAACTTTAAGTTAAAATATGCTGGTATTTGGGGTATGTTTGGTAATTTGACCCCACCCCTTTTGCATTTAGCCCCGCCCACCATTAGAATGCAGCCCCCCAAAATTTCTCCAAAATGGAATTTAGCCTTTGGGCTGAAAGATGTTCTGCACCCCTGGGCTAGAAGCATCTTTTGTCAACTGAGGCTGATTTGCCAGCTATGACCCTATCTGGATATGGCAGATCCTGCCTCAGTTACTCATGCCTTGCTTACATTCATCTAGATTACTGTAATGTGCTCTATGTGGGGATGCCTTTGAAGACAGTTCAGAAGCTTCAGCTTCTGCAGAATGCAATGGCTTGAATGTTGGTAGGGGCCAAACATTCAGACCATATTATACCAATCCTGTATCAGCTGCACTGGCTGCATATTCGGTTCTGGGCCCAATTGGTACTGACCTTTTAAAGCCCATAATAGTTTTGGACCAAGTTATTTAAAGGACCACCTATGTCCATATGAACCTATCTTGAGATCAATTACAGAGGCCCTTCTCATGTGCCTGCCAGGAGGGGTAGTAGCATTGGCAGGCACAAGAGACGGGGCCTTCTCGGTGGTGGCTCTGTATTTGTAGACCATCCTGCCTTAGGAGATATGGCTAGTTCCCTCTCTCTTTTCTTTTAGGCAGGCTCTAAATATGTTTTTATTTCAGACTGCTTTTACTTAAGATTTTGTTAATGTTAATGTGTGTTTTTTATTGATTTTATTATATTTTTGTATGCTGTTTTGGGGAAATAATTGTAACTTGAAAGGTGGTTTATAAATCTCTTAAATAAAGAAGTAAAATTTACACTTTCACTAGACTTTGGAAAGGACATCTTTGGGAAGAGGATCTAGTGTTCAGTCTCAAACTCTCCTTGGTTCTATCATTCTAGTATCCAGGTAGCATATCAATTTTTTTACATTTTGCTGCACCGGCAGCCTCATAGCCAGCTATGAAGGGTTTGCATTGCAGCATCCTAGCTTTAGTGAATTGATGCTATCCCCAGGAGTTGAACGGAATGTACTGACCATTCAGACATCACGATAAGCCAGGATCCTGCCCAGGTGCTCCTGCTTGGCTCTTCGTGCAAGTGGGAGCAGCGGCAGAAAGAAACCACAGATCCTGCATCTGTGATTGATTGATTGATTTGTACTATCTCTATACCGCTAGATATTTTTTTAAAAATCTCTAAGCGGTTTCCATATAAATATTAAAATCACAATTAAAAGCACATTTAAAATACAATTTTAAAAACAATATAATTTCAATAATAATAATAAATAATACGCAGCAATAAAAATGGGACAGCACAGTTAATTTAATTATGGGCCAGGGAATGCCTGGGCGTTTTCAGGAGGCGTTTAAAAGATGCCAAATTTTCTGCCTCCCGAACTGCACGAGTGAGTTTTTTTCCACAGGGTGGGTACCACTACTGAGAAGGCCCACTGTCAAGATATTGCACGGTGACATTCCACTAATTTTGGAATGATCAGCAAGGCCTCCTCTGATTATCTTAATGCTCGGTTGGGCATATATAAGGGAAGGCAATCTGCTAGGTATCCTTGTCCTAAGTTGTTTAGGGCTTTGTATGACAATACCATAACCTTGAACATAGCTCGGTAGCTAATAGGCAGCCAGCGCAGTTCTCTAAGCACAGTTATGTGAGCATAGTTGGGTGTCCCAGTGAACACCCTAGCTACTGCATTAAAGATTCTGCACTAGCTGCAGCTTCTGAACCAGCCCCACGGGCAGCCCCACATAGAGCGCATTGCAGTAATCTAACCTTAATATTACCTGCCCAACTTCTAAATAATAATTTGGAATGAAAGCAAATAATCCATGAGATTATAAATAAATTGCATAAATGAAGATCATGAACCAAAAAATGACCTTCCAATGAAAGATAACCATTCTCTCTATGTAAAATGCCTTATTCTATCCTTGGCTGGTATGAAGATATATATATATATTTAAATTAATGCATAATCTTTAAAAATGGCAACACCCAGAATGAATACTTCTGCTGTTATGAACATTAAAGTTGGTTGTATCTTGCTACTAGTTAAATGATAGCTAGGAGTCAGCTTGAATTGTATGAATTACACCTGAGATTTATGGAGTACTTTCCTGTGGCCCATCGCCCCATTCCAAAGGCTTCCGTGGCTGCCCTAAGCACTAGGCCACAGTACTTGGTAAACCTCACTAGTAGTTCATCACATAGTGTCATTATGACATTTTCATATGATATCTCAATGTATGCTGGGCAGTGGGGTCTGGAAATGTTCCAGGCGTAGGGATAACCTTTCTAATTTCTGTCTGGGTTGGTGGCCTTTCGTTAGCCCTAATACAAGTTTGCTCATAGCCAGACAGTCAGCTGAACACTCTTAAAGTCATGAAGTCTGATTCATTGTGCCATGGCTCAACTACCTTTTGGATTGTTTGTAGAGCTGCAGTGAATTATGGTTTAGGGTAGAGTGCTCAGCAGACCGCTGTAGCATGTGCACACTTAAATCCAAGCTGACAGGAAACAGCGGAGTCGCCTGAAAAGTATTTTGATGTAACTCAGAACCTTGCATTTTCTTTGCACCAGCAAAGGTTTACCTGCCCTAGATCGCCCTAGATCAGGCATAGGTAATATGGTGCCCAGGACACCTTCATTGGTGCCCACTGAGACACCCTACTCCTCCCAAGTTTTAGTTTTAAAATATTTTAATGTTTGCATCTGGGATTGCTGCAAAGTGAAGTGGGAGCCTCTAGCTGCTGCCATCTTAATTTCCCATGAATGCCTCTGGGTATGTTCCTTTATAACTAGCCATACCCACCTATGGCAGCCATTTTATGGTTGTGCCAAGGACAGTTTCTCAAAGTTCCAAATGTGCCTACGGGCCCAAAAGCTTGCCTACCCCTGCCCTAGATACATTGGTCTCAAGAATGGAGATGTTTGGGAGATGTAGTACTGAATTTTAAACACCAGGGGGAATATATGGTCCTCTGTTCTGATGCAGCCAGATGAGTCTTAAAAAACGGGATCTTTTTGCAGACTTCAGTTTTAAAATGTCCCCAGGGACAAGGTGTCAACTAAGTTGTTAATTTCACATCATGAGGAATTGTTTTCCTTCAAATATTTGCAAGGTAGTATCTCTTCAATTCCTCCCCAGCTAATAGAGACAGGTCATTGTCACAATTATTCCTTTGGGAATGGAGCTCTGCAGAGGCTTCCCTAGGAAGAGAGGAGGCGGCTGTTGTTTAGTGCCTTTGTAGAACACAGCACCATCCCTAGATTAACTCATTAGCCTCTACCCGGCTTTTTTTTTGCTTTTTTTTACACTCAGCCTTGCGCTCAGGGGAAGTTCACTTAAAAGGGGAAGCCGTTAATGAGAAGTTGCTAGTTTCCCTACCAAGAATGCTTTCTTGATGCATGGATGTTGTTAACCCTGTAGCACCTGGACTTGTAGCAGCTGCTAGGTGTTACCAACGGGCACTCCAGGGATTGTGCAAGTGAAGTCAACATCCATTTTCTCCTTTTGCAGTGGCCTTAGGACAGGGGTGGGCAGAAAGTAGATCAGGATCTGCTGGTAGATCTCCGGGTGGATTATGGTAGATCAACAAGGATTCCTATCTCCCAGTTGTTTAACAATATCAGCAACAAATCTGCCCCCCCCCCGAAGAAAAAAGAGTAAACCCTGTAGTAGATTTTTGTGCGAGAGAACTGTGATCTCAGTCCTGGTACTGAAAACAAAAAGGCACCCTGTCCCTTAATTTTAAGTGTGTGATTTCCCTTTCCTTTATTTGTCACCTAACTCTGGTTGGTGGATCTTGGGCTCAAGTGAACAACAAAGTACCGTAGATCCTGTGCGCTTGATGTCTGCCCACCCTTGGCTTAGAAGGAAGTTGAAAAATGTTGGTTTATAATTTGTTTTGGATGGAGGGGTAAAGGCAGGAGACTAGGTATGCCTGTGGAGATAATGCCTCTTGGTACTTTTCCCAATTCTGCTTCATTGCACCGTTGGGGGGGGAGATCATCGTGGGCTGAAAATACGTGTGTTTTGGACCACAAGGACTGGATCTGATGGCCAATAACAAATGGTGTTGAACTGGCCCTACCTTAATAGCCCAGAGTATGTCATGTGATGCTTTTTTGTGCTGTTGAAACTAAGCAATTCTGCCCCTGTAAGCTGTCCAGATGGAAAATGAACAGGGAGCCATTCGTACGCTGCTCCAGTTCCTCTGAGGAAGAACAGGGTATATGTAAACACTTCTGTGGAAATCTCCTAGTACCTTTCCGTGTTGCTGCTCTGCTCTCATAGGAACATAGGAAGCTGCTTTATACTAAGTCAGGCCACTGGTCCATCTAGCTCAGTATTGTCTATACCAGCCTTCCCCAGTGTGGTGCCCTCAATGTTTTGTACTACAGTTCCCATCAGCCCCCAGCCTGCATGGCCAATGGTCAGGGATGGTAGGAGTTGTAGTCCAGAACATCTGAAGGGAGGATGGACTACATTGACGGTCAGCAACTTTCCAGGTTTTCATACCTGGAAAGACTGCCGGGATTGAATCTGAGACCTTCTGCATGCCAACACAGGTGTTCTACCACTGAGCTACACTGCTTCCCTATAAACATGACATGGATGGGATTTGAACCCTTGTATGCAGAACATGATGAATGAGTCATCAATCGCTGTAACCACTTAGCCCCCTTGTCGCTTTTTCAGCTAACCTCACTAGCAGCAGAGGTTTGGTTTCCTTGCTGCTGTTTTGCTCTTTAGCTATGGAGGGTTCCCCTGCAGTGTGGGCACTGGTTGAAACATTCTCAGCCTAAGAACACAATATTTTTAGACATCTTTTGTGTGGCACAACTGTAGTCCTCTAGTTCATAACCTTGAAGCCTGCTTTGCTCCTTCCTTTCTCTTACCATTCTACCCACCCACCCACCACCCATTTCTAATTTTCACAAAAAAACAGGACAATAACTACAAAATCTCCCTTCCTTCTCTGTCCCAACTGCTACTGTTCTTGGAAAGTCAGTCAGTCAGGCGATCACTCGTGACCGAGTAAGATTGTCTTCCAGGATAAAAAAGAGAATTTACAAAAAGGAGATTTTAAAAGGAGGAGAATTCTAAAGAAAATTGTGTAGACTCTAGCGATGGGTCCGTAAGTGACTGTGGAGGCCAATTCTAGATCCACACAGCTTCCCACAGTGAGGACACAGGTTACCAGATGGAAGATGGTCTTGTAAAGGATTCATTTGACGTGCTTTTCACTTAGCACGTTTCTCCCTTTCACCTTGCACTCGGGCTTCTTCAAAGTCCATAGAACCTTTGTGAAAGGCCAACCTCCAGTTAGATCGTTCATGGGCCAGAGCTTCCCAGTTTTTGATGTTTATATTGCATTTTTTTTAGATTAGCCTTAAGAACATCTTTAAACCTCTTATATTGACCACCGATATTCCGCTTTCCATCCTTGAGTTGGGAATAAAGTAACTGCTTTGGGAGACAGCAGTCAGGCATTCGAACAACATGACCGGTCCACTGAAGTTGGTGTTGAAGGATCATTTTTTCAATGCTAGTAGTCTTTGCTTCTTCCAGTACACTGACATTTGTTCGCCTATCTTCCCAAGTAATTCGCAGGATTTTCCGGAGGCAACGTTGATGAAATCTTTCAAGGAGTTGGAGGTGACGTTTATAGATAGTCCATGTTTCGCAGGCATACAATAAAGTTGGTAATACAATGGCTTCATAAACCAGTGTTTTGGTCTTCTTACAAATATCCCGATCCTCGAACACTCTATGTTTCATTCGAGAAAACACGACACTTGCGGAGCTCAGACGATGCTGGATTTCACTGTCGATGTTAGGTGTAACAGAAAGATAGCTGCCAAGATAGAGAAAATGATCGACATTTTCCAGTATTGTGTATCTAATACTGTCACAGCACTAATGCTAATGACACTAGCACAATGTCATTAGCTCTTGCTAGGCAAAGGGGGGAAATTCTTTTGCTGGAGAAATTTGGTGGCAAATCGCTGGTTTTTCCCTTTGCCTAGCAAGTGCTATTGTGCTAGCGTTGGTTTACGCTAGTGCTGTGACAATATTGGATACTGCCCCTCATTTACAGCTTGGCTAATTCTCTCCTTAATAATCTCTCCTTAATAAGCTCTACCTTTCCTGCCTGCCTTTATCTCATATTTCTCTTTTTAGACCAGCTATATGGTAGACTAAAGTGTTACTACTGCAGTGTAGGCCCATGTCCCAGGGCTCATAGTAGATCATTGTTAAGTGTTGTGTGTATGTTTCTCCAGGGCCGGATTAAGATAGGGGCTGTGGGAGCGGCCGCTCCAGGCCCTTAACAGACAATCGGCCCGCAATTATAGGGACACGCTGCGATTTTTCCCCCTTCAGAGTTAGCTCTGATCGTTATCATTCAGCATAATTAATGATTTTTTCAAGATTAGAAAGGTGTTCTAAGCACATCTGCATTACAGGCTTGAGGCAAGACCTAGCAAGAACTGTTGTTCTCAAATTAGCATTTCAGTATCTTTGCATTTCAATCACTGTTACTACATTTCTTTGTGAGAACGTCTAGCACATGGGGGGCTTGCTAGGGTCTGTAATATTCAGATTTAGAAGGGACCTCTCTCTCCAGCCTCGAGCAAAAGATCTTTCTGATTCGCAGCTCAATTGTTCAAATGCTAGTTTAACAACAACAACAAAAAAAGCAACAAGAACAACACAATTATTCTTGGTCAAGCAAAGCTTCCTGGCTTTTTTTTGTGGCTGCTTTTTTTTTTTAAATAAATAATTTGGGGGAAATTCTGCAAGTTCTCCTTCTCCTTCTTTTCTGTAAAAGGGCTTTCCCTCTTTTGTGAGCCAAACTGAACGTAAGGGCTGTGTGTTTGTGGGTGTGGGTGTCTGCCTTTTGGGGGTGTTGATCCTCCTGCCGCCTGCAAAATGTCACCTGCTTGGCTAATACTGTGTGTGTGTGTGTGTGTGTGTGTGCACGTGTGCTTTCATGGGGAATTGTGTGGCATTTTAAGTTTTATTTTGAAAAACCCCAGAGAACAGAGTTCACCAAATATCCCTCTTGGATATTTTGGACTACAGTTCTCATTTGCCTCAGGCAGCATGGCCAGTGGCTGGGGAAGATGGTTTATGTTTATTTAAAAATGGTTGTTGTGAATGTTCTATTTATGTGAATGTGTCTGCCTTTTGGGAGTGTTGATCCTCCTGCCGCCTGCAAAATGTCACCTGCTTGGCTAATACTGTGTGTGTGTGTGTGTGTGTGTGTGTGTGCGCGCGCTTTCATGGGGAATTGTGTGGCATTTTAAGTTTTATTTTGAAAAACCCCAGAGAACAGAGTTCTCTGTGTGTGTGTGTGTGTGTGTGTGTGTGTGCACGTGTGTGTGTGTGTGCTTGGCTAATACTGTGTGTGTGTGTGTGTGTGTGTGTGTGTGTGCACGTGTGCTTTCATGGGGAATTGTGTGGCATTTTAAGTTTTATTTTGAAAAACCCCAGAGAACAGAGTTCACCAAATATCCCTCTTGGATATTTTGGACTACAGTTCTCATTTGCCTCAGGCAGCATGGCCAGTGGCTGGGGAAGATGGGAGCTGGGGCCCCAAACATTTGGAAGGGCCCCGGTTGGGGAAGACTGCCCTAGAGGTTAAAAAACGTGGAGGTACTTATCATCAACGATATGTGATGAATGGTTTTATTGAGTTAACAAGCTTATTGTTTACAAAAAAAGAAATATTTTCAATATGTTTCTGTTTTGGCACTTTAATGGTAATTAAAATATTTAATTTGTTTTAATATAAAATTGCGTCTTCATTTTATTTATTTCCATAAAAAGGCCCACCAAAATCCTCAGCACCAGGCCCATAATGCTCTTAATCCGGCCCTGTGTTTCTCTTTCCTAGCATACCTTTCTGTTAGTTTAGACATCTGCAACAATACATCACAGTGTGTGATTAACAGGTGCTAAGTAATGATGAGTTGCTGCGGAACACAAGTGGGGGATTACTAAGAAATAAGAACATAAGAAGAGCCATGCTGGATCAGAGAAAGGTCCATCTAGTCCAGCATTCTGTTCACACAGTGGTCAACCAACTGCCTCTGGGAAACCCACAAGTAGGACATGAGTGCAATATTATTGAGCTCTTGTCCTGCTTGTGGACTTGCCTGTGGCTTATGCTGGCTCAGCTTGTCTGAGCGTGGAAACCTAAGCAGGGTCAGGCCTGGTTATTACTTGGATTGGAGACCCCTCCTCTAGTTTCCTGCATTGAGCAGGGGGTTGGACTCGATAGCCTTGTAGCAGGCTCCTTCCAACTCTATGATCTATGAAATTATGAATACTGGACTAGATAGGCCTTTGTTCTAATTCAGCACAGCACTTCTTTTGTTCTTATTAGGGAGAGATTATTGTACTCTCTTGTTTATCTTGTCTTAAACAGATTTGATATTTGTACAATTAAGCTAGAATAATTGTGTTCTCTGTGATTCAAAGCTATATTTATTATTATTATTATTTATTTGAAATATTTTTATGCTGCTCCTCAGCCAAAAAGGCTCCCAAAGTGGCTTACATATAATCAATTAAACAAGACAGTCCCTGCCTGCAGGCTTACTGTGGAGAAAAAGCGTCAGAGTTTCCTGCAGCACACACACGCACACACACACACACACACCTCCTCACGTGTAATTAAAATCTAAAAAGACACGACACACAAGAAAAAGGAATGGTGAGGGAAGAAGGGGGGGAATTAATTAATTCTTGTGGCAGGGCTGGTGGTAGGGCTCATCCTCTCAGCCTGCTGGAATGGCTGCTGGTGGTGACAGTTTAGGGAGGAGGAGCCTTCATGACGGAGGCCTTTCAGCAGGGCTGGTGGAATGGCCCTGCACTCCCTCTCATCTCCCTCCTCTCAGCCTGCTGGAATGGCTGGTGGTGGTAGCAGTTGAGGGAGGAGGAGCCTTCATGTTGTACCCCACCCCTCAGTAGGGCCTCAAGCTTGCCCTCCTTATTGGGATCTCTGGGTGCGCTTACATAAGGGTGGGGAGTTCTTTTCCTCAAACCCCTACCCTTACACCTCTCACTCTGACTTTGCGATGTCTAATCCCTTACCTTATACAGTAATACCTCGGATTACGAGTAACTCGGTGTGTGAGCTTCTCGTAAAACAAGCAAAATTTTAGCATTTATTTACATTTGAAAGATGAGCAAGTCTCGCAACACGAGTCACACGCTCTGCCTGCGACTAGCACTTAAAGTGCCAGCTCCCCGGCTTTGCCTAGCCGGAAGGGAGCGAGGCGCAGCCGCTCACTCTGCGGGCGCCTCACGCTGCTGCGCCGGCTCCCTGCCTGGGAGCCCCATGGAGGCGAGGCACGGCCGCTCGCTGTGCAGGCGCCTCGCGCCACTGTGCCGGCTCCCTACCCGGGAGCCAGCAAAGCACCCCATGGAGGTGAGGCCTGGCCGGGAGCCAGCAAAGCACCCCGTGGAGGTGAGGCGAGGGAGCCGCATCGCTCGCTCTGCGTGCGCCTCGCGCTGCCACTTTGCCGGCTCCCTCCCTGGGAGCCGGCAAAGTGGCAGCGAAAGGCACACACAGAGCGAGCGGCCGCGCCACGCCTTCTCTCAGCTCCCTGTCCGGGTTCCACCTGGGCAGGGAAGCGGCATGGCAGTGTGAGGCACCCACAGAGCGAGCGGCCGCGCCGGTCTCCATGCGACTCCCTTTCAGGGAGCCAGCGAAGCACTGCTTTTCCGGTTCCCTGTCAGGGAGCCGCGTGGAGACACTCCCACCGCTCCCTACCTTTTGCAACGGCGGCGGTCCCGTCGCATCACATCCGGCCCCAGAAGTGACGCGACAGGAACCCTGTGCAGGAGAGGCGAGCCACCGCTGGAAAAGGTAGGGAGTGGCGGGAGCGTCTCCACGCGGCTCCCTGACAGGGAGCCGAGTGGAGGCGTGGCGCAGCCGCTCGCTCTGCGTGCGCCTCGCGCCGCCGCTTTGCCAGCTCCCAGGCAGGGAGCCGGCAAAGCGGCAGCGCGAGGCGCACGCAGAGCAAACAACGCGGCTCCTTCGCCTCACCTCCACGGGGTGCTTTGCTGGCTCCCGCCAGGCCTCACCTCACCTCCGCGCCTCGCCTCCATGGGGATCCCAGGCATGGAGCCGGCGCAGCACCCCGTGGAGGTGAAGCCTGGCTGGGAGCCAGCAAAGCACCCCGTGGAGGTGAGGCGAGGGAGCCGGGTTGCTTGCTCTGTGTGCGCCTCACACTGCCGCTTTGAGGCGAGGCGCAACCGGGAGCCGGCACATCAAAGCGAGTTTCCCCATTAGAAATAATGGGAACTCAGATGATTCGTTCCACAACCATTTAATTACTGCTTTGCCGGCTCCCTGCCAGGGAGCCGGCAAAGCAGTGATTAAATGGTTGTGGAACGAATCAGCGGAGTTCCCATTATTTCTAATGGGGAAACTCGCTTTGATGTACGAGTATTTTGGATTGCATGGTTCCGAAACGAATTATGCTCGTAATCCAAGGTATTACTGTACCTTTTTGACCAGTATAATAAACACAGCTTCCCACACAGACTGTTTCAAATAACAAAAGTTTATTTTAAAACACAACAAGTTCTGGAAATAAGTTTCATGTGCAAGTTTCAGATAATTTTAAGTAATGTACTATCTTATCCTAGTATCAATCCTCCCTCAACAACTATTCCCAATATCAATCCCTGCACTCACTAGCTCTTAAAAATCCTAATATAATCGCTCAACTCTCTCCAGTCAGCTTCACAAACTCCCAAACAGCATTCCAGCACTCCACACACTCTTCTCTCTTCCCCACACACTCCTCACAAATCCCCACAAAAACCTCCTAAAAACCTGTAGGGACCTGTCTGTGTTTCAAAAGATCAAGTGAACTTTAACGTCAGTGTGAAGGACCAGCACCCGGGTCCTATGCGTGAGTTCGGCGCTTAACGGGTTAACCGGCACTGAGTTACAGCCCGTACAAGCAGGTCCTAGAGGACTTCCGACTAGGAGGACTTCCGACTAAGAAACCGACTAGGAGGTTTGCGCACACAAGAGGAAACTCCAGCCCTTTGTATGAACAAATAAGGCTTTGTTTACTTACACAATATACGGAACAGAACTAACAGCTTTCTAGGTATACTATAACGTCAACATGACCTGACGTGATTTTATTTTTATTTATTTATTATTATATTTATCAATCGCCCATCTGGCCGGTCACCCGGCCACCCTGGGCGATGTACAATTAAAATACAGCAAAACAACACAATAAAATATAATAATTAAAACAATATAAAAAATTCTCATTAAAAACCTAACCCACCCCATATTCCCGCCTGAACAGCCATGTTTTTAATGCACGGCGGAAGCTCATCAAACTTGATCCCCAAGTTTATCAATGAACAGGCTCCCAGGCTAGCGCATTGGGATTAGTCAGTTACCTTAGACTAAAGACTTTACGCTAGTCAATTTCAGCCTGACTCCGGGTCTGTCCGATCCGGGGAAGAGAACAGCTTACTCCAGCCGCCGCTGGAGGACGAATCTTGATCAAAGTACCCCGTGTTCCCAACCACCCCCAAAAGGAGGGGAGAGGGGTTTTCTACCCCTGGGTTCCCGCTCTCCCTGCCCACGCGGTCAGGTGGGGGCTTATGCCTGCCCCTTCGTGTCAGGTGGGCTTATTCCTGCCCGGGGAGAAGGTGACGTGTTGGGTACTTTACAGCTCTTTGAGACTGCCCTGATAGTTTGATGGTCTTGATGGTCCTTTCCTGGGTTTTGTGGAATTCAACCGAGACTCTCCATTGTTGGGATGCCGGTCCGTCTGGCTGCTTCTCTGTAACTCAATCTCTCTTCCTCGCCCTCCCTCCCTTGGAAGGAGACTGGTGTGTGTGTGTGTGTGTGTGTGTGTTCGTGTCAGGCTTTCTCCACACCCTTCCCTTTGGAAAAAGATGGCATTGGGGTCTACCACCCCAATCCCTATCTAACTGTCTCCCACTGAGAAAGCCCGGGACAACCCATCTGCCATGATATTGTCCTTGCCCTTGATGTGTTCTACTGAAAAATCAAAATCCTGCAAGGCTAAGCTCCACCGCAGCAACTTCTGGTTGGATCCTTTCACCCTATCCAGCCAACACAAGGGGGAATGGTCGGTCTGCAACAAGAACCGGCGTCCCCAAAGGTAGGGGCGAAGCTTGGTCACTGCCCATACTATCGCCAAGCATTCCTTCTCGACAGTGGCCAAATTCCGCTCCCGGGGCAAAAGTTTTTTACTCAAGTAGGCGACAGGGCATAGCCCTTGCCCTGGCCGTTCCTGCAGCAAGACGGCCCCCATTCCCGCTTGTGAGGCATCCGTCTGCAGGACAAAGGGGGCTTCAAAGTCAGGCGCTTGCAGCACAGGGGTTGCCATCAAGCAGGCTTTCAATCCTTCGAACGCTGCCTGGCAAGCGGCCGACCACTGGACCTTGACGGGCTGCCGCTTTTTACACAAATCTGTCAGGGGCGGCTAGCTGGCTAAAGTGGGGCACAAATTTACGATAGTAGCCAGCCAGCCCTAAAAAAGCTTGCACCTGTTTCTTCGGCTGGGGCCAGGTGCGGACCAACTCGATTTTTGCCTCTAGGGGCTTAACACTACCTCCCCCCACCCTGTGCCCTAGATACTCTACCTCCCCCCGCCCCACCTGACATTTCTTAGCCTTCACAGTCAGCCCGGCTCCCTGAATTCTCTGAAATACTTGGCGGACATGCTGCAAATGTTGTCCCCAGGTGGAGCTGAAAATGGCGATATCATCCAAGTACGCACAGGCGAACTCCCCCAACCCATTTAGCATTCCATTCACCAGCCTTTGGAAGGTATCCGGACCGTTCTGGACTCCGAATGGCAGGGTGGTGAACTGAAATAAACCTAGATGGGTCACAAATGCGGATTTCAACGCGGCATCTGGATCGAGGGGAACTTGCCAATAACCCTTAGTCAGATCCAGTTTAGTGATGTACTTGGCTCCCCCTAGCCGTTCCAACAGCACATCCATGTTTGGGATGGGGTATGGATCAGGGACAGTCACTTTGTTAATTTTCCGATAATCTACACAGAACAGAACCCCCCCCCCCATCTTTCTTGGCTACCAACACTATAGGAGAGGACCAGGGGCTAGAGCTGGGTACAATGACTCCAAGATCTAACATGGCTTGGACTTCGTCTGCAATGACCTGGGCATGGGGCCCTACCGCCCGGTAGGGTAGGGACTGTATAGAGGGGCTATTCCCCGTTTCAATGGTATGTTGCACGAGAGTAGTGCATCCCGGTCGGTCGGAAAACATAAGCTGGAAGTCCTCTAGGACCTGGGTAATTTGTCTCCGCTGCTGTTCGGACAGGGAGGGAGACAATTTGATCTCATCCATCCCTCCCCCTCCCCCCCATTCTGCCAACAAATCCCCGTCAGAGGTTTCTTGATCCACACATTCCTGTACGCCCCCCACCTTCGTCCCCCGTTCCACGTACAACTTTAACATATTTACATGAAATATCCTTTGCCTCCCCGGCTGCCCCGGAAAAGCCACTTGATAGTTCACCTCCCCCGACCTTCCAATCACGGTCCCTGGACCCTCCCATTTCAAACGCAATTTGTCCGTTTTCTGGGGGCGCAGTACCAGCACCTGGTCCCCCACTTCAAAAGTCCGTGGCACAGCCGTCCGGTTGTACCACACGCTCTGCTGTTGTTGCGCGGCTCCGAGATGCTGCTGCGCCGTCTCCCGCACCTCCCGTAGGACAGTTTGGAGGTGTTGCATGAAGGCATGAACCGGCATGGAAGGCTCTGCTGCAACCCTCTCCCATTCCGCCCGCAAAAGAGCCAAAGGTCCCTGTAGCTCCCTCCCAAACATCAATTCGTTGGGGGAGAATCCCAGGCTCTCCTGGGGGGAGTCCCGGTACGCGAACAACAGGTAGGGGAGAGCTTGATCCCAAGTCCCGGGATGTTTAGCCGCGTAGGCTCGGATCATTTTCTCCAAAGTCTGATTGAACCGCTCCACCAGCCCATTAGTCTCATGGTGATATGGCACCGAAGTCAGATGCTCCACCCCCCCCAACTCCCACATCTTTTTAAACAATTCGGACACGAATCCCGTGCCACAGTCCGAAACCACCGTGTGGGGCATTCCTAGGCGGGCAAAAAGAGAGAGGAGAGTCTTAGCCAGGCTGGTAGCGGAGATGGAGGCTAGGGTGAAAGCCTCGGCATAATGAGTGGCAATGTCAACAACAGTCAGTATAAACTTCTTCCCCATCTTGGTGGGGGGATTCAAGGGTCCCACAATGTCCAACCCTATCCTCTCAAAAGGGGTGCCCACGATGGGTAGGGGTTGAAGGGGGACTTTCGGGTGGTCCCGATTATGTCCCACCCGCTGGCAGACATCGCAGGACCGACAATATTCCTGGACTTCATTTGCCACCATGGGCCAGTAAAACCCTTCTGTCACTCTGGCTAATGTCCGTTTCTGTCCCAAGTGGCCCCCCCATGCTACATCGTGGGCCAGCTGCAGTACGGCTTGGCGGTACCTTGCGGGCACAACCAATTGTCTTTTCCTTGGCTGGAGACCGAGTTCGGCTTTTGGACTGAACTCCTGGTAAAGGGCTCCCGCCTCCCACAAAAACTGTTCTGACTGGTCTACTGCCCCCAACGCTTGGCCGGCCCGATCCCGGCATTCACGGAGGGACGGGTCGTGCTGCTGCTCTTCTTGGAAAGCCTTCTGAGTCCCAAAATCTCGGGCCATCGGGGCGAACCCCCCTTGGCCATCCTCCCTAACCGGAGCTGAGGGGGGCGGCGGCGAACATTTGGTTGCCGGTGTCGCTTTACCGCATCAGGGATGCTTGAGAGATGGCCCCAAGGGAATGCGGTCCTCCGCTCAACAGGGGCTGCGCTGCATCCCCTGCTTCTTCTTCTTCCCCTGCTTCTTCTTCCAGGGATGAGACCGACTGCTAGTCCTTCTCTTGTTCCTCCGGCTGCCGGGTTTCGGGAGCGAGCATCCTTCCAATTTTACCCAGGGCTGTTTTGGGGTTGCGGTTCTTGGCGAGGAGTTTGGGGCAACTTCTCTTAAGGTGACCTGGTTCTTTACAATAAAAACAGCCGCTGGTGCTCTCCTTGGGCTTGCTTGGGACCCCCTCCCGAGGTCTGGGGTTGCCTTTCTCTGTGCTCCCTTTGGCCCCGCTACGACTGGGGTTGCCCCCCTTCCCTCCTTTGGGCTGCCGATACAGCCCCATCTGGTCCGCCAGCTTACCCATCTCCCGACAGTTTGGGGGGTCTCGATCCCGCACGGCAGTAGCCAAATCCTCCGGGATAGTAGCACAAAACTGCTCTTGGATCAGGAGCTCTCGTACCTCCGCCAAGGTGGTCCTCCCAGTGGCCCCGATACACGCATCCCAAACTTGCCCCAGATGCGCCATCCCCTGGGGAAGGCTGCCCGTAACGAAATTTACGGCAGCAGTGTTCGGCTGTGAGGGCAAAACACTCCCTCACAGCTTCTTTAAATGCAACATAGTCCAAGGGGGCAGTTTGGGTGTGAATGCCCAAGAGATCGGCCAGCTCCCCGCTGACCTGTGTCCTCAAGGCGGACATTCGCAAATTGTCCGGCACCTTTTGCTCCTGGCAGGCAGCTTCGAACAGGGTGAAAAAGATCAACATGTCCTGCCCAGGTTTGTAGGTGGGAAATTGTTTCCGGTCCCATTTAGGGGTCGGAGAGTTCCCATTCTGGGGCGCAGTGAGTCCCCCCCCCCCGCGCCCGTGGTCAGCCTCGCTAACTGTAGCTGCATCTGTAGCACCGCTTGCTGATGCTGGATCATCACCTCCCTGGTCTGTTGCCAATTCAGTTGGGGGAAGAGGGCGTCCAAACCTCCCCCTCCTATGGCTCCACCAGCAACCCTTCCGTCGAGGTCTTCCTCTAACCATCCTGTCACCTCTCCTGAGGCTGCTCGTTAAGCTGGGGCGACCCCACTGTTTGGGTTCCTGCCCCGCCAGCAAGGATGAGGGGGCTCCCTCCCCCTCCTGGTTGTTGGTCTTCGGCCGCACGGTCCATTCCATTGTGGAGACCTGGCTCCCCTCTCCTCCTGGAGTCACTGGGCTGTTTACTTGCTCCAGCTGTTCCTGGTTAGGGTTATCCATTTTACTTTTGCCTGACTACTTCCCAGCAATCCGTTAGCCTGCCCTAGAGCCTATTAGTTCCGTCCGTTAACTACGTAAGTTTCCGATTGTCCCGTCGTCTGCCACCATGTGAAGGACCAGCACCCGGGTCCTATGCGTGAGTTCGGCGCTTAACGGGTTAACCGGCACTGAGTTACAGCCCGTACAAGCAGGTGAAACCGACTAGGAGGTTTGCGCACACAAGAGGAAACTCCAGCCCTTTGTATGACCAAATAAGGCTTTATTTACTTACACAATATACGGAGCGGAACTAACAGCTTTCTAGGAATACTATAACGTCAACATGACCTGACGTGATCCCCAAGTTTATCAGTGAACAGGCTCCCAGGCTAGCGCTTTGGGATTAGTCAGTTACCTTAGACTAAAGACTTTACGCTAGTCAATTTCAGCCTGACTCCGGGTCTGTCCGATCCGGGGAAGAGAACAGCTTACTCCAGCCGCCGCTGGAGGACGAATCTTGATCAAAGTACCCCGTGTTCCCAACCACCCCCAAAAGGAGGGGAGAGGGGTTTTCTACCCATGGGTTCCTGCTCTCCCTGCCCTCGCGGTCAGGTGGGGGCTTATGCCTGCCCCTTCGTGTCAGGTGGACTTATTCCTGCCCGGGGAGAAGGTGACGTGTTGGGTACTTTACAGCTCTTTGAGACTGCCCTGATAGTTTGATGGTCTTGATGGTCCTTTCCTGGGTTTTGTGGAATTCAACCGAGACTCTCCATTGTTGGGATGCCGGTCCGTCTGGCTGCTTCCCTGTAACTCAATCTCTCTTCCTCGCCCCCCCTCCCTTGAAAGGAGACTGGTGTGTGTGTGTGTGTGTGTGTGTGTTCGTGTCAGGCTTTCTCCACAGTCAGAAAGCAAGCCTTCTTCGAAAACTGGGGCTGCCACCCCATTAAAGAAATCTCAGTTGATTAATTGCAGTGCTTTTTTTCTGGAGAAAAGGGTACCGGAACTCTTGGATTACATTTCCTCTGGAGTAGATGGCGATTAAATTGTGATGCAATTAATAGAAGAAAAGGTGCTGGAACTCAGTTCCGGTGAGTTCCACCAGAAAAAAAGCCCTGATTAATTGTATGAGCCAAAGTTGGTTGATTGAACTATTGAATAATTAAATTTGCATATGGATAAAAAAGATACATTTGAAGCAAGGAACATACTTCCTTTGTTTTAGATTATTTCATGCATATGTCATCTTAGAAAATACATCCCCTCCTATATGAGACTTTCTAAATACTTGCATACTTGTAAGTGTTAAAAAATAATCTGCTGCTCATTTAATATGCTTGGATTGAAATGTATTCTTAAGCATGTTCAAAGTCTCATTAGACTCAGTAGGACTTGCTCTCAAGTAAGCATGCACATAATTGCAACCATAGAATATTTGCTGGTTTTTCTGGGAACTGCTGGGGGCGATTCCTGATAGGGATAATCCTCAACAGAGTTGATGGCATATTATCTACCTTCATTTGCATGCTTAAATGTGTCTTTGAACATGTCCACTCTTCCAAATGTTCAGAGTAGGGCAAGTACCTACCTCACAGGGTTGTTGTGAGGATAAAAGGGAGAGGAGAAGGAGGATTATGTAAGCCGCCTTGAGTTCCTTGCAGGAAAAAAGGCGGGGTATAAATGTAATAAATAAATAAGTACGGTATGTAGCTTTTCCTACTTCAGTATATGATTGACAAACCAAAATGAAACACATTAATGTTCACTTGCCTCATGAAATAAATAAATTATATAGTCCAAAAGGGAGAAACGTGCTAAGCGAAAAGCACGTCAAATGAATCCTTTACAGGACCATCTTCCATCTGGTAACCCGTGTCCTCACTGTGGGAAGCTGTGTGGATCTAGAATTGGCCTCCACAGTAACTTACGGACCCATCGCTAGAGTCTACACAATTTTCTTTAAAATTTCCTCCTTTTAAAATCTCCTTTTTGTAAATTTTGATCCTGGAAGACAATCTTACTCGGTCACGAGTGATCGCCTGATGATGATGATGATGAGTCCAAATCATATACAACCATTTTGTAGAATGGCGACTCTTACAAATTAAAGGAAGAGGTTTAAAAAGGGGATAGCCTACCACTATGATATATCAATAGGACATAGATCCTAAAAATAGCAGAGAAGATTCCTTACCATCTGCTTCATAAAAGTAATAACACTAGAATCTATTTGTGACAATATAAAAATATTAAATCATATATAAACTATATTGTCATACCTGCTGTGAAGAAAAGGCATGACATCGCCTATACCTTGCCCTGCATACCACATGCATAATCTCCGCCAGAGGTGGAGAAGCCCCGGTGAACTGTGCATAATCCTTCAAGGAGGCTAGGTGGTGCATCTGAGTCTGCGACACATTCAAATGCTAATGGTCCTGCAAGCACCTTCAATGGTTTCCCCAAGCACCCTCAATGGGCAAGAATGCAAAGGGTCAGACACCTGAAGCCACCTCACCCCTCCTGCCTGGCCAGACCGGTTTGTCCTGCTTGAGAAAGGAGGGGTCAGGCTATCAAAAGGGGGGAGGGTAAAAGGTCAGCCGTGGCTGCTGGTCTTTGTTGTTCGTGGTGCAACGGAGCATGGAGTGGGTCATCGACTAAGGCCAGCCCGAAAGATCAACAGCAAAGTGCCTGGGTACTCTAGTGTAAATTCTTGGTTGTTATTTTGTAGTTCTGACTGTGTATAACAAAGGTACAGTATTTCATTCTGTCAATTTCACTCCCTTATCTCCCCAACCAATTTGTAACTGACTAATTCCTAAATAAACTTCCTTTCTTAGGCACAGAGTGTGTGTAGGTTCTCTGTTGATTAGGTGCTAAATCCCAGTGTCTTAGACCAGGGCTAGTTTGGGCCAGGTGAGTTGGGAGCAGAGAGATCAAAGCTAGCATTTCGAAGCCTCTGATCTCCCGCCCTGACTCAAAGGACTGGTCGCGGTCCTTCACACCTGCATACGTACAGGCTATATCAGCTTTCGGTTTCAAATTTTGCAACAAAACAACCTTTGCCCTAGAGTTCTATGCTTTATAGGAACGGTGTGGTGTGTCGCCATTTCCATGTGGCTGTTTTCCCACACAACTCCAATAACTTTGAATGTGGGAGGCCATATGGGAGAGTCTAACATAGTTATTTCCCATGACAATTTTGCCTCTGTCTGGATGAGTGCACTTGGATAAGGTCCCCATGCATGACTTGTGCATTTCTGAGAAGTGCACTTCATGGAACCATTGCATGGGAGATTTGTCTCCAATTTGCATATGCTGATTTATTTGAGGGGTCACTTGTTAAGTGCTGTGGTTTATGCTTGAACCGGCAAGACTGAAACTTGTGTCGCATGACTAGGCTGTAGGAGGTGAGAGAACTGTTTAACTCTATCCAAACCACATATGTGTTTAGGGGAAAGGGCTTACTCAGACCTCAGTGGAGCTGGGGAGCAGCTGAAGGGTGACTGAACTTTTGAGGGATGTTTTTTCTGCGTTAGGAGTGCAAGCACTTGCTTTGGATAGCTTACTGCTTAATTCCCAGACTTGGTGCTGTGCATGTGGCATCTGTATTCTGGGGACTGAATGCATACAGCAGTCCCTATCATAGCATAGAGTGAGGAGCTTCTTTCATACCGAGGGCCAAATTCAATTTTGGAGAAGCTCTTAGTGGCCCCATTCCAGTGGTGGCTGGGACTGAAGGCAAATGGGGTTTGGATAAAAATACCCTTGTATTTTAGCTTAAAACACTCATGTATTTTAGCTCTTATTGCCAGTAACTAAGCCTTAGGAGAGACATTTCAACCTTTTAGAATGGGCGGGGTGGGGGGGAACTGCACAAAAGCCGGGAAACTACCAAATCAGTGATGGCGAACCTTTTTGAGCCCGAGTGCCACAAACTGCCACAAACTGCAACACAAAACCAACTTATTTATTTCAAAGTGCCAACACTGCAATTAAACCTGAATACCAAGGTTTTAGTTTTAGAAAAACAACTCATACAGTTGTCCAAACTAATTAACATCTTTTGTCTTTAAAGAAAAACACAATAACAGAGCTTTCAATGATACAAACAGTTTTTTGTTGAAAAAAAATCAACTCAAAAAATTATTATAGTACTACATTGTACACATAGCCTGAAGGGAATTTATACAAACTTTTTAAATAATTAGGCACATGTATTTTTGGATAAGGGATTCTCAACTTGTAATATGATTATATGCCAGACTGAAATTGTATGGGGTAAGCTTTACTCCGGGTCCTTTCCCTGCTTCTACAGGTGTCGGATTAGTAAAAGTAAAAGTCAACCTGTACTAGGATGAGCAAGATAAACAAGAAAACTAAACGTGCTTAACACATTTTAAACACTTTATGTCTTGGACTGCAAACACTGCATTAGGTAAAAGTTTGCATTGGGCATGCTTTTGCACAATTAATGTGATTTTTGCTATTGCATGCATGCTGATAATTTGTCAAACCTTGGCTCATACTCCGTTAGTTTGAGAGCAACACATGCAGCACTCAGGTCAACTGTTAGGGCTTTACATCCAAGTCATGCTCTGTGCATCATTCTTCAAAATCTTTTAAATGTGATAACAATGTAGAAAAGAATTATGTAACAGGAATTCTAGAATAAAATCATTCTGTTCCACACTGTGAGAAAGAACAAAATCATTACTGTTTTTCAGAAGGGGACAGTCTTTTCGCAATCTGGTGACCAATGGCTCGAGTGCCCACAGAGAGGTCCCTGCGTGCCAGCTGTGGCACCCGTGCCATAGGTTCACCATCACTGTACCAAATGAACAGTGGCTGGGGGGAAGGGGTGGGGCAGGGGAATGGGCGTAGCCATCTGGGGAACCCCAGAGGGACAGATTTTGCCCCTGTGCAGGCCAGATTTTGCCCCTGTGCAGGCCAGATTTTGCCCCTGGGCCCGAGGTTCCTCGCTCTTGCCATAGTAGTATGTGCAGACCTAGATTTATGTGGGTCCCAAGCCAAGGTGTCTACAGTGATTTTTCTCCCCACACAACCCTCTAGTTTGAGGGCATTGCTTTTCTGACCAACTCTTCTTCATTCAACTTCTCCTTCTCGATTTCTGTGGAGAAAGCCTGAATACACACACACACAGTGACACGAACCCTGACCCAGTTTTCCCCTTGGTAACCCCACGTAGATTTCCCCTGGCAACCCCTGTCTGCATAATCCCCACGGGGGACGGGGGGGACGGGACAGGAGATGCAGGACTGGCCAGACAGGTAACACGCATATCCTCAATGGGGCACATCGGCCCGAATCCACAAGAAGAAGCATGGACCATCAGGAAGGGCAGGGCAGTCTCAAAGAGCTGCTAAGTATTCTCAGAGGGCATGATAAGCCCAAAGGTGCCACCTGTTTCCGGGCAGGAATAAGCCCACCTGATCGTAAAGAGGCAGGAATAAGCCCACCTGATCACCCAGGGGCGGGGAGGGGGCGTGCAGGGTAGAAAACCCCTCTGCCTTCTCCACGTAGGTTGTTGGGAACACGGGCAGGTGAATACCTTCCAAAACCAGCACTGGCTGGGTCAAGCAGTTCTCTTCCCCGAGCACGGCGGCTCGGAGCCAGGCTAGAAGCGGGGAGTCGTAGAGTCTCTGGTCTAAGGTAACTCATTGCTGCAGTACGCTAGCCTGGGAACCAATTCATTCAAGATATCTGAGGTCACGACCAGGTCTTGTTTATGTTATAGTATTCCTAGAAGTCTATTAGTTCCGCTCCATTAACCTGTAGCAAATAAAGCATCTATTCTTGACTGTGAATGGACTCGTGTGCTTTTTAGCTCGTGGTTGAGTTTTAATCGCTAAATATCCCCTTGACGGGCTATATCTCAGTGCCGGTTAATCCGTTAAGTGCCGAACTCACGCAGAAGACCCGGTTGCTGGTCTTCCACAATTTCTATCCCTGTCATTGCCACCACTTCTTTGTTGACAGCCAGTGCTAAATGTTCCAGGATGGGGTTTTTGCTTGTTGCAGAAATTACATGGGGGTGATTTGCCAGCTTTTCACTAGATTTCCTGCTCTTGTTTTTCCATCCCCAGTTCCCTACATGGTACCTGCTGGTCTAGCCAACTTGCAGGATGAACTTGGTCAGCATAATCAAGGCCCCTTTGCCTGTGCTGAGCCCTACTCACTTGTTCTGGATGCCTAACTGCTGGCCTTAGCTGTAGACTGAAGAGATTGTGCGCATTCACACTAAGCCACCCTGCAAACAAGCTACACAGTGTGGGTTGTTCACAGAACAACTCATAGTGTGCCCAACAGGTTATTGGGCTCACGGTGGCTTGTTCTCCTCCTCCTTGATCCTCCACCTGGTATCTGAGTCCTTCACAGCAGAACCTGTCTTGTCTCCCCCTCTCAGCTCTGAACACTATCCCTTTTTGTTCGGTGCTGTTTTTTTATTTTTAGGAGCTTCAAAAAAGTGCAGTTGGAGTGATTTCCCCCCCCCCCATTTTCCCCCGGACTTTGAAAATTGTGCAACTGTGTTTGTCATTTTTAAAAAGTATTATTATTTTTGTTGGTCTTTTACAGGTGTGCAAGTACGCACATACGGCTGTCCGATATGTGTAGTCTTGCCTTGTCAATGGCCTTGTAAGTTTCACCTGTCAAAGGGAGTGAAGTGCAGTAGGTAAAGAAATTGACACGGGAAGGCTGCATAGGTACCGGTATATAGGCTAATTTGTAATTTGCCAGCTGCCAATTGCCTAGCTGTCAACTGAAAAGTAAAGGGGGGGAAATGGCAAAGGTAGGTGAACCAAAAGGGGGTGGTATAACCCCCTTAGCAATGTAATCCTCTGGTTTTTAAGTGTTGAACTGATAGTTCTTACTGTTCTCTACCATTTCAACACTTCCCCAAGTTTCCAGCTGCTGCAGAAAAGGGAGATATTAACTCCCCACCTCCTGCTTGAGTCTCCTTTTCAGAGCACTTACTGCCATGGTTCCCTGACAGACCTAAAAATGTGCATTTTTGGGGGACTGGGAAATAGATGGAAATTTAATGTCTGGCAAGTAAATGGAGGGGAAATTGGTGCACCTGCAGTAACTTCTCTGTTACTGCAGGTGTGCAAATTTCCCCTCCCTTCACTGCTCTTAAATTGGCACAAATTTGACTTTCATTTACTTCCCAGCTATTAAATTTGCATATATTTCCCTGTCCAAAAAAATGCACAAATATTCCCAATAGTTAAAAACAAACAAACAAACACCTTAGAGGTGGCAGAACAGGACAGAGCAAACGGGACACTAGCACCAGTGGTACTTACACCCCCCCCCCCATGGGGCACCATTCACTCAGTCCCATTCAGCTCTTGCCTTAGATTTTTTTGATTTTTTTAGAACTGTCAGGGACCCACAGTAACTGCAGCAGTAAGTGCTCCGAAAAGTGGAGGGCAGGGGGAGTTAATATCTCACAACCCAGTCATTGTTGAAGGATGAAGGATCTGAAGCAAACTCTTGTCAGTTCACTGATGTTTGCATGTCTTTTCCACTTTGTCACTCTCTAACATCAGATATGGAAGATTGTTTAACTCAGGGCTAAGTAGAGCTTGAGTACTGTAATATACATATGCAAGCTGAGTTTCCATTGTGTCCCAGGGCTTGGAGACTTAACTTCAATATGTCTGCAAGGCCAAGGTAAGCTGTTGAATTCTAGTACGCATGGAAAACAGTATTTATTATATGCATAGATGGTGCTTTTGTCTGCATTTTGCTTCCCAGGCTGACTTGTTCACAAAAGGATATGAAGAAGTCCTGAACTGTTTTCCTAGGACACTGGTTGCAGACCCTAATCACTCCTATATTAGGAATAATGCATGAAGGGTAGAATGTGTGCCTGTTTCCCATTAAGACTGCAGTGTTTAGTTGCTTAATCAGTTAGATTAAGTGTTTTAAATCAACTAAAATTGTGTGTGGTTAATCAGCAGATTGTAAGATATTTTAAATTATTTTTAATACAAAGTACTTATAAAATCAGCAGATGATGGCAAGCACCATCCTAAAAGATCTGGGTAACTGCTGAACGTCATGCTTTAAAAAAAATAGGGGTCATCCATTGCTTCTTGTCCCATAATCCTAGCTGTAGCCTATTATCTGTGGCTTACGCTGGCTCAGCTTGTCTGAGCGTGGAAAGCTAAGCAGGGTCAGGCCTGGTTATTACTCGGATGGGAGACCCCTCCTCTAGTTTCCTGCATTGAGCAGGGGGTTGGACTCGATAGCCTTGTAGGCTCCTTCCAACTCTATGATCTATGAAATCTATGAAATCTGTAGTACCTAAAAGAGACTAATTTAGTCAGTCTGCTATCTCCATCTTGAAGCCCTTGTTTAGATGTACACCTTGGCCCTCTTCAGACGTCACCAAATGTACACGTGTAGAGGAGATGGGGACATGTCATCTGTTGCCATCCCCTCCACCCTGATCTCACCATGTTTATGGGGAAGGTCTGAAGAAAGGCTGTAACGGAGTTTGACTGAATGTGGTTACAGTGCTCCATGGGTATGGAAACCCTGATTGTGTGGGGTCCGTCTCCTCTATATGCTTACATTTTGTGAATGCCTGAAGAGGGCTCCTATGGTTTCAACATCAAGCCAATTTTTCCCTTCCTTGCTTCTTCTCCTCTTCCCTTCCCCACCATCCCCTGCTTTGTATAACATCCAACCTGATGAAGAGTCCTGGAGAACTCAAAAGCTTGCTTATTATTTTGTGACATTTTGGTTGGTCCTGTTTCCTGCTGTGACATGTGTGCGTTATATAGAAACCAAGGATGCTTGTCTTTTATGCAAACCAGTGAGGATTTAATCTATTCATTAAGTGACTAATTGAATACTATTTGTATGGTTAATCAACTAAGATTTCTTTAATTGGATAACATCCTTGCTTTCCACTGGAGGAACTACAAACTTTAGTTAAGTGTCTGAAGAAGAGCTCTGTGAAGCTTTTGATTGTATGTTGTACACTTGCTGACACATTTTGATTCAGTAGACATTTTTACCTTCTAATTGACTTTGCTGTTTCTTGCCTTGTTGATCCTGGAAACAGCACTGTTTTTCAAGCAACAAGTTCCTGAATGTTAAGTGGTCCAACTCATGAGTTAATTGTGTAAGGGTATGTTATTGTACATTTCCTTCTGTGCTTGAACCTCTAGGGCATTCAAATTGCATATGTGTGCTATATCTTTATACAATAGAGGTGTCTCTGCACCTACGCTGAGGCCTCAGTGCAGGCACAGAGCCCATGTGTGTGACTGCACAGATGACCACTCAAAGAACCGCAGTTACAGGTAAGCAACCTGTTCTTCTTGCCACTTTAGCAGCTGGGGCTTTAATAAAAGTGCCTGCAATTGCAAGTCTTGTGTTTAAAGCCATGAGAATCATTACGCATGATGCACATTCTCTTCTCCATTGTCCTGCTTCTTGCAGCTTGCCTCAATCAGAAAAATAAGTATCATTATTTCAGTTTTGATAGATGTGGCCAGCTGTTGCCTTCTTCTCATTCCTGTTTTGTATTTTCTTCAGTAGAACCTTTTTCTGGGGCTTGTATCATGATGAACCAGCCAAGGGGTTGCTTACACATGATCATCCTCCAGCCAGGGGGAAAAGAGGCCTGATGCCCGGAATAGATCAAGTGGAAACTTGCTTGTACCAGATTGGGGAATAGTGGAGCTCACTTGGGCTCACGGTGCTGAAGAACCTTATGACAATATCCCATCCTTTTCCCCAGAATTTCTCAGGAGTCTGCATTGAGTTATTCCATTTGTCTACTTATAATAACACTATGAGACAGGATAGGCTGAGAGGTAGCAGCTTGCTTCAGGCTATACAATTACAGTAATACCTTGATTGCAAGCATAATTCGTTCCAGAACCATGCTTGTAATCCAAAACACTTGTATATCATATTTTTAATTTAAGCTGCAATAAAGAATGATAGTGTAAAGTCTTCATTTTTCTTGACCGTACTACAGTACTTGTATTGCAAGACGTCGCTTGTTTATCAAGTTAAAATTTATTTTAAAAATTTGCTTGTCTTGCAAAACGCTCTCAGACCAAGTTACTTGCAATCCAAGGTATTACTGTAACTTCATGGCTGAGTGTGAGCTCCTTCTGAACTGCATACAGAAGTAGTTCTTGATACAGGGTGGACCTGAAGCATCTATGAAAATAGTGGTGCTAGACAGCTGTCCAGTGCTCTGAGTATCGTATTATCTGGTGTCCGCTCTCCTCATGCCATAATTTGGAGTTTGAGAAATTTGTCTAGAGTGAGGTTGAGATAGTTGCACTGGTCCATATTTTGCTGAAGAAAGCCAAGAAAAGGCCTTCATCAAACTACATTTCTCTGGGGTACCTGAGGTCATTGTAGATTTAATCTATTAACATCTTCTCCCACATCAACCTGCCCATACTTTACACTAAGATCTTCTTCAGAGATGGCTTTTCTCCAGGTGTCTCTTCTGTCTGAGATGAGATGTTGGGCAACCAGGGAGAGGGCCTCCTTGGTTGTGGCACCCTGCTTGTGGAACTCTCTCCGCAGGGAGTCTCACCTGGCAAATGTCTCTGAGGTGCCGACAAATACATTTTTATCTTTCCAGACTTTTAATCTCTGAGATAGATAGATACATACATACATACATACATAATTTCTGCCATGATTGTTTTTAGAGCTGCCCTTTACTTTTGTCAGTTCTTTTTTATGCTTTACTCTGTTTTACGACCTATTGTGAGCCGCCCTGGAAATATTTAATTGGAGGGCGGCATAAAAATGTTTAAATGAATAAGTAGCCCATTTCCTGTTGCTGCTTCTAGAGTGTAACAGACCTCTTGTATTTCCTTTCCTATAAACTGGCTCAGGAATGGAACTGAAAATGCATCATGTGGGTGGGGGTGCGGGGCGGAGCATATGGAAGGCTGCTTTTGCCACTTGGGTGTAAAAGATTGCTGGCATCCTGTCTTGGCAACAGTGCTCAATGCTTTGAAAAGAGCATTTGGCGTTTCATTAGTGGATACCTTCACCAAGTATTGCTTGTGTCTGTAGCTGATGTGGAGACTCGGGTCTGTCTTTCTACTTCGGTTAATGATATCCTGTGTGAGGTTTTCAAGATATCCATCAGCAGAGCAGCAGCAAAGCAGTTGGCTGAGTGCCTAAGAATTTCCCCCTCCTGTATTTGATATGGCAGGATGATGAGTAGAGCTAACAGTCCAGGAGGTGAGGGGCATATGATATTTGCACTAAATTTGCATTCTAGCCCTCTAAACATGATGATTCATGTCTTTTCTTATTGTTTCTTAAACAGCAGTATATTCTGAATACAAATCACCCAAGTGCTGCTCCTGTGCAAACTTGAAATGAATGGATGACAGCACTGCAGAAGCAATTCCTGTATTCTACACTGTAACAGTTGTTGTTTTTCAACTAAATTCGTCTGGGTACTATGGGAGAAAATTGCATAAATATGTAATATTTAAAATATGGGAAGACGTTTCTCTCTGACACCTGATTTTGCCTCTGCCAAATGTTTCTGTATAAGAGCAATTCCATACTTCTTGCATCAAATGCTTTTGCTGCATGTATACCAGTGTCACACCAGTATTTCATGGAGCAAATACACAATGAGTGGATGACATCCCAGTTAGGATTCCCAGACTCATGGACGTGTTGGTTTTTCTTAAAATACACATGCACGTGCATGTGAGTTGATCATCCATCATTCCCTCTTATACCAAACTCAGGTGGCAAATGCTGACAGTATTGGAGCAGAAGTGGAGCCACCGAGAAACAAGAAGGAGGTAACAACATGCTCAGGAGACCCCCAACATTTCCAGAAGTACAAAAAATCTTTAAAAACACAAACATAAAGGGCAACCTTCCCCCCAAAACAGCCCAGTGAGAGTGTTTGGAGGGGATAGCTGTTTGGAACACTGAACTTCTTGTTAGAAGGGAGGATGCACAGCAACCAGGTTTTTTTGTAGTAAGTCCCGCTTGTACTTGATGCATTTGTTACAGAAAATATTAGTGTAACACTATCATATGCTCAGCAAACATACTTGTAGCATTACAAGTGTTGAAAATAACTACTTGGGGTGATCAATTGAGTAATTTATTTGCATATTACAGCATGAATTTTTAATCCGATCTTTTATATGAATTTTAATCTGATTTTTAAAGTTAGCATGTTCAACATCGTGGTTGACCATACTTTTAGTCTACCCCTTTAGGCTGCTTTCTAATCTATGAATTTTTAAAATTAATTAATTTATTATTTTTATTTTTCTGTTACTTAGTGGAGAAGAAAGTTTGATCTTCATTCAATGTTAAATATTAATGTTCAATACATTCCTATATGGAATTTTAATTAGTTAAGTGGGAAATTGTTAAGAAGAAAACTTTTAAAGAACTACCGGTACTTCTTACTGGTGAGAACAAAGGGGGAAAGTGGTGGTGGTGAAAATAAGGCCAGTTTATCACTTTTTTTGTTTTTTTTAAAAAGTGTCACGCCTGCAGCATAAGGTATTTTGCTGCTGCAATGTCCACATGTACACTTCACAACCTTTGTTAACAAGGGCAAGCACATGTTCTTACATATTACCTAAGTTTATGGCACACTTTACCCATGATTCCTTTGTCCAGATTTAAGAGGCAATCTAGTACAAACATTGTGCAAAATGAAATTTAAAGCAGTGGAAGAGAATTTTGACTTGCAAAAGCGACTTGGAAGATGCATGCGTTTCTGCTGAGGACATAGAAATGCAAAGCTTTCTTCCCTTCAGATTTTAACCTGTATGTATAATGTAGGTGAGAAGGTAGGGGAAAGGATCTACTTAACAGAATTGTATGAAATGCAATAGCCTGTTCCTGGCCTGTACAGGGAGCCCCTCAGGGAAATAATTTTGTTGTTGTCGTACAGAACAGCCTTCACCAGCCTAGGACCCACCATATGTGTTGGACTGATAATTCCAGGCCATGCTGTCTGGGAATTATGGGAGTTGCAGCCTAGCACATCTGGAGGGTGCTAGGCTGGGGAAGGCTGGTGTAGAACATAATCTGATGGCATTTTTCTTTGGTTGCAGTAGGCGGGGCTCTTAGTTTGTCACCATTCAGGCAATAGAAGCAGCAACAGTATCATAATAGTTTTAGAAGCCCGCCTAGTCAGGGTATTGTGGTAGGGCTGGCCCTACCATTAGGCATAGTGAAGCAGTTGCCTCAGGCACAGATGCTAGGAGGTGGCAGCAAAGTGTTGGAGGAGAGACCTGTGTGACATGTATCCTGCTCTATGCCACCTAAGTTAGCCTGCTGCCTTCAGCTGCAGTGAAGGATGCTGGCCCATCATCGTGTTGAAGACAGGTTCATCTGCCAGTCTTATGATGGGATGGGAGTGGGGTCCTCTTGTTCTTCGCCTCAGGCAGCCAAATGTCTTGGGCTGGCCCTGTATTATGGTGTTGTTGCTGTTTCAACTTTTTCTAATGGGCTAACATGGCTGTCTGCATTACTTTGTGAGGGAATGGAGAATCAGTGGTAAGCAAAAACTGTCTGAGAGCAAGGTCTGTTTAAGTAGAGGAACTGCTTACTAAGGAAGGGGAGGAAATGGTGCAGGGTGGTGACCTTTTACTGAAGCAAAAGCCGGTCAAGGCACGGCTGTGAATGAAAAAGCAGAGATGTATCATGAGAGGTGGCAGGAGAGGAGGATTCTCTCTCTTTCCATTAGGTTTGTGAGGTTTTTCCAGGTCTGGAAGTCTTGTATAGACCTCTCTTTAGCTTTTCAAAACAGTACTGCAAAACCAGGCTGATGCCGGCAAGGATAGCAAAATGGGAGACACCCAGAAACACGGATGCGAAACCAAGTGGTCCCAGTGTCTTCCCAAGAGCTGGTGATTCTCTGAGTCCCTTTTTATGTGATGTGTTTGCAATGCTTGAGATGTTTGTTAGGCCAATAAAGGGTTGGATCCGTATTTAATTATACTTACGAGTAGACCCATTAAAATCAATGGGATTTCAGTTGGTCATGATTAACTTCCCATTGTTTTCAATGTGCCTGCTCCAAGTATGTTTAAATCTAGATCTAGCTCTAAATATTTCTGAATCAAATTGTGTGTGTGATTCCACTTTCTCTCCTGTTCTTGTGTATGTCTGTGAGTGAGATTTGGAGTTGATTAAAATACAGAATAACTAGTTGGTATAGCTTTGTTGTATATTCCTTTTTCTGCAAGGATTGTCTGCACTGAACTTAGCTGAGGTCAGTTAAGTGTGCGTGCCTTTCTCACTTGCTCACACCATTCCCGCCCCCTCTAGAGGTAGCCGCCCCCATTGCTGCTGTAGGAGGAAGTGCGGCTGGTTATTTTAAAAGGGGCTGTCATGATTTGCAGCATGGGGAGGAGGCAGAGGGATAAACAGAGACCTCTCTTGCCAAACTAGGACTGAATTTCTACAGGGCTGGCAGTCTGGCAGCCTCTCCTTCTCCTTGCAGCCGCTGCCCCTGCCCCTGCCCCAGGCTCTTCACCTGCAGGAATTTTCGCTTCAGCTTCGGATCAGGTCACAAAGGCTCTGCCGGTCCTTTCCTCTTCCACCTCCTCCTCCTCCTCCCCTGTTTAATGTTCTCTGCTTAGGGTTTGCCATTCAGGGTGAGGAAGGGCAAAAACATTTGAGGGCGGGAAGGGAAGTGTTGGATCTCAGTGTGAAATGACCTCACTCCATGACAGTGGACCCATGATAAGGGGATTTAGCCATGTTAGGAGAGCAGGGTGAGATCTTTGGGTTAAAACATAGTTCGAAGCTGTTAAGTAGGGGCTTTGGAAGCTTTAGGAAGGAGTGTTAATATTGGTCAGTACTGCTGTGTTTGCAATCGTAGGTTTGAGAGAATCGCAGTTTGGGCCTCCTGCACATTCAGTTTGGAGAGAGAGGGGGGTGGGGGGGAGGGAGGGAGTTTCCATCTTTCTATGCCTTGTTGTGAACCTGGCCTCGGAAAGAGAGATGATTTTCAGACGCTGATTAATGTATTCGGTAGTGCAAACTGACTTTGATTTTACTTTATTGCAGCAAACACGGGGCCAGTTCACAAGTTGTGAGTTATGTGATGTAGTCCTCACATGTTGCTTTAGCATATTAGAACGTGCTGAGCTGTGGTTTCTTGAGGTGGGGGACACAGGAATCAACAGTTTTTATTTTCTCACAGTTTGTATGTGCCAGCATCCACATTGGAGAACATTATCAGTTCAGAGGAAAATACTTAAACCAGCATTTTGCTTTGACCAGGTAACTTATTAGTATTCTGGTGAAGGCTGATTCATAGAAATACTATAGAAATGAGGCCTGTACATTACATCACCTCATAAGAACTTCACGTCAAAAAACAGTTTGTGAACCAGATACTAGTATGTCCAGCAAGCAGGGGGGACTCAACAATAATGCTCCAGTCTTGCCTAGGTATGCATCTTCACTTGGTGTTAATTCTCTGAATAACATGGGAGGGCAGAAGGAAGTTTTAAAGTCCTGTGCAGTTGGTTCCCCAGCAGTTCTTCAGAATATGCATCTTAGTCTCTGTCCTCAGTAACAGGAGACATTGTGGTACTTTTTCTTTCTTGTTATCAGCAGTTCTCAGGCTTGGGATTGCAGCAGGGTTGTGTTGCTTTCCTGCAGGCTCTCCAGATTCTCTGCTGGAAACTGTAAGAGAGAAACCCTTAAGCAAATTCCTTCCCCCATGTCTTATCAAGGGATTTGTGAACCCACAGCTGCTCTCTTCACACAATCCATTTGTAAAGAGCAAGTCCCCTGGCAAAGTCTGTCTAAATTTACTTGTGTGAGACAAGAGCTGTGTATTCCCAAAGTGGCGACAAGCTTTGTAGGGACCTGTTTAATATTTAGACTGCAATTCAGTTTCTTTGTACCCAAACTTTCTATTGCACTTGGAATTGTATGTGTAGTTTCCAGGGCATACCAGCATGCACCTTACCTTTTAACATTGTGTCAGAATTTTACAAAAAACCAACGAGAGGGAAAGTCACGAATTATGTCAAAAGGCTAAAGAGAATATATTCTCAAGTACCTGAAAATGCTTTAATAAATGTGATGCGTTTCAGAAAAATGTTCCTTTCCTCAGGGGCTGCTCATATTTCTCCACATATATTTTGAAAACTCTTACTGATACCTCCTCTGTTTCTAAACTACTACATTTTACAGACTGTTCCTCAGGTATCTGAAGAACGTTTTAGTTGTCTCAGGATTCAGTAAGTGGTACCATGCCAAATGGTAAAACCTGAAGAAGTTATAGTAGAATATAAGCTTGTTCTGAATTGGTTTAGACAGGGCCCAGTATACATGTTTAAAAATAAAGAGGCCCATTCAATCATGCCATCTGGCAAGCTACAAGTACTGTGGCTAACTGCTTACGTTATGGTGTTCTCTCCATGCCATGGATCAAGTGCCACAGCAAACCCAAAGTTTATAGTGGTGGGAGAAAATTGCGTGATCTGATCTGCATGATGAGCCACAGCTCATTACATGGTAGTAGCCGGCTTGTGGAGTGACTTAAAATGGCCCCCACATGGCAACAATAGCACGTGCACAGGCCCTAGAAAAAGACTTACGCCTTTTCAGGTTGCTGACAACTTAACAGCCACCAACACCTTCCTTGTCATCATGATAGGGTTTTCACAGCACTTGATTTAGCCTAGATATCTAAGATAGCCAATTTCTGTATTCTCAGAGACTGCTTTATTCCCCAGTTAATAA
Source organism: Shinisaurus crocodilurus (assembly GCA_021292165.1). Lineage (NCBI taxonomy): Eukaryota > Metazoa > Chordata > Lepidosauria > Squamata > Shinisauridae > Shinisaurus > Shinisaurus crocodilurus. The sequence goes on from CM037876.1 coordinate 241,456,600, forward strand.
TCTAGGGCCCAAAACGAATTTTGCTACCACAACCAGTCACCTGAAGACTGTTCAGGCTCCATATTAAGTTGGTGTCAATGCTGTCAGGGCTTAGTTGTGGAGCACATGTGCTCAGGCATGCATACATATGTAAATTTACTTATTGCATATTTGAAAGAGATGGTAACATTAAAACATAGAACATCTCTATTTTTATCTACCCGTATATACTCGAGTATAAGCCGACCTGAATATAAGCCGAGGCACCTAATTTTACCCCCCAAAACTGGGAAAACTTATTGACTTGAATATAAGCCTAAGGTGGGAAATGCAGCAGCTACTGCATTTTTTTAAATTTAAAAAATAAAGATAGATATCAATAAAATTCCCTGTATTTATGAGCTACCGGTAATTTGAATAGTTCTACCCCAAAATGTATCCACGGGAGTCCTTTATTTTATTTTATTTTATTTTATTTTATTTTAGACACTTATTACCCTGTTCTTCAGCCCAAAGGGCTCCCAGAGTAGCTTACAATAAAATACAAAAATCAATTTTTAAAAAAGCTAATTTTTTAGACAATTTAAAAGCAGAGCACACATAAATTCAGCAGTGAAATGGTATTAAAACTGAAAAACAGACTTGGTTCCAGATTAACCTCGCTGGGGAGAGAATTTGAGAGACAGTGTCACAACTGAAAAGGTGATATTTCAGTCATTACCTACCTCACCTCCTAAGGTGGCAGGCAGAATAGCTTCTGAGGATGATCACAATACCCAAGCAGATTTGTTCATGAAGAGGCTATTCCTTCTCACCGCCTTCCCGCCAAGAAGCCTCGCTTCCGTGCCTCTCTCTTTCTCTCTCCCCCCTCGGTCGGGCTGCAGCGAGCCGGCCTGTGCCCCGCCCCGCTCGGATCCCTCCGCCGCTGCTCTCGCCTCTCCTGGAGGCTTTTTCGGCGGCGGCGGGGCTTCGGCGGCGGGAGCAGGTATGGTGACGGGGGTGGTGGAGGGGGGTCTGGGGTGGCGGAGGGGGGTCTGGGGTGGGCGGGGCTTCGGCGGCGGGGGGGGTTCGGTGGGCGGCGGGGGTAGTGGGGGGGGTCTGGGGGTGGCGGCGGGGGTCCTGGGGGGGGGCTTCGGCGGCGGCAGGGCTTTTTCGGCGGCGGGAGGGTAGTGGGGGGGTCTGGGGGTGGCGGCGGGCATCCTGGGGGGGGCTTCGGCGGCGGCGGGGCTTCGGCGGCGGCGGGGCTTTTTCGGCGGCGGCGGGGCCTTTTCGGCGGCGGCGGGGCTTCAGCAGCGGGAACAGCTACGGTGACGGGGTGGCGGAGGGGGGTCTGGGGGTGGGGGTCCTGGGGGGGCTTCGGTGGCGGTGGGGCTCTTTCGGCGGTAGCGGGGGCGTAGTGAGGGGGTCTGGGGGTGGCGGCGGGGGTCCTGGGGGGGCTTCGGCGGCGGCGGCGCTGACTCGAGTATAAGCCGAGGGGGGGCATTTTTCAGCACAAAAAATGTGCTGAAAAACTCGGCTTATACTCGAGTATATAACTTTAACTCGGGTAAGTTAAAAACTGCACAGGCATGTCAGCCCAAAGGGAGAGGTTGCTTTCCTCTTAGGCAAACTGCAGTTTATTTAGTTTTTTTTAAAACTGCAACGTATGGCATTTTTGTTATGACCTTTCAGGGAGAGGTTCCTCTTTATAAATGAAACAGAAGGCAAGCATTTTACTATACTCTGGTTTAAAATTTAGCACGACCACCAGGGTCTATATAGAATTGCATTGGCCTAGAGGCCTAGAGACCACTAGCATGTTTAGCCTTCAGAAGAGGAGACTGAGGGGAGATATGATCGCACTCTTCCAGTACTTGAAGGATGTCACACAGAGGAGGGCCAGGATCTCTTCTCGATCATCCCAGTTTGCAGGACACAGAATAATGGGCTCAAGTTACAGGAACCTAGATTCCACCTAAACATCAGGAAAAAATTCCTGACTGTTAGAGCAATAAGACAATGGAATCAACTACCTATGGAGGTGGTGAGCTCTCCCAGTCTGGAGGCATTCAAGGTGCAACTGGACAATCATCTGTCAGGGATGCTTTGACCTGGATTCCTGCACTGAGCAGGGGGTTGGACTCGATGGCCTTGTAGGCCCCTTCCAACTCTACTTTTCTATGATTCTATGATCTGTGGGCTAGGTAAGTTTTCCCTTTTGAGATCTCAGGTTCTGCAGTGTTTTGTTTTGTTTTTTATATGCAGTACCCAGGTGGGACACTTTCCCAACAAATGACTTCATTTTGCATCTTTGTAGTGAAGCTTTTCCTCTTTCCTCCCAATGTGAGTCATAGAATGTCTTTCTGCACTAAAATATATTTTTAAAACAATCCAAAATCTACTGTGGCTGTGATGCTCTTATTTTCTTTCCTATAACTTGCCTCCACCACCAAGTGTAGCATGCTTTTGAATCAGCTCAGCCATCACGATATATTGGCTTCTACTGCACATCTGAGAATTGTTTCCCTTCTTCCTATTTTCTAGTGTTTTTTATTTGTTGCTACTTTTATACTCTCCATGGGGGAAGAAAGATGTTGGTGCTTGGAAATGAGAAGGTGGATGGAGAAGTCTGGTGATGTGTGTCAGAGGATGTTATCAGGAGAATTAATAGCGGTCAGTACTCCTGGCAAGCAAAGTTTCATAACAATGGGTGGGTTCGCACGACCCGGCAACAATCGTGGTATGTTACCACGATTGTTTGCCGGATCGCGTGAAGCAACAACGATGAGCACAACAGACGATCGGGCTAATCATTGTTGCTTCACTCCCTCTCCTCCTTCCCCCTCATTCCTCCAAGCGATATCCCAGGGGACACTGCGTGGAGGAATGACAACCACGATGGCAAGCCAATTTCAGCTCTCAGTGTCTGTCAAAGTGCCCTGAAGCGGAAGTGGGAGGGGAGAGCCTTTCGCCTCCTCCTTGAGAGGTCTCCTCTCAGGCAGGAGGCAGGAGTGCCAGTTCCACTCTCTGTGACTGCTCCGTGAACAGAGCAGCCGTGTGTATCACAGCTTCCCGCCAGAGAGGTTTACGCACAGCTTCCCGCCAGAGAGGTTTATGCAGCCGCGGGGGCTGTGTCCCTGCCTACAGCAGGTAAACCTCGCTTGCAGCAGAGTGGGGCAGCGGGAAGCACCCACCCACTCCGCCCTTTGCTTTCCCCGGGTTCTCCGGAGAAAGTAAAGGGCAGAGTGGGTGGGCGCCTCCCACTGCTGGAGAGGTTTTCCTGCTGCAACCGGGGACTGTGTCCCCAGCTACAGCAGGGAAACCTCTCCGGTGGCGAAGAAGGGCAGGGCTTGCTTCTGTTACCAGTGTGGCTGCGCCAGTGACAGGAGCAGACTCCCCTCTGCTCCCGGAGAGGTTTGCCTGCTGCAGCCGGGGACTGCATCCCAGCTACAGCAGGGAAAACTCTCCGATGGCAGGGTGGGTCTTCCTTCTGTTACTGGCGCGGCTGCGCCAGTGACAGGAGCAGATTCTGCCCCACTCCCGGAGAGTTGCCCACTGCAGCCGGGGACATGGTCCCCGACTACAGCAGTGAAACCTCTCCGGCAGAGCAGGGCGGGGCTTGCTCCTGTCACCTGCGTGGCCGCGCCAGTGACAGGAGCACCCACGCACCCACTTTTGCCCTCTGCTTTCCTCTCGGGGAAAGTAAATGGTGATGTGGGTGGGTGCCTCCTGCTGCCACAGAGGTTTACCTGCTGGAGGCGGGGACTGCGTCACCACCTCCGGCAGGTAAACCTCTCTGGCAGCGGAGCGGGGTGGCGGGAAGCACCCCCCCCATTCTGCCTGTTGCTTTCCTGGGTGGGAAAAGCGAAGGGCGGAGTAGGTGGGTGCTTCCCGCCACCCCGCTCCGCTGCCGGAAAGATTTACCTGCTGGAGGTGGTAATGCAGTCCCCACCTCCAGCGGGTAAACCTCTCCAATGGAGCGGGTGGTGGGAAGCCCCTGCACGCTCCACCCTTTAGTTTCCTGGGTTCTCCTGGGAAAGCAAAGGGCGGAAAGGGCAGGTACTTCCCACACTCACCGGGGCAGTAGCGCCAGTGACTGCAGGAAGCGCCTCCTTCCCCGCAGCTGCTTGGCACACGGAGCAGCCACGGGGATCAGAGCACAGCCTCCCCCTGGGAGAAAACCTTTCATGCAGGAGGCTGTGCTCTGATCCTCATGGCTGCTTAGCGTGCCAAGTGGCTGAATGGGAGCAGATCGCTACCTCCCGCCTCTTCTGCCAGAGGTCTACTCTGGAGGAGGATGCGGGGTGCCTGATCCGCTCTGCATGGAAGGAGAAAGAAACCTCTGACAACTGCCTCATAGCACCATTTGGGTACTTGGGGGGCCGCTGTCAGCTGCACTCTGTGGCCAGCTGCTTGGCAAGAGAATTTGTCACACAGACAATCAGGTAGGTAATGATGTCAACTGAAGGCAAACAAAGCTATTCAGACTGTGGGCATTGACTATAAATTTCATTTACCCTCAGTTTTATTGTCACCTAGCCAAATCTAATTGACTATGTGATAACCTCACTGTTTCTAAGCAGAATTTTTTTTAATGGTGTCAAAGCAGCAATAGATTGGGGCTGCAATTAGGCTATAAAAGATAGAGGGGAGAGTACCGAAGAGGGGATGTGTGGCTGCCTGTGGGGGAACCCCTTCCCTGTTTTTGCCAATTTTCTTGGGTGTAATAATATATTCAGATGGGGAGGGGCTGAACACTTCCACCATCTTTTTCACTTCCACCCCCAAAAATAAGGAAAGTAGGGTTCATTACTCAGTGGGAGAAAATATTTGCACACGCGCGCCCACACACACACACACACACACACACACACGTACACGTGTCACTCCTGCTCAGCACTAGTGTTAAGTCATTTGTGCATAGCATAAGTGCCTTAATTTCTAATAAGAGGAGCTAAATATGGAGGTTGCACCCTCTGACTTTTCCTCTTGTTGCAGATATGGAGTGGGTAAGTTGTAGTTACATAGTAGTGTAGGAAATGCACTCTTTCCAGAGGAACTCTCCTGTATGATTACTTCACATGTTTCATCCTGCAGTTGCAAACAGGATACTGGGCTGAGCCCTGTTGAATTGTGGCTCCAATTAAGCACCTTCCATGAACACGATATGCAATATTTAATTCCATTTCATGTATTACATTTCAATACCACCCAACAGCCAAAGCTCTCTGGGCGGTTTACAAAGATTAAAACCTTAAAAATATGATATAGTAACATAATATAAAAACCATTTACGTACATATAACAAATATAAACAGTTTTAACAGTCAATAATAAATCCCAGGACCTGTTAAAAACCCTAGCATATGCTGTCAAATGACTGGGAGTGGAGGAAGGTCTTAACCTGGCGCCAAAAAAATAATCATGTTCCCGCAAAGCAGACCTCACTAGAAAGAGCATTCCATTATTGGAAGGCCACCACCAAGAAGGCCCTATCCCTTGTTGCCATCCTCTGAACCGCCTTCAGAGGAGGCACTCGAAGAAGGGCATTAGATGATGATCATAATGTATGGGTAGGTACATACTGAGAGAGGCACTCTGTCAGGTATTGTGGTCCCAAGCCATGTATGGTTTTATAGGTCAAAATGAACACCTTGAATTGGACTCAGAAATGTCCAGGAAGCCAGTGCACATAGGCCAGAATTGGTGTTATATGTTCAGACCTTCTGGTCCCTGCTGTCAGTCTGGCTGCCGCATCTTGTGAGCTGCAGCCTCTGAACCATGTTCAAAAGCAGCCCCACGTAGAGCGCATTGCAGTAATCTAACTTGGGGACCAACTAACATTGCTTAGTTGGTCTCTTCGATTTACAGCGCAGTCTGCTAATGTCTTTTTTTATTTTTGGGTAAATATTGTTTAAACATGAGAGTGAATGCATTTTAAAGCATGTTTTGTGTAGTCTAGACAGTTATCTATATGGTGTTTGCACGTGCATGAATGTGAAGAATGTTTGCCTTCTGCCAGATCTTAGGTATCTAAGTAGTAAGACTATATCCTGCTGTAGTACAACCTGTGATATATGGATAAGGATTGAAGCAGTGAATCAGGAGCCTCCCTTCCCTTTTGTTTTGACTACCGTATATGGATCTGGTCATTTGAAGGTTCCGCAGCCCTAGTTGTTCGCAAAACAAAAGCATTTTAGTATTCTTGTATTTAGCTCAGCATTGATATAAAATTAAGATTGAGGATTGCTGAACAGACTGGAGCCAGGAAAACAGAGAATGATATTAAGAGGAGCTACTTGAAGACTGTGAGAGAGGATTATTTGATGGCTCCTGCTTGCAGAGTGGAAGGTAGTTGTGCATGAAAATGTGAAAGCTCAGAATTTCATAGATTTCATAGATCATAGAGTTGGAAGGAGCCTACAAGGCTATCGAGTCCAACCCCCTGCTCAATGCAGGAAACTAGAGGAGAGGTCTCCCATCCAAGTAATAACCAGGCCTGACCCTGCTTAGCTTTCCACACTCAGACAATTTGTCTTCCACAGGGAATTGTGTGGTTTTGTTGTTGTTGTTGTTGTTGTTGTTGTTTATGAAGGCAGGATTGTGGCGTTCCGTTTGGCAGGACAGAAGAGAAATAGTTGTGCGGATTATGCTCCTCCTCCCTGTAGCATTTAATATCTGGCTGCTTGGTAATCTCTGTGGATGGGTCTGTACTCATCAGTGGCCAAAGGAAGTATGTGCAGTGCAGTGCAGTGGCTGCACTGCTGTCAGCAAACTATGCCTTGCTTCTGTGCATTCAGTGCATACTTTACCAGGAATTACATTGAGAATTACTATTGCAGAAACTACTTACAGAGTGTGGACTGGGCTGCTAACAAATTTAGCAACAAAACTGAATAGAAGTTAGAAGGTCACCATATACAACAGGAGCTATGAGGAGGGACAGGTCGTTTTGTCTCCAGGTAGTTGGTGTGAAGAAGCTCCCTTGCCACACAACTTGAAATCTTAAACAAATACAGAGAGACAGAGATAGAGGTTTGCTTAGAAATAGTGAGATACAAAAATAGAATGCTGTGCTTTTGTTGGGTCTCTCAGTTTGAGAGCCTTTAGGACACATCCTGCAATCCTGTTTTTCAGGATTTTCCTTCTCCACAAAGACTAGACACATACTGTTTAAGATACTTTGTTAAAGCCAGGTGGGTCTCAGCCTGGTCAGTGCAGGGGAAGGAAGGACCCTGCTGGGTAGCCTTTTGTAAGCTGCTCTGAGCCTTTCTGAAGGGAGACTATGTCATGTATAATTAAATACACAACACAAAGAAATATAGAATAATAAAGGAGCAAAAATATTTTATCTGCCTGCAAGTCAAGAAATGGTATCAAGAGTCTGCAAGTCAAGAAATTGTATCATCTCCTCAGGCAAAAAATGGAAAGGTAAAGGAGAGTCATCTTGGTGTTCCAGAATAAATTGAATGTCTCTCTTTTGCCTAGCCTCAGACCACCACTTCCCCAATACCAGTTAATAAACCTGTTTGGTTACACAGGCTTAAACATAGACTTGACTGATTAAGCCACAGCATTGAAAGATCTGTAGCAGGTAATCTAGTCTGACCTTAAGATGAGCTATTCTGTATCCAGTAGAGACGCCTAGCCATCATTTCACTGAAAAATATCCAAGAAAAGATTCTACATCCTCCCTAGGCTGTTGCTGTTCCATATGTTTCTAGACCTTTGATAGCCACATGCCCAGACCTTAAAAGGTGGGCAAATATTAGGATCACACCCTAGTCTGCTTAAAAAGATAATGGGGGTTTCTTTATCTAGCCACATGTTTTCTAGAGGAAGAAATGGGTAACTCCTGATGCAGATGGCTGGAGTATGTATGTCTTTGGGAAGTTGAATTTTGCAGTCATGGTCATGCTACTGTCTTGTTTGTGTTGTGGATGCTGAAGTAATAAGAAAAGGGACATACCCTAATTGTGAGTTGCTGGGAAAATTAACAGCACTCTTTGGTCCCTACAGTGGGACTGTCCTCACTGGCATCTTCGGTGTTGAAGCACTCCAGAATCTGTTCAGGACATTTTGGAACGGGACACGCATGAATTAAAGCTGTGCCTGCGCAACAAACTTTAACCAGTTTCAAACCCATTTAATGTTCATGGTGCCCAGCCCAGGCACTGTAGTCCTGTGAAGGAGGTTAGAGATTTCTAAGCATCTTTATCTTAGATTTCATAGATCATAGAGTTGGAAGGAGCCTACAAGGCTATTGAGTCCAACCCCCTGCTCAATACAGGAAACTAGAGGAGGGGTCTCCCATCCAAGTAATAACCAGGCTTGACCCTGCTTAGCTTTCCACACTCAGACAAGCTGAGCCAGCGTGAGCCACAGGCCTGTGCTCTTTACAAAAGTATAGTGTCCACGGTCCTTGGAGGGGCAGGGCATAGTGTTTAAACCGGTTTAAATGTGTACAGTAGTCATGCCCTAGGACCAAACACATAGAGTCTGCTTGCACATTTCATCCTGTCGTGTGAATGTAGAATTATTTCTTCTTCTTTTTAGCTGCCCCATAATTGCAAATCTTGTTTAGCTGCAGGAGATAAAAGGTATCCTCCACCAAGAATCTGCAGAGACAGTCAACTGTGAGCCATTTAAAATGCTTCTGTATCCCATTTACTCCCAATTGTATTTTCCTGGGTAGCAAGCCTGAGTGGGAGCAGGCGCACCTGTTACTCATGCAGGCCTTTGCACATGTTGTGGCTTTTCAGTTCAGCAAGCCCTAAAGTAGGACTCAGCTACTGCTAGCACACAACCAGCTTGGTTCTCTCTTCCCACAAGGCTGTTACGTATGTGCCAGCTTGGCTCTGAAGGCCAGCCACTCGAGCTGTGGAAGCTTCTGTGATTATCATTGTCTGTGCATTTCAGAGTTTGGGGCAGCTTGTTCACATCCATTATGGTTAAAAGGCAGAGGAGGGAGGGGCAGCTTCTTGAGTGCTGAGATGATTCAAGAGGTTTTACGTCTCAAGGCTCATTCCCTGCACGTTTGTCTTCACATTCTTGTTTGTTTATTTATTTAATTAAACTATTTTTTTTATCCCACCCCAGCCAAAATAAAAGGCTTCTTGAGCAGCTTAAAATCAATCAGTACAATGAGACAGTCCCTGACTCCAGGCTTACAACCTAAAAACACACGACATGCAAGGAAAAGGGGATGGGGAGCAAAAAGTGGGAGGAGGATTAAGAAGACAGGTGGGCGCATGTGGTTTATGACTCATATGCCATGTGCACAGGGGACTGGGCCTGACAAATTGCTTCAAGGGTTAGGGAAAGTCCCTGTGACAAGCGCACACCCTCCTTCATCTCAAGCCACCATGGTTCGCAGTGACATAGAATTTCCTACCCCTGATTAGCCACAAACGGTCCATCTAATCTGGTGTGCTGCATCAGCGGCTGTGGCTCAGTGGTAGAGCACATGCTTTGCATGTAGAAGGTCACCAGTTCAATCCCTGGCATCTCCAGGTAGGGCCAGGAAAGAATCCTGCCTGAAACCCTGGAGAACTGCTGCCAGTCATTGTCGACAGTACTGAGCTAGATGGACCAATGGTCCGACTCGGTATGAGGCAAATTCCTATGTCCTGTCCTGTCTGGTGGAGTGTAGACCTTCATGATCATAGCAAGGGATGCCCTTCCTGATGCTGTTGACCAACTGAGCCTTATCAAATGTGACGTGATGTAGTGGCTGCACTTGTCAATGCTCAGGATCTAGAAGCTGGGATATGCTTTTAGGGGCTGGAAATGCAACAGCCCAATTAGAATGGAAAGCAGATCTTTGTTGAAGGGGGTGGGGAGGTGAGGCAGCTGCATATATGAGAAAATACATCTTGGGATGTAAGGATGATGTGGGAGTAAGGAAACTTGTATGGAAACATGAGCTGAAGGGAAGCTCTGGCATGTGAACTGCGCAGGAGTTGGGGTGAAATCGCTGGCCAAGCTTCCCAAGCCTCTGCATCAGCCTCTTGAGCGTCCTGATGGCAAAGCGATAGTGAATGGAGCCCACGAGGTCCCTGTGTCAACAGTGGAAATTATTAATAGTGCCTGTACTTTTAGCTGTTTCCTGTTCCTGGGGACACTAGTAGCTGGTTTTATAGGAAAAACCCCATCTGGCAGATTTCAGGATCTGCCCTCGCTGTAATATACTGTCTAGTATGCTGCTGCCTTTCGCAGGAGAGACAAGTGGACTTTCCCATGGCCTCCTTAAACCTGTATTGGAAAGTAAACCAGTCCCAAGCTTGTTGCATTTTAAAAAAATTTAGTAATACATTTATATCCTACCTTTTTTCCTCTTGCATGGAACCCAAAGTGGCTTACATGGTCCTCCTCTCCATTTTATCCTGTGAGGTAGGTTAGGTTGAGAGTCAGTGACTGGGCCAAAGTCACCCACTGAGCTTCATGGCTGAGTGGGGACTAGAAACCAGATCCCCCAAGTCCCAGTCCAACACTCTTAACCACTACATCACACTGGCATTGAACAGAAGCTTGTGTCTTATCCCTATGGGTAGATGGGAACGAGATGGTCATTAGAATACTGCATCCTACACTACTCACTCTGCCACCAAAAGGCCTGGAGGAGTCAATACTGATTGGAAGCCTTTGAAGTCTGTTGCCTGGTGACCTGCAGGTTTCCTGAGTTGAGGGTTGTCAGGACTGGTGTATGTGGGGCAGAGTGTTAGAGAGTCCAGAGCAATAGGCCAGAACTCACCTTAGATTTGGGATGCCTCAGTTTTCAGCCTTTTGTATGCCTCAGAACTGCAGTGACATTTCTCGGTTAGCACAAGACATGTTTAGCCCTCTAAGGAATAAGGCAAGCGAGGCTGGAATTTGTGGGCCTTGATTGCAGCAGTCACACTTCCTGCTAGAAGCCTGTGAGGAAGGAACTTGCCTTGCGTGACTTGGCCAGCTTGTTTATTATGCTGGAGCTTCGGCTGCCTTTTCTCAAGAAAATGTGCCCCATTAGTTAAGCTTATCACAACCCTGATTACAGATGTTTAGCAGATCAAAACCCAAGGCTTTGTTAGTGAAGGAGCTTAAGATCCAAAACTGGGCAACAGGAACCCAGGGCCTTCAGAGGAGGTGTGTGTGTGTGTGTGTGTGTGTGTGTGTGTAGGGGGGTGCTCTCCCTCCCAGTTCTCTCTACCCACACCACCAGATACCAGAATCAAATTCTTAAGACCTCTTTATGTAGTGTATTCAAATATTCTAAAATGAGTAAGAAAATGTTCTTCTTATTCCTGCTGGAAAGGTTTGCTGTGGGCTAGCAGTACTATCAGTAAATGCTCAATGAGATAATCTTCTGCAGTCATGTAATGGCTTTTCATGCAAAGTAATATTCATGATAACTGCACTTTTAGGAACACAAAGTTTATCATTCTCATCACACTAGCTCTATAGATTGGACCCATCAGTTTGTCAAAATGCAGCAAGGGCCTTGTTCACTGAATTGTAAATAAGCGGGGCTCTTTTGCCAACCCATTGTGGGGATGAACCTAAGAATCCACGTTCTCCTTTGTGGGAAGCTTTTATGGATGTTATACTGGTTTCTGTAAAGCACTTATGCAATAGCTGCAGTTTCTCGTGCTAAAAAAGCCCCCTCTTGTTTACTGATTGTGTGAATAAACAAAGTCATAGTTGTTGCCACACAGAAAGAGGACATTTATGTGTGTCATGAATATTCCAGAGTAAAGGCATCACTTGAATATGTTGCAGGAAAGGGTCTTAATGTGAAGTTGTTATGCTGCCTGGATAGCCAGGTTTGGCCAAGATTCTAAACATGCCATCTGGTGCCTGTTTATCCAGCTGGTCCAGATTCCTATCTTTCATTTATTACCTATTTTAAAAGAAAGTCTCTAGTCCTTGTAGCTCTTGAGAGATAAGAGAAAATGCACAGGCAGTATTGAGCTCCTACTTTAGTGAGAAGTATGCAAATAAATAAGCCTGCTCCGCCTGCCATTCATTATGTTAGGACTGAGGGAAGTCACTATTAAGATTGACAAGTGAGGTACACTGTGAATATCTAGTATATATTAATGTTTACATTGAATTGTCACAGTCTGTTACTCTTGCATTTAATGGCAATTTGACCTCAGTGTTTACAATATTTTGCTCTATATCTGCCAACTGAGAATAACACTTCATGTGGGCTCTAGTCCTTAAAAGCTTATTCTATAAATAATACATTTACAGTGTTACAAGACTCTCTGTTGTTTTTGCTGCAACAGCCTAACCAGGCTACCCCTCTGGAGGTAAGAGTATTGCTTAGAGCAGAAAAGGCAAGATTTTTGTATTCCCCTTTTTTCTTTTTCTAATTGGACAGAATCTCCATTAGCAAATCTTCTCCCTTCTCCTAACTTCTTTAGAAAGAGGCATTAAAAATAAATAACTCTCCCAAAGTGTTGTTTTTGGTTGATGAAAAGGGCTCTGTCTTCTCATATTTGCTATCGTAACCTTGGTTATTATTTTCTTCATCGTTCCTTGTCTAATTGTTGACATTCCAATCCATTTCGCTACCCCTGAACCCCTTTCTCGTACCCTTTGATGTTCAGTCCCATCTCCTTTCCCTTTGCTATTTAGAAGAGGCAGGTTGCCTCATCCTCTCCCAAAGAGCAAAAATAAAAGAAAGGGGAGTAGGAGAAAGAGAAGAGGGAGAAAAGCTAAGAATAAAGTTTGAGTGAGAAAAGAGAGGTACATCTGTTAGGAAATTATGGCTCAGATCCTAAGATACAACTTACAGTGCAACACTGGAGAGCCAGCTGGACTGGAATTCAGGAGATCTGGGTTCTAGACACCACAGCCATGAAATTCTCTGGGTGACTTTGGGCCAGTCACTGACTCTCAGCCTAACCTACCTACTTCACAGGGTTGTTGTAAGGATAAAATGGGGGGGGAGGAGGATCATGTAAACCACCTTGTGTTCCTTGGAGGAAAAAAGGTGGGATATATATGTGATAATAAATAAAATAATAAATAAACCCTATATAAGTCTACTCAGAGGTAAGCCCCATTGAGTTCAGTGGGACTTATTCACAGGTAAGTGACTGCAATCTTACGGAAGTTTACAGAAGGAAAATTTCCTGTCACCTTGGCCTACCAACCACATTGTTCAGGAGGACCCCGCAACCCTCTGGAGAGATCTTTTTGGGGTCACAAGTGGCTGTAGGATGAAGGAAGAGATGGGAAATGTCCAGTGCATTAATTTTTTTGGAATGGGGAATCATATGACATTGTGGGTATTTACAACTTGTTTATGCTTAGGGTTTCTGCCTCTTAGTTTACAAAAGTTCTAGCACTTATGTATGTCTCTGGACATGTGCAGAGGTTCTCCCCCCCCAGGGGAAAATTCTTTTTTTAAAAAAGGTCTAAGGGCAAAGAGCCCCTGAACATGTGCAGAATGTATTTTTCCTGTGTGGAATGCTTCCTTTTCTGGAGATTGTCTGGCTGTACTATGGAATTTTGGATGAGATGGCAGTCAACATAAGAACATAAGAAGATCAGACATGCTGGATCAGACTAGTTCATCTAGTCCAGCATTCTGTTCACACAGTGGCCAGCCAGCTGCCCACAGGATCCCACAAGCAGGATATGAGTGCAACAGGACCCTCCCGCCCATGTTCCCAGCAACTGGTGTATAGGCATACTGCCTCTGATACTTGAGTCAATTACTTAACTTGGGGAGGAAGGCTCATGCTCTACTGGGGATTGGTTGGCTTCCCTGCACAATGTGTGGGATGCCAACATGCACATGTGGAAAGCCTCATGCAAAATGGTGCCAGGCACCTGCATATTAATGGGTGGAGCTCCAAGAAGTGGCAGCACTACTTGCATATGTTTGCATTCACAGCACATACCTTTAGTGCTGTTTTCTTGGTAGAAAGGCAGACTACAACTCAAAAATTAAATATGCACACAGCCTTTGCACTGTATATGCACTGCACTACAAATGCAGCTGTCACTGCCATGCAGTGTATTAGTGTACAGGTGTGTTCTATGACAGCACAGTTGTGTGTACTAATGGCAAGAATGGTGCTGCTGCTGCTGCTGCTGCTGTTGTTGTTGTTGTTTTGATCTTTATTTATTTGTTTATTTATTAAATTTCTATACTGCCCAATAGCAAAGTTCTCTGGGCAGTTCACAACAATTAAAACCACAAAATACAACATTAAACACAGTATATATTTTTTAAAATTTAAAACTTTAGTATAAAATAGGAGTAAAAGCCAAAATAAAACCTAGCAGCAGTACAGAGATCGAAAAGACAGTAAAAGATTTAAAACATCAGAGACTAAAAGACTAAAATTCCTGGGAAAATAAGAAGGTCTTCACCTGGCGCTGGAAAGAGCACAATGTAGGTGCCAGGCAAGCCTCCCTGGGAAGTTTATTTGACAACCGGAGTGCCACAGCAAAAAAGGCCCTCTTCCTACTAGCCACCCACCTCATTTCTTTTGGCAGGGGCTCCCGGGGGAGGACCACTGTGGATGATCTTAGGGTCCTGGCAGGTATATATGGGAGGAGACAATCCTTCAGGTACCCTGGCTCCAGGGCTTTGTAAGTTAATACCAGCACTTTGAATCGGGCCTGGACATGGATTGGTAGCCAGTGCAGATGGTAAAGTACTGGCCTAATATGATCATGTTGGCCAGTCCCTGTTAGCAGTCTTACTGCCCTGTTTTGGACCAGCTGGGGTTTCCAGACCATTTTCAAAGGCAGCCCAATGGATAATGCATTGCAGTAATACAGCCAAAAGGTTACCAGAGCATGGATAACTGTAGCTAGGCTATACCTATCCAGATAAGGACATAGGATCTTGTGCCCTGTTGTTCTGGCAGCTATCCAAGAAACTGCATGGCAGTCCTATTTATGCTGTGATCGTCTTCTTAAAAATGCCTGATATTTTTCTATGGAATGCTACATCATTTATTTTGACTGTGAAGGATCTCTGTGTGTATGACCATTTTCTATGGTGCTGTGAGCTGGGTTAACTCTATTAAAATGTTTTAAATCAAGATGTGAAGTTCGGTGGTGACCTGAGAGTCTTGCCAAGCCTTAAGCCTACTGGAAGCCCTACTCTCTAATCTCAGATCTGTTGGAAGAAGCTGTAGAATTTAATGGTGATTTAAAAATGCACTCTGCACATACTGAGAGGATCTATTTCCTTTATTACTTCACACATTCCAGGTCAAATACTTGCGCTGGGAAGGAGTGGTAAATGGGCAGAACATAGCCCATTTAAACTTCTAAAATTGACTTTTGAAACTAGGCTATTTTTTTAGGCTAGGCTAGTTACGGTAGTTGCAGCAAAACCAACAAAGAGTCATGTATCCCCTTAAAGACTAACAAATGTATTGTGGCATAACCTTTCCTGAACTAGAGTCCAGTTTATCAGATGTAGGATGAAGTGGACTCCAGCCCACAAAAGTTTATGCTACAATAAATTTGCTAGTCTTTAAGGGGATACAAGACTCTAGCAGAATTCTATTATGTGCTGTACCCTCACAAATAGGTGGAGTCCAGAAATACTTTTATTCACATCAGGACTCTGTTCCTTTGCACACTTACCAGTTTGTACTTACTTACACAGGAGCAAGTCCTACCAAATTCAGTGGGTCTTAACTTCCAAATAAACATACTTGGGATCACAGTGCACAGACTCTAAAAGGAAAATTAGTTATCCGCGTGCACTTGATGTTCTTCCACTTACTGATCTTCAGCATATACAGTCATGCCTTGGATTACAAGTAACTTGGTTTGCAAGCATTTTGCAAGACAAGCAAATTTTTAAATATTTATTTATTTATTGACTTGATATACAAGCGATGTCTTGCAATACAAGTACTGTAGTATGGCTTAAATTAAAAATCTCTGTACAAATTTTTTGGGGGGGATTTCATTTTGATATACAAGTGTTTTGGATTACAAGCATGTTTCCGGAATGAATTATGCTCTCAATCCAAGGCATGACTGTACTTTGATTGGGAACTGTCAGTAAAAATCAGTTGACTGGAGTGGGAGGGAAGGGTTGCCATTGTTTTTTCTGGCTCTGCCCTGAGACTTTAAAAGCAACCTGACACACAGATGAAGCTTTTCTAGCAGCAGATAAACTATTGGGGGAAAGTTTCACTTGCTTAATTTCTTCATCTCAGCTGCTGTTAAAGAGACAGTAGCAAGACCAGAAAAAGGTGGCAACAATATGCATTCTTCTGCAGAAATACTTCGTAATGGTTGGCAAATAGTCCGGGACAGCACTGCTTGCTGAGCAGCTGACATTTTGGACTGAGATGCTGGAAATCTGAACTCTACCCATCCTGAAAGCTGACTTCTCTGTCACAGTATTCCATAGCTGACTGGGGATGCTGGCTGGGGATGATGGGAGCTGTAGTCCCACACATCTGGAGGGCACCATGTTTGAGAAGACTGTTCCATAGGATTAGGACCCAGATCCTAGATATTAAAGCTGCAATACTAAGCATACTTGCTTGACAGTAAACAAACAAGTGGAACCTTATTCTGAATGAAGATGGTTAGGATTGGTTCTAAGGTAGCAATCCTATCCACAATTACTTTAGAGTAATGCCATTGGAAACCTATTGAAATAAATGGCATTTACTCCCAAGAAAGTGCACATAGGCCGAACCTTAATTCTGTTGACTATGAGGACATTCAATTTCTTTCTAACCGGGGCCAAACTCTACATGCTAAGGGAGAGTGCTTTGTTGAGGGTTCTGCCAAGGGTTCAAGAACTAGGAGAAAAGCAAAAAGTTCCTTCTCATACTTTAACTGAGGAGCAGCAGAAACAGGACTGTTTTCTCAGCCATAGGGAACACTTGCAGATGGAAGAGTGCTCTCTCTATATTGTTGTCACCTTACAAATAATAAAAGAATAATAAATGACCATTCTTTCCTGCCATGAGCAAATGGTGAGGTAAGACGATCTTTCTACTGCTTCCATTTGTGTGTTCAGTTTGCATCATTAGCATTGTTTAATATACAAATTGGGCTACCCAGACTTGGGTGACTAGAACATCTTCACTGCTATAAATGTAGGGGTTAAATACAACGCTAAGGGATCTCTAACTACTTACTGTGGAAAGTGACTGCTTGGAAGAATGTTAATACAAGATAGCTGCCATGTGAATTGCCTTCCCCGGGTAAATAGACTTCTGAAAATGGAAGCCTTATGGCAGGACGTGTAGGATGCATGGGTATTCTCTGACTGCTGAGGTCTCCTTGAACCTTTTTATTGATATTCAGGGGTGCAGACGAGATCAAGAAACTTGGGTCCATTTCTGTACACTTTTATTTTGGTCACAAAATGTAGGAACACCAAGCACAGATAGGAGCTGTTGAACCTTGCAATAGGATCTGAATACTTCTGAATATTTAGAATTCCTGTAGTTCCATTCCCGTGTATCAATGGAACTCTCAGTTGCTTCTCAGACCTATCATGTTATACTTCATCATCTCACTCCTAATCTGCCACGGACTACCGGTACTTTTTGTTAGATCAAATTCTAAACTGAGCTTTAAATTTCACTGAACAGGAAACATTTTTTTGTTTTTGTTTTTCCAGCCTTATCTTCCATGTACAGTTGAGAGGCAAAATGCAGATTGAGCCCAACACACTTCTCACTCGGGACCAAGCTATTAAAAAAAAAAAAAAGGATAGAAGTATTTTAAGCACCTTTCTCCATGGCTCCTCATGAAGGTTAACTGCTACCTCTGTTATCGCATATTTATATTCAGGTCAAGATACCTTTTTCTTCCTTTTTTTACTTGTTATTGGGTATAGTGGCTGCAAAAAAAATCCCTGGTCCTTATCCAAACCCAGTTAGTATGGACCATTGAACCATTGACACATAGATCTCAACCCATGTGCTTCAGACTTTGATCAGGAACAGATCTGAGCACTGCCGATATCCATATATGCCAGCAATTCAAGCATTATGCAGCAGTTCTTGCATCTCCCGCACCAAATAAATATTTCTGAATTGGCCCCAAATACAATGATAAGAGTGCTAGTTTTCTATCTCATAGTTCTCTTTCCCCCTCCCCCACTTAGTGCTATGTGGTGAACTGGATACTTAGAGTGCCTTGGCTTCACAGAGGGAGGATTCTAGAGCTCTAGAAGGCTTGCTGTTAGGAAACTGACACAGGACTAGTTACGGCCTTAAAATAATTGATTGCTGTTAGGGGGAGGGGAGGGGCAGCAGTGCACAAGTTCCTGGGGTCCAGGTAGTGCTCAGGGTCTTGGGGTGTGCCATGATTTCTGAATTTAGATCTTGAGGGCCAAGTTAGGTAAGTAGATGGGGAAGGTGAGCTGCTCATTTAAAACATCTGGTTTCTTTGTTAACAGCCCCCATTCGCTATGGAATCCTTCTTCCAAAGGCACTTCAGGAAGAAGACTGTGTCGTCGGGGGCCCGACGCACCAGTGTGGTGGCCCTGCCTGCCAGCAAAGCGAGGCGGCGCTCTGTGGTGGGCCAGCCTTCTGCCTCGCTAGTCCAGCGCCGGCGCAGATCCAGCGC
The DNA here is from genome assembly GCA_021292165.1 of Shinisaurus crocodilurus. Classification (NCBI taxonomy): domain Eukaryota; kingdom Metazoa; phylum Chordata; class Lepidosauria; order Squamata; family Shinisauridae; genus Shinisaurus; species Shinisaurus crocodilurus. Next base: position 241,475,125 of record CM037876.1, read on the forward strand.
TCAGCTGCAAGGCCTGTCCTGCTTGGGGTCTCGGCGTAGGTGTAGGTTGTCTTCCCGGAGGCGATCCAGCACCACCACCCCTAGCCTGAGCCCTAGATTTTCTGTCCAGAAGAAGCGTGGGGGCCGAGTGCGTGCCATAGATACTCACCTCATAGGGCCCTCTGTGCTGTTGGCCAGCCTCATCCAAGTGTATAAGGAAGAGGAAAGGAGGCAGACGCCCCGTGCTGAAAGCTCCAGCTCAGAGTCCCCTAAGGAGGGGCTAGTGGAGAGTGATAGGAGCGAGGAAGTGGCCTCCTCGGGCTCTGAAGGGGCCGGCCTGGCGGCTGAGCAGGAGAGGCAGGAGCTGCAAGCTGAGCTTTTAGCATGTACCGGTCCCCCTGCTGAGCCATGGCCTCTCCTGCGAGACCCTCACTATCTGCGCCGCAGGTCCTCCCACCTCCTACCTGCAGAGTTTGTGCATAGCAAAGCAACCTATGGGCTTCAAGGCCGCTACAGATACTTCAGCCAGCGGCGGCACTCCAGTGAAACCCCCAAGCCAGGTGCTTTGCTCCAACCGTGCAGGAGGCAGCGGACTGCCAGGAGGTGGAAGGTGCCTGTTGGGACCAGCTGGCTGTCGTTGACTACACATAAATCCCTGGGAATGGATCCTGCCCACAGTGGCTGTGGCAGCGACTCCTCTGAAGGCTGCAGTGCCCTATTGCCGTATGTATGGCTTTCTGAGTGGTACTAAGCTCATTTGGATGGAGGTGGTGATGAGGGTGGAGGGGAGAAGCCCAGCCCTGTCCTGGCAGCAGAGATGCCCATTAATTGTGAAAACAATGCAGCCAGAACGGTGTCTTTCTGACGTCAGGACAGATGGAGCTTTTTTGGTTGCATTTCTATCTAGCTCTTCCTCTAAGATGTTCTGAGTGAGGTCATTGACTAAGAGAGAGAATGACTGGGTTTAGACAACATGAGAACCCACATTCAAGGGTTGAGTGTGGATTGCTGTTGAACTGTGGGTTGTTGTTGAAACATGGGTTATCATGTTGTCTGAACCCAGCCAAGATAACAAACCATGGTGAAAAACCCACAGTTCACAACCCAACAACAAACCATGGGTTCTCTTCATGAGTTGTTCATGGTTAACAAGCCATGGCTTGTTAGCGCAGCTGGGTTCAGACAACACGATAACCCACTTTTCAACAATAACCCACAGTTCAACAACAACCCACACTCAACCCATACTCAACCCTTGAGTGTGGGTTATTGTGTTGTCTGAACCCAGTCAGAGAGTGAGTGAGTTGCCCAAGGCCACCCAATAAGCATCATAGCCAAGCAGGGATTTGAACTTGGAATTCACAACCCTAACATTTTAACCAGTACACTACATTGGTTTACTGACCACCCTGAACCTGACTTCTCTTTCTGTTCTCTGACTGTTTTCTATTTCCCTCTGATAGCAGCGACAGGAGGCTGCTGAGAAAGAGAAGTGAATAAGGCAGGGGCCTCGAACCTCTTTCAGCCCAATGGCCAAATTCAATTACGGAGAAGCTCTTGGGGGCCGCATTCTAGCAGTAGGTGGGGCCAACAGCAAAAGGGTGGTGACAAAACCACAAAAAATGCAAGCATATTTTAGTTTAAAGCTCTTACTGCCAGTATCTAAGCCTTAGGAGAGGCATTTCAACCTTTTATAATGGCAGAAAAACCATGCAAAAGCTGGGAAATGGCCAAACAGTTGGTGGCTGGGGGAACAGAGTATGACCATCTGGGAAACCACAGAGGGCTAGATTGGGACCCCCAGAGGGCCATATTTAGCCTGCAGGCCTGAGGTTCCCCACCCTTGGAATAAGGGAGCACTTACGTGGTGCTTTAGAGTGTCCCACCATTAAAGAGCTGGCTGTTATATTCCTTTGTCTTCCCTCGTAGCCCACTTGGGAGTGTGCTGGACTGGTTCAAATCTCTGCTTAGCTGCAAAGTTCATTAGGGCAACTCAGGCCAGTTATATGTGCTCAGCCTCGAGTGCTTTTGAGAGTTATTGAGAGTAAAAACAGGGAGCCACAAACACCACCCTGAGCTTGGAGGAAGGGTAGGATAAAATGATAAATGTCTAACTCTCTTCTGATTTGTGGGGAGGGAAAAAAGACAGGGAGATGATTGATGATTAATCCTTTGTGGATTGATCAGAGTACAAGCCATGTGCCATCTTGAGCATGTGTTCTTAGATTCTGAAATACCATCCTGTTTCACACCCGATCAGCCTTAGAAAGTTTTGCTTGAGAAGCAGCAGGAAAACTTGAACTCTCTTTCATCTTCTCAGGAGTCTCACAAGCCTGTGCAATTGTGCCCTTCTGGGTTTTTTTCTTCATCATGCATTTGAGAAAATAACAGCTTGCCCCTGGAGCAGTGTTTTTTTCCTCCTCCCCTACCTTCAGGAGTTATTCTATACTTTCTTATTCAAGAAACCACTTTGCTTTTTAACCTGAACACCGCTGGCCTTTCTTCATGGCCAGCATTTGCAGTGGCATGGTACAAATTGCTTGATCCATATGATGAGCTGCTGCCATGCAGGTGGCTTCCATGTATTGACACTTGTCATGTTGCATGACTTAAAGTGGCCATAAAGTATAGGCTGGTTCTCACTGCCACTAGGATAGGTAGAAAGTGAGACTTGGCTATTGTTGAGTTGCGTAAGTATTGACTGCTCTGTGATTTCTGAGGAGGACTCATTCCAGGCTTCATGATGGGATTGATGCTAACTTGTAGAGTATCTCTGCCTTTCCCCATCCCCTTCTGTGTCTTTTATTTTTTAGTATTCCTTTCCCAGAGGAGTTGTGAATGTTGTATATATTTATTTATTTAAATAAAACATTCTTACAGCCACTTTTCTTCCTGTCTTTCAGAAAAGCTATTGCAAAGTCTGGTCTCCAGCACATGGTAGCCCAACCAGCCCCCACACTTGCCCTGAGAAGTGACGCAGAGAGGGAAATTCGCAGTACTGTCGACTGGAGTGTAAGTTCCATCTCCTCTTCCCAGATGAGGGAAAGGCAAGATTGAAGGTTTCTCCACCCTTGGCCCAGCCTCATATGTTCACCCACAGCTGGCCTTCTGGACCAGGTGCAGGGGCATCTTTGACCATGGCATTGTCTCAAGTCAAGTCACTAGACACAGCAACCTTGCTGGAGCTAAGCTGGCCTGATTCTGCTCAGTGCCTGCATGGGACACGGTGTGGAACCCTATCAACATCACCTTGAGTTCCATGGGAGAAAAGCAGGAGACAAATTTCTCTGGAATAATGGTATAGTGCAGCCTTCCCCAATCTGGTGCCCTCCAGATGTGTTAGGATCTAGGAGCTGCAGTAACAGCACATCTGGGGGGTGTCAGGTTGGGGAAAGCTGATATAGTGCCTTGTGGACATTTTTGAGTTGAAAGGCAGCTCATAAATTAAACAAACAAATAAATAAATAATACAATACGTGGGTCTCCCCAGGACATTTCCTGCAGTCCTGGTTGTGCTCCACAGTATAGTACTCAACTGACAGCATGAGAAGCTGCTCATATAAAGGAAAAGCATTAGTCATGTTTTGGAAACTTTTCTTTTTCTGCCACATGAACAAGCACATAGGCAGGCTGTTCCACATCTGCACCTGAAAGTATCTGGCCATTCTATTTTTTTGTCTTTGCCAAAACCATTGCTTTGTGATGTTTGTTGGCTGGACCAATTCCTTCTCTCTGCCCTTGGAGCAAATAGCCCTGCCCTGGGTGGCGGGCTGCCAAGGTCATCACATTGACCTGGTGCACACAATCACTGCAGCCATCGTGACTTATTTAAGCCACAATGAACTGTGGCGCCTGTAGGCGCCAGGTTGCCTGTTCAACCCCCAGCGGCAGCTTGTTGTGTTGTCCAAACCCAGGTGGCAGGAGTTGTTTGACGGTTAAAGAACCCTCAAATAAACCATGGTGGCCTGGTTTGCGTGATCACTGCATCCTACTGTGGCTTGTGTAAGCCATGGTGGCTTGTGGTGCATGCTTGCAGACATTGTGAATATTCAAGCTTCAGCGGGCAGTCGCCACAGTTTATTGCAGTGCTTCTCAAATAGTGGGGCGGGCCCCCCAGGGGGGGGCGTGAGGCTCCGTAAAGGGGGGCTCGTTTGACCTCAGTTAAAAGTTTTTTTTAATATTGTGTTCCTTTAAATCCTGTGCTCCTTTAAATCTTTTCTGCTACAGTTAATAAAGCTATTCTTTGTTGTAAATTGATCCACATTTCTTTCTTTTTTTATTCTCTTATACGTTAATAAGGATGCAGTGTTATGCAGAGGTGTACTTATAACAATTTTATAGACAAATGATACTATTTACAGTCGTGCGGGGGGCGCGAAATGTTTTCTTCTTCCTAGGGGGGGCATGACAGAAAATAATTGAGAAGCACTGTATTGTAACATCCAAACCTGGCGAAGGTGGGTTGTTGTTGTGATTAACAAAAACCATCCACAACCCATGGGCTGTTTTTGGTTGTGGGTGGTTTGTTAACCATGGCAACAACCTACCCTATCCAGATTCAGACATCATGATCAGCTGTGGTGACTGCCTGCCACCGCTTGAATATTCACAATGGCTGCCGGCACGTGCCACAACCCAACATGATTGTGTGAACCAGCCTGGTCTGTTGAAGGGTCATTTGAGGGTTGTTTTAACACTCAAACAACCCCTGCCTCCCGGGTTCAGACTACACAACAAATCTTGGCAACCCCCCACTGGTGGTTGAATATTCAAAATGGCCACCACACATGCTCCAACCCACCATGGCTTAAATAAGCCCATAGTGAGTTTCCTTGCCCCACTTCTTGTCAATGGCGGCTACTGGTGGGTATAAGGAAGGGAAAACTTGTCACACAATGATGCTACATCATGTGGCAAATGTGTGTTCCCCTTACAGAGTGGAAGTGGAATCTCACCATGAGGAAGCAGCTGGGGCATGGCTAAGATTAGGCATCTCTTCCCAATTCATTTTTTGTGCTTGGTTGGAGAGTCGTTCTCCTGGAGCTGATGTGGGTGGTGGAATCACAGCTGGGCCCTGCACCAGGATTGCAGAACCTCAGACCTGGGGGCCAAATAAAGCCCTTGGAGGCTCCCCGGATAGCCACGCCCCCTTTCCCTGGCCCCACCCCCTGCCCCCCAACTACCGATCGTTTGTTGGTTTCATTTGGTAGTTTGTACTGTTGTTCCCCCCATTCTGAAAAGTTGAAATGCCTCTCCTAAAGCTTAGTTACTGGCAGTAAGAGCTGTAAGTTATAATATTTTGGTAATTTTAGCCATGCCCTTTTTGCCCTACCCACCACTGGAATACAGCCCCCAAGAGCTTCTCCAAAATGTAATTGGGCCCTCAGGCTGAAAGAAATTCTGCACCCCTGCCCTAAACTGGATGTGTCTCTTCCAAGGGTACTGCAGAATACCAATATAACCTTTATCTTTCAGGAGACTGCAGTTTATGGGGAGCACATCTGGTTTGAAACGAATGCGTCTGGGGACTTCTGCTACGTGGGGGAACAAAACTGTGTAGCAAAAATTCTGGTAAGTCTTGATAAAAGGTTGCTAGTGCTTGGTAAACATGATCAATGGGTGAGACTGCTCCACCATCTAGTGGAGAAATAGGACATCGTCTTAAGCCTCACATTCCAGAGATCATTAAAACAGAGGTCATAGGAACAAATACGGTAGATCTTTTTGGAGAGATGAGGCTGGTGTAAGGAAAACATGCCCCTTCAGATTGCTGCTAATGGTGTAGTTATTCATCAATATTATTGTTTATTTTATAGAAGCCCCAGCAGAAATTGTAGAGTTTAGAAGCTAGCAAAAAATCTGGTAGCATCCATGACACAAGAATTTCTGCTTAGCTTTTTTGAAGCAAGCAGGGGAGGATTGTACATTTATATTTTTGTTAATCATAATGTGTTGCATAGGGAGGACCTGAAAAGTTCACAGCATTTTTTGCAAAAGGCTCAAAGCAAAAGTGGGCCATATCTCAGTGGGAGAACGCATGTTTAATGCAGAAGGTTCAATCCTTGGAATCTCCAGTTAAAAAGATTGCAGGTAGAAGGGCTCTGTTAAGTCCCTGGAGAGCCACAGCTAGTTTGGCAATGGTCTGAGTAAGCTTCTATATAAGGCAGCTTCATGTGTATGGGAGAGTATGGTTCAGGGGCATAGGTGCCAGGTTGAATTCCGAGCAGATCCAGCTAAAAAAATTTTGGAGATAGTAGAGCTACTTTGGATGATTGCTCCAGCTGAAGTAGGTCGGGGGTACCATTCTGGCCTACCTGGGGTCATTCTGGTCTACCTGGGGTACCAATCCAGCCCTCTGGGATTCCCCAGATAGCCATGGCCCTTCCCCTTTCCCACAACCATCAACTGTTTTGTCAATCCCTGGCTTTTGTGCAGCTCCCCCCCCCGCTTTTTTTTAAAGGTTGAAATGCTTCTTCTAAGGCTTAGTTACCTCCTATTTAGTTACCCCCTAAGGCTTAGTTTCCCCCATTTTAAAAGGTTGAAATGCCTCTCCTAAAGTAGTAAGACATTGAATCCACAATATGCTGGTATTTTTTTGCCCCCACCCTTTTGCCTTCGGCCCTGCCCGCCATTGGAATGTGGCCCCTGAGAGCGTGGAATTCGGCCCTTGTGCTGAAAGAAGTTCTCCACCCCTGAGGTGGATGATACTGGGTTAGATGACCAATAGTCTGATTTAGTATAAAATAGCTTGATATATTCTCATGGAGAGAACTGATTGATTCTAAGTTTGTAATTTTGCAGAGTTCCTAGGTACCTCATGTATGTATGTATGTATGTATTATATTTATACCTCGCCTTTTTTCCTGCAAGGAACCCAAGGCGGCTTACATAGTCCTCCTCCTCCTCCTCCTCCTCCTCCTCTCCATTTTATCCTCACAACAACCCTGTGAAGTAGGTTAGGCTGAGAGTCAGTGACTGGCCCAAAGTCACCCAGTGAGTTTCATGGCCGAGCGGGGAATAGAACCCGGATCTCCTGAGTCCCAGTCCAACACTCTAACCACTACGCCTCAGCATTTGATGACCTTCCTTCCACTTCCAACATAAAAAAGTAACAAATTCTACAACTTTCTAACCTTCCTAAATAGAGCAATTCATTCTACTCACTGTATTTGGATTTACTGACAGCAGAAGTAAGGATTTTTTTTAAAAGAACCCCAATATGGCATATCAGCCTCAAAAGCATGAGTCACGCTGAAAAAAGCTTTCTAGGAAAATGTCAAAACAAAGAAAAGCAGGCAGAAATGCAATCATAAGACCTATGTTTGCCTTCTGGAGCTGGCTGGAAAATTCATCTAAATTAATTTTGAATTCTCTCTTTCATTATTACATAGATTTCATAGATCATAGAGTTGGAAGGAGCCTACAAGGCTATCGAGTCCAACCCCCTGCTCAATGCAGGAAACTAGAGGAGGGGGTCTCCCATCCAAGTATGGTAATAACCAGGCCTGACCTTGCTTAGCTTTCCACGCTTGGTTTTAAAAAATGGAGCCTATCTCAAGTAATAGAAGTGTGATAGAAATAAATACATCTTTCCAGACTTCCCTTTGATTGAACTCTGCGCTGAGGGGACTATGATCATTCAATAATCCATATATGCCTGTACCTGGATTCCATTTGCTTCATTATGACCGAGAGATGGGGGAGGCAATGTGCTCCACATACATATATTCATTGCTTTCCTTGCCTTTGCTGCATGCATAAAGAAGGAAAAATGCAGATTGAAGATGCTTTTACCTGCAGCATTCCTAACCTGTACCAGCATTTCTTACATATATGTTCTTTTCCACAAGCATATATTATGAAGTGAACCTTGCAGGCTTCCCAGGCACTAGCTGATTATGTAAACTTTTGTTTTCCTTCTTTGCAGCAAAAACCTCTGTCCAAGCGGAAGTGTGCAGCCTGCAAGATTGTAGTCCACACACCCTGCATAGAGCAGCTAGAGAAAGTGAGTAAAGGCTAGTTAAGCTGCTCTGCTGTACTTGGAGACATGGGATCAACCTTCTTAAAGAGAAGGAACTTTCCTGCTTGGACCAATCTCACAGAAATACTTATACTCCTAGTGGGAAAACTTCGAAGAGCCAAGTCCTCTCTTTTTGTTCCTATTCGTTGTTTACTCTAAATGCAAATCAAGTTTGCATTTAGAGAAGCCAAAGTTCATAGCTTTGTGGTCAGAAGGCCCTGCATTCAATCCTTGGCATCTCCAGTTAAATAATTTTAGGTATTTTGGGAAATACTTCTGTGTGAGACCTTGAAGAGCTGCAGCCACTCAAGAGTAGCTTGTACTGAGCTAGATGAATCAATGTTCTGGCTTGGTATAAGGAAGTTTCATATGTACATGTGCTCAGTTATTCACTGAATCTATTGGGAGTGGGAGAAGGGAAGAGGGAATACCCTGTCAGAAAAAAAGTGCTCCCCATAGAGCAGAAGAGTTTTGCATTTTTTAAAAAAATCTACCCATCCTCCTGTTAAACCCACAGATAAATTTCCGATGCAAGCCTTCTTTCAGGGAATCTGGATCAAGGAATGTCCGAGAGGTAAGAGCAGTGCAGACTGTTTATGGCTTTGTGGCATAAAAGAATTGTCTACATATACCAGCTTGATGCCAGCGGGTTTGAAGTACTTGGCCCAAAATTTGTTTTGAAGCAGCAAAGTGCCTATAGGCAGGTTTAAGTTGTACCCCTGCAAGAACTTGAGGTGTTAACATGTCTGGGATATAGAAGACACTCTATGACCCATCCCTCTGGAACATTTCTTTGAGAATCTGTGTGTTGAATTAGTAACAGTGAGAAGTAAGACTTCTCATGCTAGCCAGTATCTGTTGATCATGGATTGTTCATACATAGTGATAGATAGAATTTCCTATTCTAAGAAAACAGTGAGGTAACATACAAGTTGGTGCCACATCTAAAAGGATAAATGCATGTTCAGGACTGTGTGGCTGATTAAACTTTCCCAGACATTGGATAACCATTGTGTATGTCTATCAATAACCAGTCTGGAGTATATAGTTCTCAAGAGCTGTATCCTATCTTATTTATATGCATTCATTAACAATATGGGCAGCATCTTTGCTTGCTTCCATATTTCATGAATGCTGTTTTAAGCCATCGGAAACCATCATGAATGCTTAATACCTTGTTTCTTGGGGAGAGGTAGGATTGCATTCTCACTGGGATGATGTGACCTTGTGGTGTCCCTAGAGAAAGAACTCTCCATGGTCCTGAAAGGTAGAGGGTGGAGCCCAAGAGAATCCATATTGGCAAACCACCAGGCAGCATCTTGGGTGATTTGAACACCGCAAATGCCTAGGGCTCCATTAAGAAAACATGATCCTGGGCAGCCATTGTCCCAGTCTTTAAATTGGATATACAGTAATACCTTGGATTACGAGCATAATTCGTTCCGGAACCATGCTCGTAATCCAAAATACTCGTACATCAAAGCAAGTTTCCCCATTAGAAATAATGGGAACTCCGCTGATTCGTTCCACAACCATTTCATCACTGCTTTGCCGGCTCCCTAGCAGGGAGCCCCATGGAGGGAGCCGGCAAAGCAGTGATGAAATGGTTGTGGAACGAATTCCTGGGAGCCGGCACGGCAGCGCGAGGCACCTGCAGAGCGAGTGGCCGCGCCGCGCCTCCACTCGCTCTGCGGGCACCTCGCGGGCTGCCGTGCCGGCTCCCGGCCGCGCCGTGTCTCCACACAGCTTTCTGCACAGGGTTCCCGTCACGTCACTTCCGGGGCCGGATGTGATGGGGGCGGCGCCAGGCTCGCCGCGGAGAGGCAAGCCACCGCTGGAAAAGGTAGGGAGCGGCGGGAGCGGCTCCACGCGGCTCCCTGCCAGGGAGCTGGCAAAGCAGTGCTTCGCTGGCTCCCTGCCAGGGAGCCGCATGGAGACGCGGCACAGCCGCTCGCTCTGTGGACGCCTCACGCTACCGTGCCACTTCCCTGCCCAGGAGCCGGCATGGCAGCGCGCGAGGCGCCCACAGAGTGAGTGACTTCTCGCTCTGCGCCGGCTCCCGGGCAGCTCCACATAGTGTGGAGCTGCCGGAGCAGGCCGAGGTGCTGAGCCAGCGAGTAACCCGGTGTGCTCGTTTTGCAAGGCCTCACTCGTTTATCGAGCCAAAAATTTTGAAAAATTTTGGCTTGTCTTGCAAAACGCTCGCAAACCGGGTTACTCGCAATCTGAGGTATTACTGTAGATTTAAGGGAATCTCCCTTCAAGTTTCTCATAAATAAGCAGTTTTAAACATACAGACATACTGTCACTGCCACCCCTCAAATTGGGAATGGTATCTGGTGCCTATCATCCCTAGTTTTCACTTGTCATCTGTTTCTGAGAAGTGGGGGCTAGGGAAAATGCACTTTATTTGGTGAATAATCTGTGTCAGCATGGTGTGTTAAGAGAGGGATGCAGGCAAAGAAGTAAAAGTAAACACCTGACTCCATTTCCCTGATTTGCCTCAGTTATAGCCTCCAGTTTTATCAGAGACTAGGAAAACACCTATGCTCAATACTTCCATATTACTTTCTTGATAATTGATTGCATTTCTAAAAAGGCCCTTGGGATGGCTTACAAGTAAGTAGTTTTGGGTGCTGCAGCTATGGTGTATGCTCAGGGGGCCATATAAGTGTCATCGTCTTCTTTTTCTTCCTGAACTTGTTCACATTATTCTCTGTAGCCTTCTATGGTTCGGCATCATTGGGTACATAGGAGACGCCAGGAAGGGAAATGCCGACAATGTGGAAAGGTGAGAAAAAACTGTGTGCGTGTCAGTGCACATGCGTTCATGTATTTAGCTTGGAGATACAATGAAGTTGGATTTAGGGTCTGCCAAGAACTTATCAGGTCAGGAAATCTATAGTTTCTTCTGGGATTCTTATATTACTAGTGCTAGTATAGCAGTCCCCATTGAAAGGAGATTATATTGACTTCTGTGTTGTTAGAAGATGCTGCTTCATTTCTTCTCAAGCTGCGGCCAAACAAGAAATTGGAGGTATCTAATAATCCTTAATGTAATTGAGATTCATAGCTACATCTCACTGACTTTTTTTTGATGATTTAGCATCCACTGATTGACTATTTTCAGAAATGTAGCCATGTTAGTTTGTTGTAAGAAGAATAACAGAAAGTCCTGTGGTCCTATAAAACTAGCACAAGAGTGTTATTGTGGTTATTGTCACCTGTCTGATGAAGGGCATTTGTCTAGAAAAAGCTCATATTTCAATGAATTTACTAGTTTCTAAGGTGTTGTTACTTAATGGATCATGACCTTCTCTCATTTGCAGTACAAAAAGAAACTAGAACTGACACCCAACTTCCCCCCCCCCCTCTCTCTGCAGGGTTTCCAGCAGAAATTTGCCTTTCACAGCAAGGAGATAGTAGCCATCAGCTGTTCCTGGTGTAAGCAAGCAGTGAGTGCATCATGTACCTGTTTGCTAAATTGCCATCTCTTTCAAGACATGAGCACTTCTGCCTCTCTTCCCTCACTTCCTTAAGTACAGAAGGGTTCTTTATTGAAGCCTCTGCCACTTTATTACTAGTATCTACCAATTTACCATTTCTGGGCAAGGTGATCAAGCGGGTGGTGGGTGTTCAGCTGAAGGCACACTTGGATGAAGCCGATTATTTAGATCCGTGCCAGTCGGGCTTCAGGCCTGGACATGGGACAGAGACGGCCTTGGTCGCCTTGGTGGATGATATGAGGAGGGCTTTGGATAGGGGCGAATGCTCCTTTCTAGTCCTCCTCGATCTCTCAGCGGCTTTTGATACCGTTGACCACGGTATCCTCCTGGACCGCCTGGAGGGGTTGGGCATAGGAGGCACTGTATTGCAGTGGTTCCAGTCCTTCCTCTCTGGAAGGTACCAGAGGGTAGTTCTCGAGGAGGAGGCTTCGGACCCTCGGCTGCTCACTTGTGGAGTGCCGCAGGGTTCCATCCTCTCCCCGATGTTGTTCAACATCTACCTAAAGCCCCTGGGAGCTATCATCAGGAGGTTTGGGGTGCAGTGTCATCAGTATGCAGATGACATGCAGCTCTACCTCTCTGTTAAATCCTCACCGAGGTTGGCCGTTGAGACCCTGTCCAAGTGCCTGGGGTCAGTGGGTGGCTGGATGGGAAGGAATATGCTGAAGCTGAACCCCGACAAGACCGAGGTACTTCTGGTGGGGGACAAGGGGAGGTTAGGGGATGTTGACCTGGTGCTGAATGGGGTACATCTACCCCTGAAGGACCAGGTCCGCAGCTTGGGAGTCATTCTAGACTCCCAGCTGTCCATGGAGGCTCAGGTGGCAGCTGTGAGCCGGGCAGCGCTGTATCAACTCCATCTGATACGGCAGCTGCGCCCCTACCTTCCTAATCATCTGCTCCCTTCAGTGGTTCATGCCTTGGTCTCCTCTCGCCTAGACTACTGTAATGCGCTCTATGTGGGGTTACCCTTGAAGAAGGTTCGGAAGCTACAGCTGGTACAGAACGCGGCGGCTCGCCTGGTTAAAGGCAGCCGCCGGCGGGATCACATCACGCCAGTGCTCAAGGAGCTACACTGGCTACCAGTTGCTTGCCGAGCTGAATTCAAGGTGTTGGCTTTGACCTTTAAAACCCTATACGGCTCCGGTCCAGTCTATCTCAAGGAGCATCTCCAGCAACACCAAGTGGGCCACTCAACAAGATCTGCCACAGATGGCCTTCTCCTTGTCCCTTCAGCCAGAGCAGCTAGACTGGTCGGGACGAGGAAGAGGGCCTTCTCTGTGGCAGCCCCTGTACTATGGAACTCTCTCCCAAGTGACCTCCGCCATGCCCCCTCTCTGCTGAGCTTCCGCCGCTCATTAAAAACTTGGTTATTCAGGCGGGAATATGGGGTGGGCTAAGATTTTAAAATTTTATACTGTTTTAATGTATTTTAATGGAGAAAAATGTTTTAATGTATTTTATTCTGTTTTATTTTCTGTACATCGCCCAGGGTGGCCGGTTTGCCGGCCAGATGGGCGATAAATAAATGCAAATAATAAATAAATAAATAAATATCTGCATCATGATTTTTCTTGTACAGAAGTGCTTTCTAATATTGTGTCATTCATCCTCACAAACAGGCCAGTGAGAGAAGCTGGCTTTATTTCCCCCATTTTACAAATGGGTAACCGAGGTTGGGAAAGAGTGATTTCCTCAGGTTCATCCTATGTGTGTGAGTGTGTGTGTGGGCAATGGTAGGTTGAAATTGCAACTCAAATGCTGAAGTCCAGCACTTTGACTGCTCACTGTTTCCCTAACATCCTTTTCCTTCTGTCTTTCCCAAGAATGTATTCTGCAGGTTGGTAGGACTGGAACAGTGGGAGATGCTTAATTCACAAGGACTGCAGGTGGAGGGTGCTACTTTTTTTAAGCTTCTCCTTATAAAAAGCTAGCATAGCAGGGAGAAACACCTTGCCTGTCTAGCCCATCCTGCTGTGCTAGTTTTCTACTTGGCACAAGTTTTTTGTTTTTGTTTTTTAAAATGCAGTGGGGCAGTCAAAACTCCCCACGTGCACCTGCATTCTGAAGTGGTACAATCCTTTCCACCACCTCAGCAAACTACTACCTGATTCCCACTCATTTTCTTACATATATAGATGAAGCCAGTGTTTGGAACAGGCTGACAGAAGGTTGTGATTGGCCTTGACTGTGCGGTAGACACTAAGTGGCTCTATTTTTGTACTTCCCTTTCAGTATCACAGCAAAGTTTCATGCTTCATGCTGCAGCACATTGAGGAGCCCTGCTCACTAGGGGCACATGCTGCTGTTGTCATCCCTCCCACCTGGATTCTGCGGGTCCGGCATCCCCAAGTATGTTGCTCCTTCAGGTTTCTTTCCTCTCTAAATCTTTTAAATCAGGGGTTCTTAACCTGTGGGGTACGCCTCCCCAGGGGAGGTTTGGACTGACTCCAGGGGAGGTTTGAGTAGCCCCTCAACTATAAATTGTTTATTTTACTAGTACATAGCAGCGCAGCTTGGCGGTTGGCCCAACCTTATTTCTTTCTACTAATCTTGGGAGCTGTGCCATTCATTTAATTGAATATGCATTTTTTTAGTCGAGAGAGAGAGCATAAACTAAAAAAATGCAAACTGCCTAAGCCTAAATTTTGGGCCGTTAACACATGGGAGGCATGGGTCATAAGATTTTTCACAAGGGAGGTGTGACACCAAAAAGGTTAAGAACCACTGTTTTAAATCAACTCATTTACATGGTTTATCTCCCCCCCCCCCCCCCAGAACCCACTAAAGTCAAGTAAGAAGAAAAAGAGGACATCATTCAAGCGGAAATCCAGCAAGAAGGGGCCTGAGGTCAGTGATTAGGGCTAGGGTGGAGGAGGTCTGAGAACTAGAACAGCGTAAGGAGCAAAGTGAAGAGTTGGCCGGACTGCAGAAGAGACAGAGAAAGTATTAGACAATAGGCTCCAGTGCTTCACTTATGAATGTTGTTAATGTGCTGGAGAAAGTGGAAGATAAACACTTTTTAAATTAAAATGTAACTGTTCTGATCAACACTGCTTGTTTAATTTATAGACAAATTGAAATATAGATGTTGCAGCCTTGTATTTAAACACCAGCATGGTCGCTGTAGGCAACCAGGTGTTGCATGCAGGTGAGGGCAAGGATTCCATGCAAGTGAGAGAGCAGACTGGCAGAAGGGGCATGGAGTGTTAAGTCATGATATTTGTCCAATTTGCACAGTGTGTTTCAATGGTGTAATGTGGGACTTAGTGGTTCGTAGCATCTGGGGTCCTATAAAAAACCCTGAGCCCCATTGACAAGAACTCATATTTCTTCATTTGGCACTCATAATTGTGGGCATCTCTTGCAGGAAGGGCGATGGAAACCCTTTGTCATTAAGCCCATCCCAGCACCTCTCATGAAGCCACTGCTGGTGTTTGTTAACCCCAAGAGTGGTGGGAATCAGGTAGGCTTATTTTTCTAGCATTCTAGCCCTGTGGTTGCAAATCATATGCCAACCCATTCATCTTTTAGCCTCAGTTCTTCTGCAACTTGTTTCCTATTTTCCTGGCTCTTTTTTCTTTCTCCATACTTTTAGGGAACAAAGATATTCCAGTCATTTATGTGGTACCTCAACCCTCGGCAAGTTTTTGATCTCAGCCAAGGAGGCCCCAAAGAGGCGTGAGTAGCACTTCAGAGGACTCTTGGTTCCATCCCAGTAGTGATGTCTCATTTCCAGCTGACACAGGACTGAAATTCCTGGGAAAGTCCCCATGTATTCTGTATTACATTTGCATCCTGCCTTTCTTCTGAGGAGGACAGAGTGGCATTTCTTTAGTGTCACAACAGTGAATGGTCTTGGCAGCACCAGCTGTTGTGGCATTGGTGAAGCTAAGCGGGTGTGGACCTGGATGGGAGACCGCTGGGAGCACCATATAAGCTACTAGGAACATAGGAAGCTGCCTTATACCGGGAGGGTTCGCACGGCATAATAAGTCACACTGGCGTAGAAAGCTATGCAGTGTGGCTTATAAGCCCCCTACCCTTGATGTGCCCGACAGACGATCGGGCACATGAGGGGTAGGGTGCTCCCCCTTCCTCCCCCTTGGTCCTCCTGTGGGTATCCCAGGGGACCCCGTGGGAGCACCAAGATTGGTGGTGGGCAATGGAGAGGGGCGTGAGGATCGCTGACATACCTTACCCTGGCTCGCAAGGAGACCTCATAAGTCCAGGTGAGGACTGTTGGTGCCGCTCCTTGCTGCTGCCACCCTGTGTGTGGCAACGGCAAGGAGGGAGTGCACATCCCTTACCCCGGCTTTTGAGGAAACTTGTGAGCCAGGGTGAGGGATATTGGGCGGCTGCTGCTGATGCCGGCAGAGCCTGCCAGAGCGGGTTCTGCCAGCATCAGTAGGAATTTGGGGTGGCTGCTACTGATGCTGACAGAGTGAGCTTGCTCGCAAGTAAGCCCACTCTGCTGACATTGGCAGCTGAGCTGTCCCGCTGTGCACAGTGCCTCTGACAGCTGCCCCCAAGTGCCACTTGGGCACTTTTGGGGCATCTGTCAGCACTGCTTGCCTGGCAGCCACTTAGGTTACCCAGGGGTTGTCATGTCGTCCGGGTTCGGATGAGGCGGCAACCCCAGGGGTGGCTACCAAACCCTACAACAAGCTATGGGTTGCTGGGGTGGCTTATAAGCTGGGCTTACAAACCACCCCAAATAACCCATGGCGGGTTTGCACGATATGACAAAAAAAACCCAACTTATAAGCCGGGGGTGGGTTGTCATGTCATGTGAACCCAGTCACTCAGTCAGATCCTTAGTGCCAGCAGCTTTCCAGGATTTCAGGGAGGATTCGTTCCTAGTCTTACCTGAGATGCTGGGATTTGAACCTGGGACCTTCTGCATGCAAAGCATGTGCTTTACCACTGAGCCATGGCCCCTCTTAGCTGTCTGAAGCAGAGCTTATTAACCAGTGGTACTCATATTACCTGACATACTGTGAAATATTGCCGGTTGTGTCTAAAGAAATGAGTGGGATGGATGAAATAAACAACCCAGTGAGGTGGATTAGACTAAGACAGAATTACTCCTGCCAGGTGACCAAGCACGTTTTTGTGGCTGAACCTGGATTTCCCAGTTCCAGCACAACGTTCTAGCTACTGCACTGGCTTTCAGCACTAAGCACAGCACTAAAATTAACTGCTTTAATTGCATCTTCTAACCATCCCCCTTTCTGCTTCTTGGATGAAGGAGAGCCTAATATTTTTGAGCTGAGACCAAGGATGTAACACCCAGAGATCTAAGCTACATGATCCAAAGCACAGCCCTTCCTTTCCAGTACCTCCTTTATGTGACTTGGGCATATAGTTCCCTCCAACACAATGAAGACATTGATTGCTGTGCCAGGCTGAGGCATGGTTCTAAAGACAAATGTGTTCTCATTGGTTCTTACTCAGTTTCTTTGCTTTACACTGTAAATCTATATTTCCAAAAGGTTCTATGGAAATGAGGGTCACCCCCAATGAATTTTTGTCCAGTGGATAGGGTTGTGATTCACACTGCTCATTCCACTCTTCCCTTTTAACTGCCACTCTTTTTCGGTTTTGTACAGGTTGGAGATGTATCGTAAAGTGCACAACCTACGGATTCTGGCCTGTGGAGGGGATGGTACGGTAAGTGATCACTGATTCCTTTAGTGCTTGATGAGTTATGTGGGATGGAGCTATACACTAGCAGCAAAATTTGGATCTATGCCCAGTGGCCTTTCATACAAGAAGTATGGGTCCACTGAAATTTATAATGCAGCTGTAATAATTCAGGATTACACATCCCAAGTTACAGTGTGCTCCCTCTTCAGCTAAGGTGCTAGCTGAATAACATGCTAGAGATAGTAGTATCTGTGAGTACCATCTATGTTAGTGGATTATTAGATTGGCTGGTGGGCCAGCATTGATAAGTTGGGTAACTGCTTTAAGGACCACTATTCTGCTGTGTTAATTCTTCAACATATCACTCCAATCTAAACTATGAGCTGTTTCTGCCGCCAGTCCTTATTATTCACAGATACATTTTTTGCTGGATTAATAATTTCCAGGCTGGATTAATTGGGGACATAGATGATGGCCTAACCACTCATGTGGCCTTCCGCTAGTACTTAATTCTTTCCCTTTTACCACTTTTGGGAGGTGGTCTATGTTGGTATGTGTAGGACATATAGTCAATGGCAGAAGCAAAAGCATGGGCAATGCAAACTTCCAGCAAAATTTTTGTCTGAATCTCTGATGTCTTTCCTGGCTAAATAGGTGGGATGGATCCTCTCCATCTTGGACCAGTTACGCCTGAACCCTCCACCTCCTGTGGCCATTCTTCCTCTGGGGACAGGAAATGACCTGGCAAGAACACTGAACTGGGGTGGGGTAAGACTTTGCCAATTCAATACCAATTCAGTACTTGACTGAGTTCCAGGTCAACTCTGTAAGTCTAATTTGAGGTTAAATGGAAGTAACATGTATTCACTATCTCGCCTCAGTCCCTCATGGAGAACATCTCAACCCACAGGGTTACACAGATGAGCCCTTGTCAAAGATCCTATCGCATGTAGAAGAGGGGGAGATTGTGCAGCTTGACCGCTGGAATCTACAGGTGGAGCCAAATCCTGAGGCAAACCCTGAAGAGAAGGATGAGGCTGCTACGGATAAGGTGACTCCACAACACCATCAGCACTAAACACAATGTTAATATCCTGCATTTTTAGATCAACTGCCACCCCCAAAGAAGAATGCTCAGTATGCCTCTCTGTGGTTTCTTTCATAGTGTGTCAGATATAAGAACAAATTCTCTAAACGTAATGAGAAATGTTAAGTGTTACGGCAGGAAAAAAACATGCACACTTACTATTCTGAATGGATATTTCCTGTGTGTAAGTAATCAAGTTGGATAACCATGAAAAGTAGACTGTGAAAATGAAGATGGGAAACAGTAGATGGCAAAAATTGTCCATTTGTGTTGTGTAAAAAATTAAACCATGAGATACTCCCACGAATCTGCAATCTCTGCTTCTAACCTTAAGACAAATATTAATGTATGCTCAAAATAAGAAGGGTTACTGCTGAATTCCACCATAAGTGGAATATAGGGCAAATTTGAAGTTCTACATTAAATTGCAGTCAGGCTTACTGAAATCCTGCCTGTCAGATCCACTACCATGGGTCAAAAGTGTAAACAGTTGTCACGTAGATACTTCGTATTGTTTTGTACATGCTTATTTTGCTCAGGGTTGCACTTCATCAGGGTTTTATATGTCTTATGTTTGCACACTCATAATATGCAGTAACTAACACAGATGACTCATAGTCACACTGCATCATGGGATTTGTAAAGTACAAACTTGCAGGTCTTGTTTAAGTTATAAATACATGAGATATGGCAGCACAGTGGAATAATCCATAATCCATCAAGACTGACAATTTTCATGGAAATCTGTAGGTCTGGTCCAAAAAAACTGGCCTCAAGGAGTAATTCCTCCTCAGGGTTTGTGTACCCCTAAACATAATATATTATTTGAGGGCCAAATGTGAAGATGTGTACAGCATTATTGCAACAGCTCCTTTTAAACAGGAAAAGCCACTTCCAAAGGGGTAATCTGGAGTGGAGAAATGGTGTGTGCATGGGGGGTGCTTTAACACTTTCCCCGCCCACCACTTCCCTGCTCCAATTTGCCCTCCCAAAAGAGCTCCCTACTCTCCCACCAGAGTTCAATATACAGGCAAACATGCATGTGGAATTTCACAGGGGGAGATTTGGAGTGGGGAAATGGCAGGCCTCTTGCTACTTCCTGGAAGCAGATGTTCCTCTTTATCCCAATAGCCCCTTTTAATGTTACATGCATGTGTATGGAGTACCTAGTTTGGGCCTTACATGTTACTTCTCCAGGCTTAGAATCATTTAATTAGCCAGGGTCTAAGCTAAGAGTGCTTTCTTACCATAAAACCTTTGGAAATCACAAGCATGACATAAGATGTGGTGTAGTAGGGTGTTCCCATGGATAAATCTTCTATTTCAAGAGCTTCACTTCTGTACAGTCAATGGATGAAGGGGAGATTTTAATAGATCTTAAAGGAAGAAGGCATCTTTATACCTGTCTTCATAGAAACCAAATTAATCCCATCTAGTATCCATTCCTGCTCAAGCACAAAAAAAGAACATAAAACAAGCTGGTTGGAAAGCTTTTTACAGGACTATAGGTAGATGCATAGAAGGCCCCTCTCAGTCTCATGATACTCATGGCACTTGGGAGACCAAGGATGGTTATCACGTAGCTGCCATTTCTCCCCATCTGTCACTTCATATAGAGAAGAATTTGTATTCACTGAGTTCCACTTTGCTTGCTTAGTTATATCCAGGTATCTATAGACTAGTTGAAAAGTCACCTCACTCTCATCAGTTAGGCTTAGTGTTCTTTTTGTCTGTTTCAGCTCCCTCTTGATGTATTCAACAATTATTTCAGCCTTGGTTTTGATGCTCGGGTGACGCTAGAATTCCATGAGTCCCGAGGTAAATGGCAGCAAATACGGGATGTGGCTGATGCTCACAGAGCACCAAATTTTGTGTGGGGTGGGGTAGGGTGGCCTGTCTGAAAACCATACCTTTGATTTCTGGAGGTGATGAGCTGAAGGCAGGAGGGATGTAACCTGCCTAATAAGCATAGGCAGGAGAAGAAAATTACAATAATGAAAGGCAGTTGGTTTAGAAGTACACTGAATGTCTTTCTGTTCAATAGAAGGGGTAAAGCAAGGGTGGGCAACTTGTGGTCCTCCAGATGCTTTGGCCTACAGCTCCTGTCAACTCTAGCCACCATAGCCAATGGTGACAGATGATGGGAGTTGTAGGCTAGAGCATCAGGAGGACCACAGGTTGCCCAACCCTGGGGTAAAGGTTTTGTTGTTGTTGTTGTTGTTAACGCTAAACTAGCACTAGCCCCCTACTCCTGTGATGCGATATATTGTGAATGCATTGTGCCAAGGAATGTTCAGCTTTGCAGATAGCTTTTCCACAGGTTTTTTTTCTAAGAGGGATGATGTGCATATAGAGAAGGTGCTACTGAAAATGAACTGCAGTCCTAGAGGGGTGGGGTGACTTTGCTTCTTGAGAACAAAGGACTGATAACTAATTTCTTTCTCCAGAGGCCAATCCAGAGAAATTTAACAGCCGATTTCGGAATAAAATGTTCTATGCTGGGGTGAGTTCATCAGGATGTTCTGTCATCTGCCAATCAACAATTGCTGCCTTGTTTTCAAAATCCCCGGAAAGTCATTCACTATAACATTTATAGTGTCTGAGGGCAGGTCCCATTGTAATGTTATCTCATTCAGGAACGGTGCAGGGCTGTTTGGCGCCCTAGGCCAAATTATATTTAGCGCCCCCCCCTCTCGTGCCGGGGGGGGGGCTCCAGGGCAAAGCAGCCCTGCTCTGCAACCCCCCCCCCGCGCCGCCGCCGCCACCACCACCTACCTTCCCCCCCCTGCTGGCTGCTGCTGCCGCCGCCGCCGCCTCCTCCTCCGACGCGACGGGACCCCCGCGCTTTTTTTTTTTGCCGGGGTAACCAGGGCAACAGGGCTGTTTAAGCCCTGTTGCCCTGGTTCCTCCCGCCAAAACAACGCCGGCGGGGCTCCGGAAACGACGCGAAGGTAGGTAGGTGGCTGGCGGGCGGGCGGGGAGGCGCGGCGGAGGCGGCAGGCGGGGCAGGAGCGCGCCAGCGGCGAGGAAGGAGCGCAGCGTTTCTGCGCCCTCTTCCGCCACGCGCCCTAGGCAGCCGCCTGGGTCTGCCTAGCGGTAGCGCTGGCCCTGATCTCATTCCAGGCAAGCTTTTCAAATGATGCCTGTGGAGGAATGCATGTTTAAAATGTTTTGTCACAATTGAAAATCTACAGAGCAGAGCAAGTGAGGATTGTTGGGCATTGCCAACGTTTGGGGGGGGGGATCAGAGAGGGAGAAATGCTGATTTATTGGTATATAGATAGAAAGCATTGTCAAGGCTGTGTCAAGAAGGGCAGTTTGAAAAACGCAGATGCAACTAGTGCTGAGCCAGATACATGGGGCTTACTGGGGAAAGTGGGGGCGGTTTCCCTCCCTTCTTGCTTTAAATTTAAGTTTACCACCACCCCACAATAGCTGAAAAGGGCCCCCCACTTTTCTGACCCATGAATGGGTCTTGAAAGTGGGGGGCATTTTCAACTCAGCACTAGATGCAACCCAGAAGAGGAGAGTCTTGATATTACACCAAGGTCACATATGCGCTTTCAGATTTACCCAAGTCAAGTGTGCATCTGGATCTGTACTCTAGTGTGCACTCTCATTTTTAGTGGAGTTGGAACCAGGCACAGTGTCAGTGAAGTAGGGAGTAGTCAGGAGTACGTTGATGTGTTGCCCCATGCTACATGATTAGATTTATTACATTATTCCTGTTTATACTGCAACCTTATTATTTTGTCTGCTTCACCTGAAGCATGAAGACAATAGCACATACACAACTCAAGTAAAGGTTGGAAGATTGGCTGAGATCCATCTGCCCTCTGCTTCTGCTTCTGCTTCTGTCTGGATTGAGCTAGCGCAGGGTCAATCTCTTGTGTGCTAACTTGGTTTCTTTTCTGCTGGCAGACGGCATTCTCTGATTTCCTCATGGGGAGCTCCAAAGACTTAGCAAAACACATCAAAGTGGTGGTGAGTGTGTTAAGGGGTTGATGGGTTCTGGGATGAGGTGGTCAGTCATTACCATGAAAGGCATTTGGGAGACATGTTAACCTCAGAAAGGGTCTCTTGCCTTGAGAAGCAGTGAGAATTTGGTTCTCCCACAGAGGATGGAGAAAGCATTGGTGGTTATAAGAACATAAGGAGAGTCATGCTGGATTGGACCAAAGGTCCATCTAGTACACAATTCTGTCCACACAGTTGCCAACCAGCTGCCTGTGGAAAACCCACAAGTAGCACATGAGTGCAGCAGCACCCTCCTGCTCATGTACCCCAGGAACTAGTATCGAGAGGCACACTGTCTCCGATACTGGAGTTAATACAT
Source organism: Shinisaurus crocodilurus (assembly GCA_021292165.1). NCBI lineage: Eukaryota > Metazoa > Chordata > Lepidosauria > Squamata > Shinisauridae > Shinisaurus > Shinisaurus crocodilurus. The sequence goes on from CM037876.1 coordinate 241,497,702, forward strand.
AGCCATCATGACCGGTAGCCATTGATAGCCTTTCCCCCCATGAATCTGTCTAATCCCCCTTTAAAGCTGTCCAAATAGTACTTCCTTCTATCTGTCCTGAATTTCTCACCAATCAGCTTCATGGGATGGCCCCAGGTTCTAGTATTATGAGAGAGGAGGTTCTTCCCAGTTACAGCCAGCCTTGGCAGCTGACTGTTGGCTTTTTTTCATTAGTGTGATGGGACAGACTTGACACCCAAAATCCAAGATCTGAAGCCTCAATGTCTCGTCTTCCTAAACATTCCAAGGTGAGTGGTTGCCCTTACTGCCAGAGAGGCACAGTGCATTCTAATCTCTGTTTCCCCTCCTCTGACTCTCGCCCTCTGATTTCCATGGGCCAGGATTCAAGGCATGCCACCATCTGTCCCCAGTAGTATTTCCCCTCTCTTGTCCATGTGCAGGTACTGTGCAGGCACCATGCCTTGGGGGAACCCTGGAGAGCACCATGACTTCGAGCCCCAGCGCCATGATGATGGTTGCCTGGAGGTCATCGGCTTCACCATGACATCCCTGGTAAGTCATCCCAGCCACTGATGGCTGCTGAATCAGATGCAAGAAATGGCCCATAGTACCCATAAGGACTCACTACCTCATTCCCTTTGTGTTCTTTTTAAGCATCCTGGGCAGCACCTCCCTGGGACAACAGGTACTCCTGGCCTCTGCAACACTCCTGGATGTAACCCAAACAAGCCCCCCAAAAGTCTAACTGAGCAGTCACTAAGCCAGGGATGGGGAAACTTTTTAACAGCTGAATTGGTTTTGGGCAAGCATGTTGGGGGCCATATGCTAGCAGTGGGTGGGTCCCCACTGCTGGTATGTGGCCCTACGACATGATTGCCCAGGCGTTAGGCCCTGTACACACAGACACAGAGACATGCCCTCCCCTACTGCACTAATTTGAATGGGGGATTGAAATAACCCCCATTGAAATAACCTACTGGTTTCAATGGGGGGAGGGGTGATTTTTTGAGGGGGGTGGCAGCAGTGTTGGGGAAGAGAGAGTCAGCCCTCCCCTCCCCAGCTGCCACCTCCCCCTGAAAATGTGCCCCCACCCCAGCCCACTGGCACCAGTGAAGACTTCTAAATGGGCGAGGAGCAGGGGAAATTGCCTTTATCACCGATCAGAGATGAGGCAGGCAAGCTGGCAGGCTGAATGGGGACCTCCTGTGGGCCATGTTAGTCCTGTGGACCAGAGGCTCCCATCCCTGCACTAAGCCTAATTAGTTGACAAGGACAGTGGTAACCTCTCTATCTGTTACACGGTCAGCTTGTCTGTAGGAACTGTCTGATGCAAGCATTGTGCATTCTGCTTTTGTAGTTGCAGGTTCAAGTCCTTGAGGACTCCTTGTACATACCTTGTGGTAGAGCACATGCTTAGTATGCATAAGGTCCCAGGATCATTTCCTAGAATCTCCATGTAAAGCTGCAGTCTCCCGTGGACACACCCCTTGGCTCCTGCTGAGCCCCCTATCCTCCCAATTTTTAATTTTATTTATTTATTGTTTTAAGGGACCTCTTTTTGCAATGCAGATTCCTAGCGCAGGGGACCCAATCCAGATTGGGACCACAAAGGATTAAAGCTGCCTTAACCCTGATGTTAAAAGTCCTGATCCAAATCAGGGGTCCAGTGCTGGCAATTTGCCTTGCAAAAAGAGATCCCATTGTTCCATTGGGCTGCTTCTTCCTAGTAGACTGAACTGAAACCATTTTGGAACCCAAGTTCAGTTCACATGTGATCTCCTGCTGATGTTGGGTACTGGTTGTCCTTCCTGTTCATGCTGTTCTTTCTTTTGCAGGCAGCACTGCAGGTGGGTGGCCATGGAGAGCGGTTGCACCAGTGCCGGGAGGTGCTGCTCACCACATCCAAAGCCATCCCCATGCAAGTGGATGGAGAGCCCTGTAAGCTGGGGGCTTCCTGTATCCGCATTTCCCTGCGCAACCAGGCCAACATGGTGCAGAAGACCAAGAGGCGCAACTCCATGCCTCTACTTAATGAGTACGTTCAACCTGACATGGGAGCTGTCCCCAAGGCTTTGCTGAAAGGGACAAAGGTCACCTCACCTGTTCAAAGTATACACCTTGATACTGTGGTGGGCCTCGTCCTTGCTAACTTCGCAGCTTCCTGTTCCTTTAGCAGGAGCACCTATTGTGATCTCAAGGTTTGCTTGAGTTTAGTTCAGTTGGATTTCTATCCCGTTGTATCTCAAAAGGTTTGTGCTGGATTACAGTGTACCTGAAACTCTCAAAAGTCAAGTTCTAATTGTGGAGAAAGCCAACCTAAGCCCCCTGCCTGACACACACACACTCACCAAGGAGCGGGGAAGGAGACCCAGGGGGGGGAGACAGCCAGTCTCCACAGATGCAAAAGGGGACAAACAACATCTGCATAGAATCACCCCAGGGGGGAAGGCAGGAAGCATCCCCAGGTTTGTCAATGCTCCCACATATCAGCCCCATCTACATAAGACTTGAATACCTCTCCAGAGCAGACACTTCGGCACCCCTAAGAAATGGCCACTCAACACCATAGGATGGGACCATTAAGCAAGTGGCTTCAAAGGGACCCCATCCCACGGGGGGAGGGCGTCACCCCACCTGACCCAAAAGGCCGCCCCTCAGGGAGGGTGTCAACCCACCTGATCACGGAGGGAGGGGCTACCTGAAACACCAAGGTATAAAACACCCTGCGCAAGGTTGTTGGACCTGATCAGCAATCTTGCCCCATGCCTGGGGTAAGGGAACGAAGGATCGGCAACCCCGGGTAGCCACACCCGGCACGCTCCAGCTAGCTGAAATCACTGGTCGCTTGGGTTGACCTGACCCCCGGGAAACCAAGCTGAAATCACTCACTAGCCGCTTGGGTAGACCGGGCCTCCGCCGGGAACCCAGCTAGCCGCTTGGGTAGACCGGGCCTCCGCCTGGAACCCAGCTAGCAGCGTGCGGTTGACCGGGCCTCTGCCGGGACCCGAGCTGAACTAACTAGCTGAGAGCCCTGAAATCACGGTGTCCTTAAGACTTCTTGCTTGCTACTTTGTACCGTACTGATAAGCTGTATTGCTGGCGTGTGTCTGGGTTTGTGAAGGTAATGTTGTAAATAAACTTGTTTTCTAAAAGATACTTCTGTGGCTATAAGTTATCCCTTTGTTCTGGGCTAAGGGTGATAGTCGCTGGGGATCTCGGAGAAGGCCGCCCCAGGACTCGCTACCCCCTTAGCATTGAACCCACGCAGAAGACCAGGTTGTCGGTCTTCCACTCTAATACTATAACATTATAAGATGTATAACATTTAATGAACTCCAGCAAAATTAAAATCTCTACAAACAATGTAACTGTGCTGTATTGAATCATCTGAAGTGCAGGGAACACTGAAGCCTTAGCTCACTCTCCCACACCCTGAAAACACAGCCCTCTGTTTAAAATGGTTTCATCTGGAAGACTCAGCCTTATCCTAGACCTTGAGGAAACACTTGAGGAGGAAGCAAGAATGGAGGAAGTAGGGTTGTCTGAGCCCACAGAGAGGGTTAGGAGGAAATAAAATTCTCTCTCTGCCACATTTTGTAGGTGGGGGGAGGGGAGTGGAAATGATTCCCAGACATTGACAATTGCCACAAGATCTTGGGCACACAGCATGCAATATTGCATTACTAGCACATTCATGGGCCTACTGAAAGGGGTAGATCTGCGAGAGGTTTGTGTCTCCCCAGACATTCATGCCCTTCTAGGCCTCTTACCCAGAGTACATCCACACAGTAGCTTGTTATGTTTCCATCTGGCATTGTGGTATCATAGTGCTATAATGGCAACATCCACCTCCATCTTCAACTTTGCTCCAATGTGGAGCCTACACTGGTCTCTTGCCTGATTGCATTGTCCATGGGACTCTATTGCAAAATTATATTGTTATCGCATAAAAGAAAATTTCCGAAGTTGTGGCTCTCTTCTCTTTGGCCTGTAAGTGTAGGATGGTGGTAGGACTAGTGCTATGGGAGAAAAGTCATGTGGGCACAGGTATGTCCTGTGTGGCCTTTTGTGTTTGGTTTCTCCTCTGCTTTTTGAAGGACTTGTTTCAGCATGCCCACCTTAGTGCAGACCTGATGCCAAAGTGTGGGGAACTTCCATGCAGATGCAACCTTCAAGAAGCATTGCACATTTTCTCCAGTGGGAGTTGGGTACACAGGATATAATGTTGCTTTGAATTCTTGTCCACAAGGAAGATAAATTTATATATAGATATAGATATATAGATATTCATAATACTCATAATAGCTGTTATTAAGGAGCATTTTCTGTCACCTTCTGGGATTTTGCCAGCCCATAGCACCCCCTCCACTTCCTTTCCCCACACACAACAGTGTCACCTTCCCCATTTTAGTGATTCAGCCCTAACTCTCCTGTCACTTTTCCTTCCTGCTATGCCAACAGTCAGCAGCCAGTTCCAGAACGGCTGAGAATCCGCGTAAGCCGAATTGGCATGCACGACTATGAAGCGCTTCACTATGACAAGGAGAAACTCAAGGAGGCCTGTGAGTAGTCCGCTCCTTAACCCAGGCTGCTGGTGCCTGATTAGATAAGGGGATGAAGCAGCCTGTAGGAACATTCTGGGGCCGCTAATTTATAGCTGCACACATTTAGTCACAACAAGGCAGTGTGGGCAAGTGATTACTCTCTCCTGAAACACTTGCTGCCACCTCCTGGCAACTGCCGCCTGAGGCAACTGCCTCAGTCTGCCTAATGATTGGGCCAGCCCTGGCATAGAGATTTTGTCCAGGGGGCAGTTTCAGACAAGCAGTTTCCCACGAGCATTGTGAAGTGGTAAGGTGCTTAAAAGCACTACATTCCACATGTGGGCTGCAGCATGAATTGTCTCCTAGTTTCCGTTCAGTGAATATTTCATGAATACGTTTAGCAGGGTGAATGAGGTTTGCTGACTGTAGGTTTTCACCTTTCAGCTTTGCCCCTGGGAATTATTGTTGTGCCAGGAGACAGTGACCTGGAGCTATGCCGGACCCACATTGAGAGGCTTCAGGAGGTGAGATGCTACAAAAGCTCTTGAATGAAGGGGAGGGTGCAACCTTGCTATAATTTTACTACTGTTTAAGTGGCATACCACTGGAATACTCCTGCCACTATAGCATCTGTACTTCCCCAATGGTAATTACTCCTAGTATGAAGTGTAAATGCTCACGCTGGCTCAGCTTGCCTGAGTGTGGAAAGCTAAGCAGGGTCAGGCCTGGTTATTACTGGATGGGAGAGCCCTCCTCTAGTTTCCTGCATTGAGCAGGGGGTTGGACTCGATGGCCTTGTAGACCCCTTTCAACTCTATGATCTATGAATCTATGATTGAAAAGCAGTAGTTACCCCTGCTCCCAACTCATGGCATACAGAGCAACAGGAAGGGGTTTCGTTATTTCCCTTTGCTTAGGTTCAGAGTGGGACAAGCCAGGGGTATTGAACCTCTTTCAACTTGAGGGCCAAATTCAATTTCAAGATGTTCCCGGGGCAGCAACAGGACACATTCCAGTGGTGGGCGTAGCCAAAGGCAAAAAAGGCAGTCTAAAAGTACCGGCATTGTGGAGAGAAAGCCAGGCCAGGTACACCCCCACACACCGCCACCGCCATCATGGCTTCTGCCTAGGGCAAAAGCAGCTCAGTTCCAAGCAGTCATTTGCATCAGCCTTCATTTACATTCACCTCAATGGGACCCATCTACATACCCCCCCCCCGTGACTTCTGCGAAGCACCCTCAAGCATCGGGTGGCGCCAAGATGCCCGGCAGTCTCAAAGAGCTGCCAAGTACTTTCAAGCACTCAGGGGCACCGAAGATCTGGCAGGAGGAACCGGTTCTTCCTGTCAACAGGAAGGGAGAGAGGAGCAAGGGAGGAGGTAAAACAGGGGCACCAAGCCCCGGTAAGGTTGTTAGTTGTTGGGTGCAGGGCTGCAAAGACCGTCCATGACTTCGGTCTGGACAACGGAACTCAACCCCGGGCAAAACTGCCCAGTAAAATGGCTGCATGGCTGAATGTTCTGCAGTGAACCGCTCTCGAGGAAATAAGGTATTTTAAGGTCAACCCTATGTCTGCCTGCCTGCTCAGCTCAGCTTGCATGCGTACAGAGGCTTGCACACCTCATTAAGTTTTATGGACTCCCTGTGTTTACGGTGGAGTTCTTCTGCTTGTTTTGATACGCGTCATTAAACATGCTATCAACAAGCCTCCTAGTTTGTCAATTTCACTCTCTAACACAGCGTCAATGGTAGCGGTTCCATTCTAAGGGTCCGAGAACCACTTAGAAGGCGTTTTCTCAGCTCCGGTTAACCGGTTCACTCCTGAACTCACACAAAGGACCAGCGGCGGTCCTTCACAGGCATATTCTAGCTCAAAGCTCTTACTGACAGAAATTAGGCCTTAGGAGAAGCATTTCAACCTTTTAGAATGGGGGGAAATGTGCAAAAGCTAGGAAACCACCAAATTATCTGTTGTTGGGGGGAAAGGAAAGGGTGTGTGGCCATTTGGGGAACTCCGGGGGGGGCAGATTGTGATCCCAGGTAGGCTGGATTTGGCCCATGGGCCTGAGGCTCAACACTCGTAGTCTAGACTGTTATTTCTCACATATCCAATCAAAGAAATGTTGGATAGCTGGTAACCTCTATGATTACATGAACATACCAGGAGTAAGAAAACTGGACATTGTGTGTACTATAGTCTTGGCAAAAGGGAAGTAGAGTATTCTTTGTAAGCTACCCTGGGAATTTGATTGAAGGGAAGTACATAAATATGCATAATGAATAAGTAGTTGCTCCTGGTGTAATGCAAGGAGGTAAGTATTTGGAGTGGGTGGGGGGAAGGTAAGTGCGAATTCATTCCCATGTTGCTTTATATGGCTGGGGAAAGATTACGAATATAAAGATTTAGTTCTGTTTGTAACAAATGTCTTGCAAAGTAATAACTGACTCATTCCTCAAACCTGAAGAGAATTTCAATCAGCAAGACTTTGCCTAGTGTTTACTTTACATGGATTTCTATTCTACCTTAATCCAAAAGCCCAGGTCTGTGCTGCCTCCAGTTCTGAGAGGAGCTTGCACTTTATCCTGCCAACGCTGCATAAATGACACACCAAATTTCTTTTAGTTGGGAAATCCTGCTGGCTTCCTGCGTTGGCTCAACTGAGTGAATGCATGGAGAAGGCCACACTCTAGAGCAGTGTTCTCCAACCTTGGGTCCCCAGATGTTTTTGGCTTACAACTCCCAGCATGCCCCAGCCAGCATAGCTTTTTGGCTGAGGCATGCTGGGAGTTGTAGGCCAAAAACATCTGGGGACCCAAGGTTGGAGAACACTGCTGTAGAGCTTGATTATGAAGGAAATGAGTTGGTGGTTCAGTTTTCTGTAAGCCCTCACCAGCCCCTTTTTCTTCCTTCCCTACATTTCTGATTCACCCTTTGTCCAGCACTTAGGTGTCAGCCAGGTAACAAAGCATGCAGATAATGTTCAGTATGGAAGAAACCTAAACCTCTGCAGTTTTATTCTGGTCAAAAAGACAATTATAGGGAGCAACAGTGGTTAAATTGTTCCACCTGGGAGAGCTGGCATAGCCTGAGGCATGTTGTGAAACGACAGCACTTGGCTGTTATTAGCTCATGACTTCTTCTTAACACACAATTTCACTCTTTCTTTTTCCCTCCTTCAAAATCTATTTACCACATTTCAGACCATTTGCCTGCAGTGGCTTGTAGATCCACAGACTCATTGCATTACACAGACTAATATGGTTACCATGGAGGCCGGCTGCTCAATAAGGTGCGAGGGGCACCCTGCAGATTCCTAAGGGAGAGATGCATGCGCATCATAACTGTTGTGATAACCCAGTTCCTTCCCTTTCCACAGGATTTCCCTCCATGCCCTTCCACTATTCAGAGCCTGTTGCCTCAGGTGTGTATCTTCTGCCTCTCTCCTTCGTTGGCAGCCTCTTCTTTCCCTTTTCCTGCCTCTGTCATGCATGAGAAGCTTGCGTCAGTATCTGTCAGGTGACATTAAGTGCATCTGTGTTGAGCTGTATCCATGCGCTTAGCTCTGTGCCTACCTATTTCTGTTAAAACATACATATTGAGTCCATCTATGTTCTTTGTTCAAGAAGAAGCCAGAAAAGATTTATGAAAGTGGGGCCCAGATAGAAAAAGACTTGGGAGAGCTGATTCTTTTTGCTTATTTTGATGCAGGAAGGGGATGGAGCCAAACCAAAGCCATTGTCGTGCCAGAAGCTGTCCCCCAAGTGGTGTTTCCTGGACTGTGAGTACATATGTATACCGGGGGGGGGGGGGGATGTAGTGGATATGTATATGGGGAACATGTGGCCCTCCTCATGTTTTGGCCTACAACACCATTGCTCAGTGGTAGAGCTCATGCTTTGCATGCAGAAGGTCCCAGGTTTGATCTGTGGCACCTCCAGGTAGGGTTGGAAAATTCTAGCCTGAAACCCTGGAGAGCTGCTGCCAAGTCAGTGTTGATAGTATTGGGCTAGCTAGATGAACCAATGGTCTGACTCTGTATAAGGCAGCTTCCTATGTTCCTAACTCCGATCATCCTTCACCATTGACTGTGCTGGCTAGCACTGATGAGAGTTGTAGGCCAAAACATCTTGAGGGCCACAAGTTGCCCACCCCTACTATAGGGAGTAGGTGGGAGCTGGTACATCAAAGGTTCCACTGTCTAATGCTACTGTCTTGGAGGAATTTCTTGCCAGTGACACATAGAAAATATTTCTATAATCAGTTTTGTTTTGTGTGGAGCCCAAATAGCACTGGGTAATACATTTTAGAAATGTCACTTGTTCCCTACTGCCTTTTGCATTCTTTCTTTTGCTGCTCCAGGGAACTGCCTTATATCGAGTCACTGATCCTATTGATCCATCTAGCTCAGTACTGTGTACCCTCATTGGCAGTGGCTCTCCAGGATCTCAAATAGGGGTCTTTCCAAACCTTACTTGGAGATGCCAGAGATTGAACCTGGGACTTTCTGCATGCAAATATGTGCTCTAGCATGGAGCTTATGCCCCCAGATTTAGCTGAGAGATGGCAGTGGGGGAATGACAGGCCTGATCTAACTTTCACTAAGTATCTGTGCCTAATGTACCCGCCGATATCAGTCCTGTATTGAATTTTACTTGGTTAGTGAATAGGCACCTTGGGTCACAGAGATGTCTTAGCTTGGAAATCCAGCAAAAGTGAGGCAGTTGAGAATATTCCATCCCCACAGGCACTAGCCTCTGGGCAAAGCCTCCTCAGTTGAGTTTTAACTGAAATGGACTGGGTACTTTGTCTCCTGGTTTATCCTTTCCTTTTATGTAAAAGATGCATGGGTGGAAGGCTTTACAGTTTCTGGAGGAGCGGGGAGACAACTAGCCCTGTGAACAGTGTATGTTTGAGCCAGTAAGGATCCAAGTGAAATCTCATGCCTAGGTCTGGGGGGCATTAAAATGCAGGCCTGCTACAGACAGTACTTCCAGGCCTGCAGGCGTGTAATGTTATTCTGTAGTGTTCTCAGCCTGAAGCTCCATAGCTAATTCCTGTTCCTTAACTCAAATGTCAAGTGACAGCCCCTCTATTCTGTCATAACACTACCTGTAGGTCATTTGGGCTCACTACTTTAGAGCTCTGGAGGTGCTAGATTGGAATAAAGCCACTCAATAGCCCATCATTTAATTATTTTTTATTTTAAACTCAGAGTAGGGCCATAGTTCAGTAGGGCTCTCATAGTTCACTGAGAGCCAGTGTGGCGTAGTGGTGAGAGTGTTGGACTGGGACCTGGGAGATCCGGGTTCTAGTCCCCGCTCGGCCATGAAACTCACTGGGTGACTTTGGGCCAGTCACTGACTGTCAGCTAACCTACCTCACAGGGTTGTTGTGAGGATAAAATGGAGAGGTGGAGGAGGATTATGTAAGCCGCCTTGGGTTCCTTGCAGGAAGAAAGGCCGGGGTATAAATATAATAAATAAATATAATAAAATAAATAAATAGTTCAGCGTTCATGCATTGCTTGTGGAAGGCCCCAGGTTCAGTCAGTGGCATCTCTAGGTTAGGCTGAGAAACAACCCCATCTGATACCTTGGAGAGCCACTGCCAGTCAGTTTCAACACTACTGACATAGATGGATCAATGGTCTGACTCTGTATAAAGCAGCTTCCTGTGTTCCGGGACAGTAGAATCCAGGCCAGGCCTCAAGATGAGAGAACATGCATCAGAGCAAGTTCCGCTTCCTCCAAGCAGGAGACGCTGCTGGATATCATCAGAGAACAGAACCGGAGTAGCACTGGGGTGATGTTCACACCTTGTGCCATTTCTTCACCTTGGAGTGAGTCATCTCTGAGCTGTATTACTTCTGCTGTTCTCCAGCAGATGGCTCTGTAGGAAAAGGAGTGAGGAAGATGTGGCAGTTTCATCAGCCTGATCCATCATTAGTTCCTGGGACCAGTGAATACGCTGCATTCAAAGTTACCTTTTGTACATTAAATTCCTTTTTGTACATCAAATTCAATTACAGCTTTTGCATTGGGGGAGTAATGAAACAGGGAAAAGGAAGAGTGACTGGTTTTGTTCTGTTTTTTTCCTTCTTGCTGGGCCTGTGACCCAACGGCTGTGTTTTGCTAGAATCTCCCCCAAATGCTCCGCAGGGCAGCAGAGACTTGTTTACAAACACGGCTTTGTTCCAACTGCTTTCTCAGCCCCACTTCTCCCCCTTTCTGCCCCCCCCCACCTGAAGGGCTGATGCTGTGTGTTCTTAAAACCTTCCAAGCTGCACATTTCACTTTTACTAGCTGCTCCCCCCCCCCCCCCGCCCTTTCTCAGTTTTGGTTTGAGCAAGACACTGAGACTCTCCCACAGGCTGGGACAATAGGGGCTTTTGTGCCCCTGAGGCAATGCTCAAATAAGTTCCCAAACACACAGGGAGCAGTTTGCATAGCCTGTTGGGCCTGTTTGCTGTACTGAGCCTCAAAGCCAGCAGGCCTTCTCTACTGTGGTTATAGCAAGCACCAACAACAAGGCCTTAGAGGCCTAATGGATGGGGAGAGCCTCTAGTCCAATGGGATTTAATACTAATGCAGGGAAGTCCTGGAGAGAGCAGGAAACTGAAGTGGATAGGTCAAAGTGAAGCCAAGGTGGTAGTGGAAGGGAATAATCTCACTTCAAGCCTCTTTCTTACTTACAGCATAAAGAATGTTCTGCATCCTTCCTTCAAATTACTTTTCATCACATTTGGTCTCTTCCACACTCTTCTGCTCCCAATTGGCCTTGTTTTATTATTTTTTTTAGTCTCCCAGCCCCGGATCTCAAAGAACTAACTATGGTGCTAACCTTGCATCAGTGTTGGCTGCTAAATTGTTAGCTTTGCGCCCTCCCCCCAATTCCCTCCCACACCTCATTCTCCAGAATTAGAGGAAATCATTCTTCCAAATGCATGTCATTACATAATCTCTGATCCAGAGGAAAAGGGTGAGATCACCAATGCTGATAGAGTGTGTGTGTGTGTGTGTGTGTGTGTGTGTGTTTGGTTAGTTATGGAATCCCGCTGAGAGGAGGCAGTCTCTTCTGTGCCCACATGAGGACCCTGTTCCCAGATATTGCTGCTGCAGATTTTGTTCTTTTTTGCCAGTTTCCCAGCAGCATGTTCCAAACTGAGGAAAATGTGTCGATGGAAAATGCTGGAGTGACATTCAAGGGCAATGCAGGCTCATTAAAGTGGTTGAATTACTGGCCTTCATCAACTTCTCTGTGGCTGTAAATCTCTCCCCAGGACAGGATAAACGAGGCTCTTTCACTCCTCTAATCTGCTCTGGCTTGTGTCATGGACACCCCTCCATTCCCCCCACCCTTTCTGCTTTATTCCCAATGAGAATTCCCCAGTCTTTGTAGGGCCCAACCATAGCAACCTCAGCCTGACCACAGTCCTCCTCAGCCTTATGGAAATCAAAGTCGATAACGAAAGCTCCCACAATGCAACAAGAATCCAGTTACCTGAGCTGTAGGTCTCTACCCCACTTCCAGTTTACTCTATGAGGAGCCCTCAGGTCATAGTCCTACAGTTCGTGAGTACAAAATAGTATTATTGGGCCTGTTACGACTTATACATGTTTATTTATACATGAGTACTGCATCCAGTTCTGGGCACCTCACTTTAAGAAGGACATAGACAAACTGGAGAGGGTTCAGAGGAGGGCAACAAGGATGATAAAGGGACTGGAAACAAGGCCCTATGAGGAGAGACTGAAAGAACTGGGCATGTTTAGCCTTCAGAAGAGGAGACTGAGGGGAGATATGATCGCACTCTTCCAGTATTTGAAGGGATGTCACACAGAGGAGGGCAAGGATCTCTTCTCGATCATCCCAGTTTGCAGGACACGGAATAATGGGCTCAAGTTACAGGAACCTAGATTCCACCTAAACATCAGGAAAAATGTCCTGACTGTCAGAGCAATTAGACAATGGAATCAACTACCTAGGGAGGTGGTGGGCTCTCCCACTCTGGAGGCATTCAAGGTGCAGCTGGACAGACATCTGTCAGAGATGCTTTGACCTGGATTCCTGCATTGAGCAGGGGGTTGGACTCGATGGCCTTGTAGGCCCCTTCCAACTCTACTTTTCTATGATTCTATGATTTTGTTTTCCCCACCCTACTCCCATCCCATAACCATAGAATTATGCACCTCAGAACCTTCTGCACATCCTAACAATGCCTTTCATGTAAATTAGGAGAGTATAATCCTCCATTGTCAGAAGGAGGACCAAGGCAACAAATGGCTTAATGTGATTCCTAGGGTCCCACAAGAGTTCTGTTGGGAAGAGGATTTATTTATTTATTTATTTATTTATTTATTATATTTATACCCCGGCTTTTTTCCTGCAAGGAACCCAAGGCTGCTTACATAATCCTCCTCCTCCTCTCCATTTTATCCTCACAACAACCCTGTGAGGTAGGTTAGGCTGAGAGTCAGGGACTGGCCCAAAGTCACCCAGTGAGTTTCATGGCTGAGTGGGGACTAGAACCCGGATCTCTGGAGTCCCAGTCCAATACTCTCACCACTACGCCACACTGGCTCTCACCATCGCTAGTATCCTACTTGAACTGCTTGCTTCACCAGCTTATGAAGACATATTTCAAAAGAATAGAGAGTTGAGACACTTCACACTGCGTAGGGGAGTTGAGATACCTCAGACTGTGTACCCAAGGTCAAACCAGAGAGAGTTGGGGCACCTTAGACTGCTTCAACTGGGCCATAACACAGTTATCCACACACCTGTGTTCAGATTCTAAGAACTAGTTCACACAAGCAGTGGTGCTGCTAGATTTCCTCCATGCAAATTGGGCTCATAAGGCAAAGCTAAAGAGCCCTTGCTGAGAGTGAGCAGCTACTGCAAAAAGAGAGATTGTGTGAGTGAGTGTGTGTGTGTGTGTGTGTGAGAGAGAGAGAGAGAGAGAGAGGGAGGGAGGGAGGGAGGGAGGGAGGGAGGGAGAGGCAGATAGCTGCACTTCTGGTGATTGGGTGCTGCCAGTGGCCCTTGGGCCTTGCAGTGAAGGAGATAGCTTAGGGGAGGGACCATAGCTCAATGTGACAGAGCACATGCTTTGCATGCATCAACCCCCAGCATCTCCAGGTAGGGCTAGGAAAGAATCCAGCCTGAAACTCTGGAGAGCTGCTGCCAGGCAGTGTCGATGATACTGGGCTAGACCAATGGTTTCAACTCAGTATAAGGCAGCTTCTTATGTTCCGAACACTGCCATAGCAAATTTATGCAAACATGCTTTGTTTGTATGATTTTACAAAATAAAATAACAGAATCCAGCTTTTCTTGGTGATAAAGTGGTTTGCTGTGGTGTGGATGCTCTTAACATGGAATACATACAAAATTCTTCTCCCCCCACCACCATTTAAATACTAGCAAAAATCCAACATTTTATTTATTTATTTGTTACTTTTATATCCAGCCTTTTCCTCCGAGGAGCCTAAGGCAGCATACCTAATCCTCCTCTCCGTTTTATTCTCACAACAACTGTTTAGCCCCCAAAAATATAAAATAAGGGTTTTCTTTGTTCTTCTAGTGCATGTTTGGCTACCAGAGGGGGAGTTCATCATACAATTCTACACTTATTCCAGATTGATTAATCCAGAGAGAGCACCACTATCTTGTTTTAGTTTTTGCAGTTAGTGACACAGACTAAATTATGCACTTGGGACATCAGTACATATTCTCAAGATGGGTTAGTGAATGGATATTATTAACCTCTCACATTGTAACAACTGAATGAATAAAATATAGCAAACATCTTTACAGCCGACTCCAATGCATGTTGGAAATAACTTTCACGGTGTTCAGTGGAACTTCTAAAAAGATGTGCTTTGGATTGTGGCCTAAACCCTTTCCCCATCCTCTTTCTACTACTGCATGTTCTTGAGAGCATTGCCACATTACATTAATTAATATATTTTTATTTTTGGATTCATTAAACTCATTATCAGAAATGAGGATTAGAATTTTTTAGGATACCAACCTAATTGCACTCTGGAAGAGTTAAAAGAACTACAACTACAACCCCATCCTGACTTCTAAAATTATTATCTCCAACCAGATTGTATAAAGAAAGGAGTAAAGAGGTAAATGAAGGCACAACAAGGGGAAATTAATATGTACCGGCTAGAAAATCTGCTTTTCCGGTACCAGTGTTAGAACTCAAGAAGCTAACTTACCCATTGTGTATTATATAAAATGGTCTATATTGTAACAATATGGAAGATGCATAAACTCCCATGGAGACTTTTAAAACTTGTCTTGCAAGGGGGCAAGTGTTCCTACACCTGCAGTTTTCCAGGCAAATCATCCAAATGCCCAGGGAATCCCAGAACAGCTGCAAAGCAGATTTGGAAAGCTTCCCTCAGCTACTCAGGCTTTGGGTTGGGGGCTGCATATATGTATTTCAGCATGTGCTAGAATAGCAGTTTCTCTTGCTGTGGATACTCCTCTTCCCTCCCCATACCTTTTTTCCTTTAGTATTGTGTCTTTTAGATTATAAACTTGAGGGCAGGGCCTGTAATGTTTTTTAAACCTTTGTACAGAGCTTAGAAAAAATTAGAAATAATAATTATTATGATGACGGTGATGGTAGCCAGAAAGGTTGAGTATTCAGTAGTGCCTGTGACATTGCTACTGGCGAGTGATAAGATTTCCCTACCAGCCTTTCCCCATCCCCAGAGCCAGCGCAATTTTTGTCTGTGGGGATTATCGGCTTCCCAGGGGTGCTACTAGAGCGCTGGAGTGCTCATGCAGCGCTACTTAAAAAAAACAAAAGTGGCACAACTTCTGTTTGGATGACAAATGAGTGCTGTATTGTGCCATGTATGACTTTGTGGGGGTGTGCATGGGAGGCTGACACCAACAGGGCTCATAACTAAGTTTGGGTTGCAGTAGTCTTCTGTGCCTCTTTGGAATTTTCTGCTGCATTTATTTTATTTATTTGTTATTACATTTATATTCCATCTTTTTTCCTCTTGCAATGAGCCCAAGGTGGCTTACATGGTCCTCCTCTTCTCCATTTTATCCTCACAACAACCCTGTGAGATAGGTTAGGCTGAAAGTCAGTGCCTGGCCCAAAGGCACCCAGTGAGCTTCATGACTGAGCGGGGACTAGAACCCAGATCTCCCCAGTCCAACACTCTAACCACTATACTACACTGGCAGTTGGCATTTACACTGGCTGTTGGCATTCCCTTTTAGAATTCGTAGTCACAAAATGGACATAACATGCATTAAATATAACTCCATGGTTGTGATCGAAATATTGTCATGAATCATTCCTGTTTTTCCCCTTCTCTCTAGTAGGTTCTTCTGACCTGAATTACTTGAGAGTGGCTAAGAAGCTGAGCAATAAGCCAGGGAATATCTCTGGTTCGAATCTCCCATAAGCATGCTGCTATTCTCTCCACCCCAACCTTGAATCTGCAATACGGGGATGCTGCTTACTTACCCCACAGGGTGTATGTCAGGATTACTGAAATATTCTCCTCTTCTCTTGCAGCAACTACAGCAGATCGTTTTTATAGAATAGACCGTGGCCAGGTGAGCTCCAGTTTGCTCTCCAAAAGACTGTGAACTCTGTAGTTATCTGACTGCATGCTCCCTGTGGAAATGTATGTGCATGCTGCCTACACCTTGGCTTTCATTTCCTTTAGAACAGGGCTCTCCAACCTTGGGTCCCCAGATGTTGCTGGACTACAGCTCCCAGAATCCCTTGCCATTAGCCATGCTTGCTGGGTATGCTGGGAGCTGTAGGCCAGCAACATCTGGGGACCCAAGGTTGGAGAGCCCTGCTGTAGAATGTCTTCAGCACTCTGATTATATTTATTGTCGGGGGAAAGGGATTCAGTCTTGAGGTCAGAGATATTTGTTTCCTGCAGTAAAAAACCCTGCAAGACCCTTCTTGATAATCCTTTTCCTTTTATTCTTGATCCACTGGTGTGGAAGAAACAGTTAGGGTGACATGTCACTATGGGTCTAGAGAACCATGTCCTGGAAAGGGAGGAGGTTTGTGAAGGCACATTTTAGGCCTGGAATAAAAAATAATTATTGTCTGTCTCCAGTGAAAGCACATAGTTTCTCTGTAGCACAAGCATACTATATCTGTAAGTTTGGGGGCTCAAACCTCTTACAATTGTAGACAAGAGATCTGGACTTCTGTATGTTAAAGGGGAAAAAACACCAAAGAGCTCAAATTCTGCAATATGAAAAAATGCAGACATTTCCAATTTTGATTACTTTGTGTGTGTGGGCGGGGGTGGGGGAGAATTTGTCATGGTCTGCTTTTTTCCATTTTGCTGGGGACTAGGAAAATAGGATTGGTTCACCTAGATAAGTAGAGACCAGAGTGGGAGATGCAATATCTACTATATAAATGTGAAAGTTTGTCCGTCCGTCTGTTTGTATTTGTACATACGTACGTGTGTCCGTGCGGGGGTTTGTGTGCGTCGCATTGGCTCCTACGCGGTACTGATCCGCCCCAAACTTGGCACGCATACTCTCCATCACCCAACCCTCGCCACGCCTGTACGGCCCAAAATAGATGAGAGCCAATGGCGTCACTTGGAATGCTCGCAGGGGCCATTCAGGAGCGGTTATGCAAATCGCTCCAACGGCATTTAGAATATTGGTATGCACTGCCACAGGGACCCAATCAGCAGTGGATATGCAAATCTCTTCTATGTCCAAACAGAATGTTCACATGAACCGCAGCCGGGGCCTACATGGGGGGGGGGGATTTCGAACAACCAGTACCTATGACAACCCGTGCAACACCATTGTGTAGTCCTGGGGGGGCGGGGGAAGCAGGGATTTCATTGTGTGGTCCCGGGACAGCAGGGATTTCATTGTGCCGTCCCGGGGGAAAGGGAGCAGGGATTTCATTGTATAGGCCGGGGGGAGGGGGGAGCAGGGATTTCATTGTGTAGTCCCGGGGGCGGGGAGGAAACAGGGACTTCATTGTGTAGTCCCGAGGGGGACACACAGGGATTTCATTGTGTAGTCCTGGGGCGGGGGGAGCTGGGATTTCATTGTGCAGTCCCGGGGGGAGCAGGGATTTCATTGTGTAGGCCGGGGGGAGGGGGGAACAGGGATTTCATTGTGTAGTCCCGGGGGGGGGGGGACACAGGGATTTCATTGTGTAGTCCCGAGGGGGACACACAGGGATTTCATTGTGTAGGCCGGGGGGAGGGGGGAGCTGGGATTTCATTGTGCAGTCCCGGGGGGACACACAGGGAT
The DNA here is from genome assembly GCA_021292165.1 of Shinisaurus crocodilurus. Taxonomy (NCBI): domain Eukaryota; kingdom Metazoa; phylum Chordata; class Lepidosauria; order Squamata; family Shinisauridae; genus Shinisaurus; species Shinisaurus crocodilurus. The sequence goes on from CM037876.1 coordinate 241,515,536, forward strand.
TTCATTGTGTAGTCCTGGGGCGGGGGGAGCTGGGATTTCATTGTGTAGTCCCGAGGGGGACACACAGGGATTTCATTGTGTAGTCCTGGGGCGGGGGGAGCTGGGATTTCATTGTGCAGTCCCGGGGGAGCTGGTAGTCCCAGGGGAGCTGGGATTTCATTGTGTAATCCTGGGGAACTGGGAGTCCCGGGGGAGCTGGGATTCCAAGGGATTCCAAACAGCGGACAGCTACCTTAAGGAATTTCGAACAAATAGTGCCTATAGGAAAATGACGACCCGTGCAACGCTGGGTAAAACAATCTAGTATTGTATAAATGGAAGGACTGGAACTGGTACCAGTGCAGAATGGCACAATCCCACCTTTTGGTTTCTGCAACCAGACCTCCTTCCCCCACCCCCACCCCTTAAAATTATGGAGGAAGTTTCCCCTTATATCTCCAGTTTTTCTCCACCACCACTGGGTTTGGAATCTTGGTTTCTTAAAAGGAAAACTCAGGTTTCTCAGGATTTTGTTTGTGACTGAATTCCATATTAGAATCCACATTGCAGGTTGAGACCCTGCCTAGTTCATAATTGTATAGTGTAAAGAAATCCCATCCCTGAAATGACTGACCTGCACTTTCTCAGGAACATCTGAACTATGTGACGGAGATATCCCAGGATGAGCTCTTTGTGCTGGACCCAGAACTGATGCGCACCCAGACAGTGGGCACATCTCCTGCCATGCCTGACCTTGTTGATGTGCCCTCAACACCCACAAAGCAACACCTTGCTCCCCCAGCTTCACCACCATCCACACCAGTCTCCAGGTGAGGCTGTCTGCTTGGGGCCTGGAGGTAAGAAAGACCAGGCTAGGTTGGGGGAAGGACGCCAAGGAAGAATAGCTTAAGGAAGGGTTCAGGGTGGAAGATGAGAGTAAAAACTACAAGATTTCTAGTTAAATCATGTTTGCTCTCTGGCTAAATGCAAAGGTGGGGGGATGCTTGGGGATGGGGAGTTTTTTCTCCCTTAGCATTGATCAGCTGTAGATTAGTTCATCTATTTCAGCCTTCCCCAACCTGGCTGGGGGATGTTGGGAGCTGTTAATCTTAATCATCATGGAATGGAAGTCAATTCCGGAGTATGTGATTGGTAAATCTGATGACGTACTAATCCAGATTTGCAAAGTGAGCAGTTTGCTGTTATGGGAAAGGGAGGCATAAATAAACAGAGCTGGTATGATGAAACAAAGTGTGTGACAGAGCTAAGCCAGAAAGGATGTGAATTGCTTCCTACCTACCTTGACTCTGTGACTTCCCTCCAACACATGAGTAGGGCAGAGCAGAAATCTGGATCTGTGGGAGCCCCCACCAATTCCATTCCTGGCCCTTTCAAACTAGGCAGGTAGAGAGGAGTTGTTAGGTATAAGGGGGGATTTGAACAAAAGGGGAGAGCTACTTTAGGAGGTACCTGATCTCTTAGCTTTGAATCTCTCGTATTTTGTTTTTCCAGCTCGGAAATGGGGAGCTGCCACTCCCTCAAAGGTGAGACTTCTTTGCTCATGGTATGGGCTTCCGACATATTTTGTCTAACTCCCTGTTTTCGGGTAGTGGCTATTAATCAGTTCTCTGTCATCATTTGTGCTTTGTTTTAATGTTTTCAGTCCCCTAATCCAAGACTACTTTAGTCTCTGTAAATCATAAAACCTCTTCCACTGAAACGCTGTACTTGGTTTTCTGCACGATGCATCTTAAATGTGCCTCTGCAGATTTTAGACACTGACAGTCACACAAGTTCTTCTGTCTACATTAGTCTCATGATGTCCACACGATTGTGTAGGAGATGTGCCATGCCATGATTTCACCAACTGTTGGAACTGATCCACATGACTGCAGTTCTCCAGGTCAATCTGGTGTGCAGATTAGGTTTTTCGAACCTGGTAACTCTTCTCATGGCCCACCCTAGCCAAATATGCATATTCTAGCCCAGGCTATTTGGGGCTGTTATCTGATGATTCAGGGAGTTGAATGTCCATGGTAAAGTACATCTGAATATGTGTACTTATGGAAAGTAGGCCTGTTGCAGTTGTGCTTGCATTACCACTGCTTATGAGGGTGAGGCCTCAAAAGGTTATGTTGAAACTGGCCTAGATCTGAAAACAAAAGCATTTTTGTACAGCTTGAGGTGGAATGGACATTTAGCTTTAAATAGGCTGGAATTGGATGCATTTCAGTCGCAGAGGCTACAGGGGTAAGGAATGGGCCAGGCTGGAGAGCTACACAGTGTGCTGGCATACAGGAGAATTGGAGCTTAGTGCCTTCATCCCTGCTGTAGTAGGAACTAAGTGCTGCAGAGGCCCTGATCAGGGAATTTCTTCCGGGGAGCAGTTACAAGAATGTCTAGCTGGGTGAGATCTGACATGCATTGGCTTAACAAGCTGGCCTTCTTCAGCTCATTTATAAAGTCTGGCAGGAAATACCATTGTGGCACAGGATTAATCTCCCACCTGTAAAGACTTTGGATACATGGATGGGGAGCAGGGCTAGTCTCTGCCAGGCACCAGTGTGGGTTCCAGGAGGTGTGAGCACTGGGTCGGGGGCCTCGCTTGGTTGAGCAAATGGAAAATGTTTCCTGGAGTTTGAACAGAGCTTAATTCCTGGAACTGTGAGTGAGTCACTGATGAGAGGCATCCCCATCCACTGTCTCCTTGGGGACGCCTGCTGTCCACCTCCTCCGCCCACCCTTTCTGCTTTACTTCTTTGTGCCATCTGTTCCTTGCCCTGTGGGTCTGCCATGTTCTTTGCCAAACTCTTCTCATTTCTGCTTGAACATTCCTCTCCTTCCCCTCATTGTGTGGTCTTGCTTCTCCGTTTCCCCTTATACTCCTCTGGTTTACCTTCATGGTTAATTCCTTCAGCTCCCCACAGCCTCAGTGAGGCACTGAGTCTTATGAAGCTGTGAACCCTCTTTGGTGCATGCCTGGTCCTCACGGCAGCTTTGGGGCCCTTGCAAAGTCCCATGAGAATCGTCCACTCCCATGGTTCCTCAGCTAAGGCTTGGAGTCAGATGAAAAGGGAAGCACAATATCTAGCAGCCTGTCAAGATTGTAAAAAAACTCCACAAGAAATGCACATCACACATGCAGTTTGTGTGTGCATGTGTGCGCACATGTACATACTTACCTTACACATCCACACACACTCATACTTTCTTTTCTAAATAAGAAAAGAGTGACAATAGGGACAAACGTTGAAATCCAAACAGTAAAATGGAGGTAGTGTGTACTCAGCAAAAGCTGAATTAACAGAAATCATGCTGCCTTCACACTAAGTATCAACAGTTTCTGTTGTGGCCTCTTTGCTCCATCCGTATCCTTCCCTCCCTTCTCCCAGACTCCAGGCACCCCCTAATGGGAGTTCATTGCTTTAGGCCAGAAAAGCTTACGACCAAACTATGTGTTGCCTTTTAATATGTAGCCACATCTGCCCTTTTTTCATAGGCAAAAGGAAGTGCTGGGACCTGATCCAGATAAGGAGTATAATTTTTTAGTTTATCTATCTATTACATTTCTATACCGCCCATTAGCTGAAGCTCTCTGGGTGGTTTATCAGACAAAGTTTAAAACAATAAAATGCAATAACAATAAAACATAATATAAAAACTGTAAGTTTAAAACAGAATAAAACCATAGCAGTTACCAAGATAAAAGCCAGAAGCAGTGCAAAGATCTAAGAATGCACTAATGCAATTTTTAAAACTGAAGGGATTCATAGATTCATAGATCATAGAGTTGGAAGGAGCCTACAAGGCTATCGAGTCCAACCCCCTGCTCAATGCAGGAAACTAGAGGAGGGGTCTCCCATCCAAGTAACAACCAGGTTTGACCCTGCTTAGCTTTCCACGCTCAGACAAGCTGAGCCAGCATAAGCCACAGGCCTGGATCATAGAATCATAGAAAAGTAGAGTTGGAAGGGGCCTACAAGGCCATCGAGTCCAACCCCCTGCTCAATGCAGGAATCCAGGTCAAAGCATCTCTGACAGATGTCTGTCCAGCTGCACCTTGAATGCCTCCAGAGTGGGAGAGCCCACCACCTCCCTAGGTAGTTGATTCCATTGTCTAATTGCTCTGACAGTCAGGAAATTTTTCCTGATGTTTAGGTGGAATCTAGGTTCCTGTAACTTGAGCCCATTATTCCGTGTCCTGCAAACTGGGATGATCGAGAAGAGATCCTTGCCCTCCTCTGTGTGACATCCCTTCAAATACTGGAAGAGTGCGATCATATCTCCCCTCAGTCTCCTCTTCTGAAGGCTAAACATGCCCAGTTCTTTCAGTCTCTCCTCATAGGGCCTTGTTTCCAGTCCCTTTATCATCCTTGTTGCCCTCCTCTGAACCCTCTCCAGTTTGTCTATGTCCTTCTTAAAGTGAGGTGCCCAGAACTGGACGCAGTACTCAAGATGAGGCCTAACCAGTGCCGAGTAAAGGGGAATTATCACTTCCCGCGATTTGGAAGCTATACTTCTATTAATACAGCCCAAAATTGCATTTGCCTTCTTTGCAGCCACATCGCATTGCTGGCTCATATTCAGTTTGTGATCTACCACAATTCCAAGATCCTTCTCACTTGTAGTATTGTTGAGCCAAGTGTCTCCCATTCTGTAACTGCATTTGGTTTCCTCTCCCTAGGTGCAGCACTTGGCACTTATCCCTATTAAATTTCATTCTGTTGTTTTCGGCCCAGCGCTCCAGCCTATCGAGGTCACTTTGAATTTTGTTTCTGTCTTCCAGAGTATTAGCTGTTCCACCCAACTTTGTGTCATCTGCAAATTTGATAAGCTTTCCCTGTACCTCCTGATCCAAGTCATTAATAAAAATGTTGAAGAGCACCGGGCCCAGGACCGAGCCCTGTGGTACCCCGCTTGTTACCTCTCCCCAGTTTGAGAAGGAACCATTGATAAGCACTCTTTGAGTCCGATTCTGTAGCCAATTGTGGATCCACCTGATAGTTGTTCCATCTAGCCCACTCTTAGCTAGCTTACTAATCAGGATATCATGAGGCACTTTGTCGAAAGCTTTGCTGAAGTCCAGATATATAATGTCCACAGCATTCCCACAGTCCACAAGGGAGGTTACCCGATCAAAAAATGAGATCAGATTAGTCTGACAGGATTTGTTCTTGACAAATCCATGCTGGCTTCTAGTAATCACTGCATTGTTTTCAAGGTGCTTGCAGACTGACTTCTTTATAATCTGTTCCAAAATCTTCCCGGGGATTGATGTCAGACTGACTGGCCTATAGTTCCCAGGTTCCTCCTTCTTGCCCTTTTTGAAGATGGGAACAACATTTGCCCTCCTCCAGTCGTCTGGCACTTCACCTGTCCTCCATGATTTCTCAAAGATAATAGACAGTGGTTCTGAGAGTTCTTCTGCCAGTTCCTTTATTACTCTAGGATGCAGCTCGTCAGGCCCTGGAGATTTAAACTCGTTCAGAGTAATCAGGTGTTCCTTGACCATTTGCCTATCAATCTCAAGCTGCAATCCTGCCCCTTCAGTCTGCACTTCAGGTTTGCCAGGGGGGTCATAGACCCTCTTTTGGGAGAAGACCGAGCCAAAGTAGGAATTGAACACTTCTGCCTTTTCTTTGTCTTCTGTTATCAATTTGCCATCCTCATCGCGTAGTTGAACCACCAGTTCTTTCTTCTGTCTTTTACTGTGCGTGTATCTGAAGAAAGCTTTTTTGTTGCTTTTAGCATTCCTCGCTAACCTTAGCTCATTCTCAGCTTTAGCCTTCCTAACACTATTCCTGCATTTCTGTGCTACCTGCCTGTACTCTTCACTTGTAGCCTGTCCTTCCTTCCACTTCCTATACGTGTCCTTTTTTGTTTTCAGGTCATCTTTGAGTTTATTGTGAAGCCACATTGGCTTCTTCTGTTGCCCTCTACCTTTTTTCCTTGTGGGAATTGCTTGCAATTGTGCCTTTAAAATTTCCTTTTTTAAAAACTCCCACCCCTCCTGGGCTCCCTTTCTCATGAGAGTCACTTGCCATGGGATCTTACTAATCATTGTTCTGAGTTTGTTAAAATTGGCTTTCCTAAAACCCAGGGTACGTGTTTGGCTACACTCAGCTTTTGCTTCCGTTAGAATCAAAAACTCAAGTATAACATGGTCACTTTCCCCCAGAGTTCCCGAAACTGCCACTTTATCCACTAACTCGTCTCTGTTGGTTAGAATCAGGTCAAGGATAGCCGATCCTCTAGTTCCTTCCTCCACTTTCTGTAGGAGGAAGTTATCAGCAGCACAGCTCAGGAATTTCTTGGAGGGGCCATGTTTGGCTGAATAAGTCTCCCAACAGATATCAGGGAAATTGAAGTCTCCCATTACTACCACATCGTGCCTCCTTGAAACAATGGCAATTTGCTTTTCAAAAGTTCCATCCTCTTCTTCTCCTTGATTGGGTGGTCGGTAGTAGACTCCAACCGCCATGTTCGTTTTATTCTTTGCCCCCTTTATTTTAACCCAGGTGCTCTCAATGGGGCTGCCAAGCTCCTCTTCCTGTATCTCTGTGCAGAGATACGTATTTTTAACATACAGTGCAACTCCACCTCCCTTTCTGTTGCTTCTGTTCCTTTTGAACAAGTTATACCCTTCAATTGCTGTATTCCAGTCATGGGAATACATCCCCATTCATGGGAATTATCCCCAGTCATGGGGATAAAAAGCCTGGGAAAATAATAAGGTCTTCACTTGGTGTGGAAACGACCACAATGTAAGTGCCAGGTTAGCCTCTCTGCAGAGGTCATTCCACACTGAAAAGGACCTATCCTTAGTATCCACCCATATCACCTCATTTGGTGGGAGCACTCATAGAAGGGCCTCTGAGGATGCTCTTCGGGTCCAGGCCTATATGGAAGGAGCCGATCCTTGAGGTGACCTGGCCCCAAGCTGTTTAGCGCTTTGTGGTTTAATACCACCACTTTGAGTTTGGCCTGGAAATGGACTGGCAGCCAGTGCAAATCATAAAGCATTGGTGTAATGATCATATTGGCCAGTCCCTCCCGCCTACATCGCCCACACCTTCTCCCTATCTCCTTGGTTTTGTAATCCTGACCTGTCTCTCCTCCTTGCAGATGATGCTTTGATAGATGCTGCCAAGAATAACGATTTCCACAAGGTAACAGCTACCATCTGCTCAAACCCAAGCTGCAAAGTTGGGGAGGGTACAGTAACCTTCACTGTAGCATTGTTGTCCCCCTCCCTCTAGTGTTGAACACAATGCTGTTAGTGGCTTTCCTTTTTAGTAGTGCCAGCTGTCTCTTTGATTCCAGCCTGCTTGTTACCCTTTACCATAGGATGACCACCACCCCCTTACCAGCAGTGCGGGTTTCCTTTCAAGTATTCCCTTCCTATGCCCAGTGGACTTCCTAGCAGGCTCACCAAGAGGACCTTATATTGCAGTCAGGGTGATACCTGGAATCTTAAACAGAATTGTGCTTAGTTCTCCAGTCAGGCTATCTAAACCGAGTGTGTATTAAGGGTATTTGGGGGATGTGGGGGGCGGAGGGTTGTAGGAGGTCAGTACCATTTTGAATGACTCTCACTTACAGGATCTGCATTCTATCATGCACCCATCCCATATCCATCTGCACTGCAATTAAGAGTGATGTTGGCATAGAGGTTGTTTCTGCTTAGGGAAAACTTATTCTTCCTGCTGACATCAGGAGCATGGCGATCCTGCAACCTAGATATTTAGCCATAGTGACCCCAGCTAGAAGTGTGTTGAGGTGTCCTCCCTGTTCCTATTCTAATACACTTCAGGATGATTAATACAATGTTTTGTATTCCTGCTGGTCTATGACCATAATAAACTGACTTTGACTTTGTTTTGTATTGTCAGCATAAAGTCAGCAAACCACCATAAAGTCAGAAATCTCTTGTCTTGTTTCTGTAGCTTACCACATCAGATTCAGAGTTTGGATGTATTGTTTAATGCTTAACTTTAAGCGAATGGCTTTGACAGTGGCTGTTGCAATAGAGAGAGACAACCATGGGATTTCTTTCATAGCACCTTTAATAGTGGTGTGACTACTTTAACTCTGTGAGGTACATTTATAGGAGCAAGTAGCCAAGAAGGAAGAATTACAATGACTTCTCACCTTGTGAGGAGTTTTCCTAGTTGTTCTTGCTGTTTTAAAAAAGTATCATGTCACCCTCAGTTCTTCTAAACTAGTTAATGGGCAAAGTTATGCACCTATGTGAACCTCTGTGTCTCTCCTGGTCTGCAAGGGTGAGCTTTTTCCATATTCCTATATGAGAAGACTTTTGTACTAGTGAGGGATAAAGCTTTGTAGCTCTGGCTTTATGGGTTGTCTTCCTTTGTAAGATGGTCAGGTTATGCCCAAAACTGATATCTTTTAAAAGGGAGATGAAAACTCCTCTCTGGAAAAGTCTTTTTTAAAAAACTGCTTCTGCCTATAACAATGTTCTGAGTGATTGTCAGCTACTAATTCCCAACTCCCCCGGATTGTTATTGCTTGGGGGTGGGTGGTCTGGTTTTTTGTTTGTTTTTTACTTTTTCTGTAAACTACCTTGATTAAGACCTGCCTCAAGAAAATCTACATTATAGCTCATCTCAAGCTGTCTCCTATCTTGCTGTAGTTCAAAGAACTCCACCGGGCTGGAAAGAACTTGATGATGCGTGATCTCACAGGCCAAACTGTCCTGCATCACGCAGTCAGATCAGGGAACAAGGAGATTGTCAGATACATAATTGAAAATGGTAAGCCAGGCCAGGAAAGGTACAGAGTTCTTTGCTATCATGTTGGGTTAATGGGGTGACTGTGAGCATTTGAATTAAATACTGGTGCAATTAAGTAAGCAAAGGTGTCTGCTTTTTACATAGGCTCACATCTAAGACTCTGAACGTACCTTGAACAAAATCACTGTTACTTTAAGCCTTAGCTTTTCATTTGCAAAATGGGATTGATTATGCTCTACCTCAGGGATCCCCAACACAGCGCATGCGGGCACTTGCAATGATGCCTGTGGGGGTGGCCCCTAATGTGGTGCCCAAGGGCACCCGAATTTTTTTAAATTTTCTTTTTAATTCCTCCTTTTTAATATACGTACATGGATTTGTATGAAGTGCATATAACTTTCCAGCAATTATACATAGGCTTCAACAAAAGTGGACCAAATATCCAAATAAATATACATTTGAAGGTGGCATCTGTATGCCACCCAGTCAAATATTGAAAGTGTTGTAAGGTCCTCAATCCATTGCATTATAGGAGGTGAGTGTTTATCCTTCCAGTGTTGTACTATCAGTCTTTTACCTGTCAAAAGGGTGCAGAGAATCAATTTATGCTGGCCATTTGTTAATTTCCAGGAAGCAAGTTAGGGAGGGACCATAGCTCAGTGTGATAGAGCACATGCTTTGCATGCAGAATCCCCGGCCTGTCCAGGTAGGACTTGGAAAGAATCCTGCCTGAAACCCTGGAGAGCTGCTGCCAGTCAGTGTCAACAATACTGGGCTAGATGGACCCATGGTCTGACTCAGTATTTATTTATTTATTATATTTATGAATCGCCCATCTGGCCAGACATCCGGCCACTCTGAGCGATGTACAGTCCAATAAAATACAAGAGGTGGGGGAACACACACACTCACAGTATAAAACACAATTTAAAAATGTACAAAACTTAAAAATCCTAACACACCCCATATTCCCGCCTGAAAAGCCACGTTTTTAATGCCCGGCGAAAGCTAATCAAGGAAGGGGCATGGCGGAGGTCACTGGGGAGAGAGTTCCATAAATTGGGGGCTGCCACAGAAAAGGCCCTCCTCCTAGTCCCCACCAGCCTGGTTTCTCTGGCTGATGGCACAGGGAGAAGGCCATCCGTGGCAGATCTTGTTGAGCGGCCTACTTGATGTTGCTGGAGGCGCTCCTTGAGATAAACTGGACCGGAGCCGTACAGGGTTTTAAAGGTCAACGCCAACACCTTGAAGTATAAGGCAGTTTCCTATGTTCCAAGTAAATAATTTAAAAGAGCGTGTACATCAGTGAATATTAAAGGCTGTTCCAGTACAAAATGTATCTCTGTAATAACCTCCCCCCCAAAATAGGCAACTACTGGACATTGCCAAAACATATGTTTAAAAGAAGCATTAGCTGTATTGCACCACCAGCAATTAGCTGAATTAGACAATCCCTTATTAAAGAGACATTGTAGTGTCCAATGGACATGAAACAAAAGTTTTTGCTGAATAAGATGCAGCCTAAGATCCATAGACTCGACAGGTAGACAAAAAAGCAGCAATCCACTGATTAGGTATTTTGTGATGGTGTCTGCAGCAATTTCTCAAATTCCCAAATGTGCCCATGGGTCCAAAAAGCTTGGGGACCCCTGGTCTACCTCATTGTCTTCAGATAAATAGGAACACTGGCTGCACCAAAAATGCTATACAGTCATTCCTTGGATCGAGAGCATAATTCGTTCCAGAAACGTGCTTGTAATCCAAAACACTTGTATATCAAAACGAAATTCCCCCAAAAAAATTTGTACAGAGATTTTTAATTTAAGCTGTACTACAGTACTTGTATTGCAAGACATCGCTTGTATATCAAGTCAAAAAAATAATAATAAATATTTAAAAATTTGCTTGTCTTGCAAAATGCTTGCAAACCAAGTTACTTGTAATCCAAGGCATGACTGTACTTCAGTTTTGACCCCACCAGGGGTACTTCTTTTGTGTGTACCAAAAAAGACCTAACTAGCTGGGGGTGGGGACTAGAAAATGGGTGAGTCCTTATTTTCTTCTGAAATGGTTTTGCATTCAGAAGACCCTCAACAGTCACTCATACAAGGCAGGAAGGAGAAGTACAGTAATACCTTGGATTGCAAGTAACTTGGATTGAGAGCGTTTTGCAAGACAAGCAAATTTTTAAATATTTAAAAAAAAATTACTTGATATACAAGCGACGTCTTGCAATACAAGTACTGTAGTATGGCTTAAATTAAAAATCTCTGTACAAATTTTTTGGGGGAGATTTCATTTTGATATAAGAGTGTTTTGGATTACAAGCACGTTTCCAGAACGAATTATGCTCTCAATCCAAGGCATGGCTATACTGTATGTAGGTGTGCGTGCGCACGTGCGCGCACACATACACACATGTGTGCGCGCACACACTCTCACTCACTCTGTCTCACATACACATTGGTCACTCTGACCCAGTTCACATGCAGCAGTGGCAAATTGTGGGTTAACTAACCTTTGATTTGCCACTGTTACATGCAAACAGGGCCACTGTCTCCCATATGCATCAGTCCTTCTGCCTGCCTTCCTGGTTTTCACTAGCAGCAGCCCCTGTCCTATATAATGAGCAGCCTGGGTTCCTATGCTAGGTCAGCCCACTGGCTTCTGCCTTCCCCAAACATTTATTTAAATTAAAAAAGTAAAAAGCCATCTCCCATCTCTGAAACCACAAAGTTGGCACCCAAGGGTTGTGGTGGAGTGAGTACAAAAATATATATATGTAAATCACATTCAGAGTGCATAGCTTTAAAAAAAGATTAAAATGTTTGTTCATGTAGGAAAACAGCCATGGGGTTAATTTCACAGAAGTGTTTTGATATCCATCAACAATGCCCAGCCCCAACACCTCCATAGGGGGGGATGTACAGGAGGTGGTGGGGAAGAGATTTATTCCTGTAGTGGAATAGATAAGAAGTGGCATGGCCCCCACTGCGCTCTAGACCTGTAGTGCTCTAGACTTGTAATGGAGTAAATAAGAAGTGGCATGGCTCCCATGTTATACAGGCTGGCCTCATTGCTTTGTTTTTCTCTCTGTGTCCCCAGCTCCTGCAGAGATTTTGGATATGGCAGAAGAAGAGAAGTAAGTTCCATTCTGGTTTGTAGAATTTATTACTAGCACTAGTGCCTGTTCCTAAAGCAGGCAGAAGGCCAGCTCTCTTTCTTCATCCCTATAAGTGGAACAGTTGCTCCATTTGAAGCAGGATTTGCTGGGGGAGGTGTCTTCCTTGTAAGTAGATCTGCTTGCAAGGGAAGGTGAATGGCCTGTCTTCCTGCCAGCAGTTACACTCCCAAGAACAGTGGGCTTCCTGCAGTTCATCACAGCATGCTGGATATCTGTGGAAAGGGAATGACAGAGGCACTCAAGTAAAGAAAAGAACCTTCTCCTGGTGCAGGTGCTCCTGTCTGTCCCTCTCACCTCAGCTCCAAAGTTTCTGTTTCCCTTTCACCGAGTGTCAGACTCCAGGGAAGACCTCTTTGGAGAAGGAGGAGGAGTGGGATTCTTCAGCAGACCCTACTCCTACAAAGGCATGGGGCATCTTGAGCAGTCCCATTGCAGGAATGCCTCACCTGAGATCGCAGAAAAGCCCTCCAACTCCATCCTGAGCCCTGACTCTCCTCCCTCGCCCCAGTGGGGTTCACCATAGCACGAGCGGTGATGGACCAGGTAGAATGCACAAAATTGTTGTTGGGGCACCCACCTGGCTGCCAGAAGACCCTTTTGCCCAGGGTTTACTCAGGAGGAAGGGTCAACTCAACAGTCAGAGTCTACTTGGGAAGAAGAAGACGCAGCTGTAGCCACTGAGGATGTAGACCCAGCTGCACCGGGTGAATCAGGAACTGCCTGTATATAAGACTTCAGTCTTCTCTCAAACCTTTGCTAGGATATCAGCTCTCATTGACCACCTTGTTCCAGCTGCTTTGCTTAATACAACGAAGAGTCTTGTGGCACCTTAAAGACTAACCAATTTATTTGGGTATAAGCTTTTGTGGACTATAACCCACTTCATCAGATGCCTGAAGTGTTAACTTCAAAATGGGAGATTTATATACACATGCAGGGGGATGGGATGTAATGTGTGTTGTCAGAGGGAATTAAAATGCAAAAAGTACAGACAGTGAACATAAGAAGAGCCCTGCTGGATCAGACCAAGGGTCCATCTAGTCCAGCATTCTGCTCACAAAGTGGCCAACCAGCTGCCTGTGGGAAACCCACAAGCAGGACCTGAGTGCAACAACTCCTTCCCGCCCATGTTCCCCCACAACTGGAGTACATAGGCATACTGCCTATGATGAATTGTACTTCTGCAAATCTGTCTTAAGGTGATCTTAAGATAGCCATTCTTGTACAAAGGAATTTCAAAGTCAGATATCAATGTGTAATTGCTGAAGTACAATTCACCAAGAGATTCAACTAGGGATGTGCAAGGAATCCATTTGGTGAAAATCCAACAGATTTTCTTGACTCGGCCCTCCGGATTCCGTTCCATTTCCCCCATGCTGGCACCCACTCGATCTGACACGAGTTGAGCCAGCATGCAGAGTTGCACTTTTAAAATGGGCTGTGATTTGTGTGAGTTTTTTTGTTTGTTTGTTTTGTTTTTAAAGCTCAGGAAATGTCCCCAATTTGCACCAATTTCAGTGTCTGCAGTTTGCACAAATTTTGTGAACTTAAAAAAAATAAAATAAACTCACACATAATGTTGGTAGAAAGAACGAGGGTGGGGAAGAGACTAAAAAACCATGACCCCGTTTGCACAAATCATGGGAGCTGAAAAATAATAATTGAAAATAATAATTAAAAAACGTGTCTATTTGATGTACACAAATCACTATCTACTTCATCAGATGCATGTAGTGTTAACTTCAAATTGGCAGATTTATATACACATGCAGGGGTGGGATGAAGGAGATGTAGGTGTTGTCAATGGGAATTGAAATGCAAAAGGTACAGACAGTGATGATTACCTTAAGAGCTGCTATTCACAAAACCTTTTTGGGTGATAACACAGACATCATTGCAATGGTGAGCCAATTAACATATGTAGTGTGATACAAAAAAATCTTACTCAAACTATAAGAAATAGAGTTAAGTGCCCATGAAAGCTTATGCCAGAGTAAATGTGTTAGTCTTTAGGGTGCCACAAGACTTTTCTTTGCTTTTTTCTGCAACAGGCTAACACAGGGGTGCAGAACCTGAGGGCCAAATTCCATTTCGGAGAAGCCCTTGGGGGCTGTATTCCAGTGGTGAGCAGGGCCAAAGGCAAAAGGAGTGGGCCCTAAATACCAGCATGTTTCAGCTTAAAGCTCTTACTGCCAGTAACTAATCTGGTTCTGTTTGACCCCTCGGGTGGGTTGGATTTGGCCCCTTGGGCCTGAGGTTCTTCACCCCTGGGCTAACATGATTACCCTTCTGGAAATTGCTCAATGCCGTGAGCTCAAGACACTGAGTTCCCAGCCAGCAGAAATTCTTCCCTTCTTCCCTCCCCATTTCTTTTTCCTTGTGTGTTGTGTCTTTTTAGATTGTAAGCCTGCGGGCAGGGACTGTCTTGTTAATTGCTGTAAACCGCCCAGAGAGCTTCGGCTATTGGGCGGTATAAAAATGAAATAAATAAATAAATAAATAAATGGCTGGGCATGTAATGCCAGGGGAGAGGCTTCCCAGTCTGTCCTCTTCACCCTTCAGCCGTTCCTCCGAGCTGATGTGAGGGCAGGCCCTGCCACCATTCCCAACTATGTGCATAGCTCCACCCATCTCTCCATCTTACTGAGCCCATTAATGTATGATGGCCTGTGCACAGACTCGCTCCATCCAGGCCCTCTGCTCGACCTTTGTAAACTACTTGGATCTTTGGGGTGGGCAGGAGAGGGCATGTGCTGTTGATCCTGATCTTCCATTTTAATTTTCCTTCCAGTGGCGAGACCAGTTTGCACCAGGCTGCAGCCCTTCGCCAGCGCACCATCTGCCATTACATTGTGGAGGCTGGGGCTTCACTTATGAAAACTGATCTGCAGGTAAGAGCTTGCTCTGTGAGAAGGGAATATTGGAAATGGAAGAGCAAAATCCTAGGGGCCGGTTTCTATGCTCAGCAGATAGAATATTTACTAGATTTGTATAGCAGCTTCAGGCAAGCCCCTGCAATAACTACAACAAATCTTTACACATAGAAAAATAGAGTATCCTGGAGAAGGGCTGAGCCTAGTTGACTCCCTGATATTTTCTATGTTTTCTATGTATAGGGAGATTATTTTTTCTGGCCGGGAAAAAATAGATATGCAACATGCACACTACCACCATCATTTGCAAGTGGGATTACTGCAGTCATTCTAGTCTGCGGGCAGGAAGCATTCACTGCTCGATTCTGCTGAATGCATAAACTAGGGGTGTTGTACCTCTTTCAGAGAAGCTCTTGGGGGATGCATTCGGGGGGGCAAAGGCAAAAGAGATGAAACCTTAGGAGAGGCATTTCAACCTTTTAGAATGGGAAAAAACTGCACAAAAACCAAGAAACCTCCAAACAATTGATAGTTGGGGAATAGGGGGTAGCTATCTGGTAAACCCCAGGGGGCCATCCTGGGAACCCTCCAAGCTGGATTTGGCCCCCAAGGCTGAGGTTCTGCACCTCTGGTATAAACTGATCCTGAGAAGGTGCTGGTCAGGAAGAGGGTGGTAGATGCAAAGCTAGGATGCTTACCTCTGAGCTGTGGAAGGAAAGACACACAATGTGTTTATTATATGACGATCTCTGAATGGTCTGCAGCATTTAACCCAACAGCTTTGTTCAGAGTTAAATTTGTCTCTTTTGCTGCCAGTGTTGTTGTTTTTCTAAATGAGGGCCAGAATGTCTCATTTTCCTCTTCCCACTCCCTGAGGTCACTGTAAGGACAGTCTCACTGTAGACTTCCCCTCTCCCAGCTGCAGACTGTTGGGCCTCCTGTATGGGGGGGCGGGTGTATTCCACCATGGGAGGGAGGGCAGGCATTAAATTGTGCAGCCCCAAAACAATAAGGATGGCTTCTGTCATATGTGAACGGTGTGTCCTTTAATGTCAGAGAGTCACAGCATCTTGGAATACAGTAGCCGAGAAGCAATTATGTCTTGGTGCCAGAAGAGAGTTGGAGAGCAAATTGAAGTTATTCTTTGGTACCCAGACTCCCAGGGGCTGGCCAGAAACAGAGTAGAAACAAACATGTAACCTCTGGTCAGTGGCGATGTGAATATTCCTGCCATGCTGCCCGCTGGTTGTTGTGACCTGAAGCTGAACAGCTAGCTTAGCCAATTGGGATGCAACATGTCATGTTGCCAAAGGCTCCTGTGGCCTGTGAGTTCACCTGAGCAGTCGATGCTAATGGAGCTATAAAAGCACTGGGTCATTTCAGACAAGCAATAAAATCCTTTGCCAACTGTGTGAAGATATTTTATAGCCAATTCTTGGCAGCTCATTTGCTCCCCTAACTTTTAGCCAATGCCTCGGGAGTCGGGCACTGTGATGTGACCAAAGCAAAAGTGGATTTAGCTGGAAATGGAATGAGTGGCTGTGGAAATGGAAAAAGGGCTCAGGTGAGAGAGGAAGGTGGGGTTATGAGTCTGGGCGGCATCGCAAAGCCTGTAGGCGCTTGCACAGTACAAAGTGTTCCTTTTTTGCCCATAGTTGTGTGTCCTCGCAAAGCTAGTACCAAAAAGAAAGTGGTTTGCTGTATGAAAGGGCTCAGCCCCCAGGTCAGCAAGATTTGTGTTTCTGAGATAGGACACATGTTTGGGTTTATGATTATTTTTTTTAATAAGGCCTCCTGCATTTGCAACAAGATTAGTGTGTTGCGCAATATGGCCTAGCTGCCAATCAGGCCAAAAACAGGGAGGCACCAAGTAGCCAAAAAACAAAAGTGACACACAATCACAAAAGGCCATGGACTAATTAACAGCATCCATTCCCATATTTGTTACAAACTTTCAACACAAAGAATATATAATTTTATACACATACATCCAAAATGCTCAGCACAGAAAATACTATGGACTAATTAACTGAATCCATTTACAATTGTGTGCTTTGAAAGTTTGTAATGCACTTGTGAATGGATGCAGTTAATTAGCCCATGGTACTTTTGTGCTGTATATTTTGGCTGTATGTATAAAAAATTATAATATGTGGTCCTGTATTTTAGGTAGCCCCTGAGGAAGGAGTTCATCTCCGAAACGTTGGGCAGGCTGGCACAAAATAAACAGTCCTTTTGTGATATTTTTGTCACTTTTGTTTTATGTCAATGTGCCATAAACTTCAACATGGCTACCTCTCTTAATATGGCAACTGCTGGGTGCTTGTGCTGTGACATGGTTTCACTCCACTCATGCAGACAGAGTAAACTGTGTTGTGGGAAACATACATGCCTTTTTTCTTAACAAATAGTAGCATGGCTTAGTGGCATGACTGAAACATGATTTGGTCCCTGCTGCCCAAACCATATAATAATGTGGCTGGAGCACATCAGATTACAGAGGCCGGGAGGTGCCTGGGAGCTTTGATTCCAGGCTTAAATTCTTTATGTTCAAGGAGGGAAATTCTCTCTCTGCTGTTATCCCTGTTGCAAGAGAAAATAAGCAATTTCATTTAGCAAAACCCTCTGTTCTGAAGATGCTGACAATGAGATCCTATGCAATATTGAATCTGTGTGTGTGCCTCTTTTGTATGTGAACCTGTGGTTCTACTTTGTGGGTGGGTTCGTGCATGCCCTTTGCTTCTGCCTTTGTCTCTCCATCATTGGGGGGGGGGAGAGGGGCAGTGGAACTTGTACTTGTTTCTACAGCTGGATGTGTGTGTGACGGAGCCCCTGGATGTCTGAAACCATTGTACATGCCAGTGAAATATAGCTGGCGATTGTCCTTGGGACTCAAGATCCCTTCCTTCCTTGCCACGACTGCCTTCTCCCTGCTGGGATGTGAGGGCCAGTGTGGGAGGCCTGTCCTCTCCCGCTTTCAATGGAGGCGGCAGAGAGCCAGGTTTCCTTGGTCTTTCTCAGCAGCGAGTTTGTTCAGCGCCAGTGGAGTGTGGGGGTAGTTAATGAGGGGGAGGTTTGTGGAATGGGGGAGGAGGAGGAGGGGGAGACATGGCTGAAAGCTGTTAACAGATTTGCTTTTTATGGAGTGCAGGAGTTCATTAGTGGACGCAGTCCAGATGGCTGCAATAAGTTCGTGAAATGTGAGCCTCCGCAGGGATCCAGGAGTGCTAGTGAGGCTGTGGGGGTGGGAGGTGGAGGGCTGGTATTTCAGGGCACTCCTCAGGCACACACCTCACCCCAGCCCCCAGCCCCCCCTTTGCTTATATTATCCTGGTTTCTGCAGACCAAGAAAATAAGCTGCCATAGCAAGATTTCAGGGTACAACTGTGCAGACCTCTCACCTTTTCCCATTTACACAGACTCAAGTGTGGACATACAAACACAGGCCTTTACTTTCCCAGCGAGTAGTAAGATGGGCCGGGGGAGGAGGGGTGGCATGCAAACAGGTCCTTGAGGAACTATCTAGCTGTCAACTGCTAATCTGCCAATCCCTAAACATCCCTTCCCAGGATGCTCCTCAGGTTTCCAGTCTTGCCCCTCCTCCCCCACCCCTTGAGGCAACACTGGACTCCATAGATCATAGTCACAGACATTTCTAGAGAGCCTCCCTCTGCTCGTAGCTGTTTCTGCACATAGATATTCCAGAGTAAGCCATTCACCTCTCCAGCAGGGTCTTCCAAGAAGTCCTCTCTTGCTTCTGTGTCTAAGTAGTGAGAAGTCCATTCCTACAGGATTCCTCTTCCACCCACCCCACCCGTTTATAGAAAAGTATACATACAATTGCCAGCTTTTTAAGCAGATGTAGAATCTTGCACAGCCATTGTTATTGTGTTCATCACCTCATCTGGATATGCGACAGTGTCCTTGTGAGATTGGAATAATTTCAAAGCTTGATAGATTTTTTTTAGGTTTCTGGTCTCTCTGATTACCTATGCATTTTCAAGCTTTCTTTGGCAATGTTGACATGAGGACTGCTGAAATAAGTGTTGTAAAAAGGGGGCTTCAAGAGGGGGAAGGATGGGATTTCTGCAGTTGGCTATCCCTCACTCTCTCTCTCAACACACACACACACACACACACTTATCCCACTGTTCTTGCACACTTCTTAAAGCCTGGTGTGTTTATGAGAGAAAGTGAGACTGAATGAAGACCCACACATGCAGCAACCAAATAGCCAGGTGTCTCTGCCTGTGGGAATTATATGGATCCTGAAAGTAAAAGCAAGGCCTCCCAATTCTTGGATACCTATATAAACTATGGGTACCTAATGAAAAAGGGGCCTGGCATCACAAATGTATACTATTTTTTAAAATTACTTTTCAAACTGACCCTCAAATCTTGGGATGGATAATATGCAGTTTTAAAAAAACACATTTAATGGGTCATAATAGAACTGATGGAGCACTGGTTCCTCTGAAAAGGGAGAAGAGATTAAGGTTGCAGCCAATATTGTTTCTGCTCTAACATCTCCTGTTGATATTTTTGTTTGTTTCCCACCTTGCAGGGAGACACACCCAAGCACAGAGCTGAGAAGGCAAATGATCCTGACCTGGCTGCCTACCTCGAAAATCGACAGCACTACCAGATGATCCAACGGGAGGATCAGGAGACAGCCGTGTAGTGCTCAGCGTGTCTTATCCCTGCCTAGGGAGCAGAAGGGCAGAGTGGTGCAGGAGCCTGGCCAGCCTTTCCTTGAATATCCAGCATGGAGAGGATCCAGAGCTTTGTTTGGGCTTGGCCATGGCACTGTTATTTATTAGTGTAGTGGGTGTTGAGCAGTGCTGACTCCATGTCCCCACCACCACCACCACCACATTCCATGGATGGGACTCCGCTGCCTGTTGTTCCCTTCCTGTCAGCCTCCAGGCCTGACTGAAGGCCACTGCTGCTCCCTCAAAGCATTGGGAAGGAAACTCTTGTTCTCTTCCAACCTCAGCTGGAGCCCCCACTTGTGATGCCCTGACACTTGGGGTGTGATGTCTGCAGCCCTTTCAGGTCACCTGTTGCTCAGTTCCACCTATCCCCCTGATTCCCAGCAGTGGGTGCTGTGTTTCTCAATAGATTCACCAGGAGTAGTACTACCCATTATCCTGGCAATACTCTGTTACTGGAAAATCACTGGCACACAGCGGAACATAGGGGTGGGAAGGCTGGTGGTGTGCTAGAGCCCTGCCTCTGCTTGTGTGGACCTTGGATGATGGTCACATAGGCAAACAGCCCGAGTAGCCAAAGCAGGCCATAGGCCAGTCTTACACCATCCCAAGTGCAGCATATCCTCCCCTCTCCCCACTGGTTCCACCCGCTTTCCCTATTAACCCTTTACTGTATGTCCCATACCGTAAGGGGTGCTGATGTAACAGGATGCAAGTGCCTGGTATATCCAGGGAACACCATGCCACAGCCCGCCCGCCCTCCAATTTAGAGCAAGATGCTCCAAGCTGACGTCTGAGCCTGTCGCACTAGATGTTTTGAGCGGACTGCCTCCTCATTTTTCCTACTTCCCCCCGTTTTGCCTCTCCATTCTCACATACTGCCTTCCTTCTCCCTTTTGCACTCACTGACTTCGCGAACAGCAGCCTGTTGTGAATGTGTACGAAATGTGTTTAGGCAGCAGGGTGTTTGCTGAGAGGACGGTGCTCAGATCTTTCCTTGAGTAGGCCATCAGTTCTTGTCACAGTTAGGAACTAACAGCTCTTGGCAGGGGGTTCTCTTTTTGTTTTAGGGTGATATAATCATACACGGACATAAAGGGAACTGAATCCATCAACCAGTGTTAATGGCACACTGTATCCATATATCCACAGACCAGTAGCTAGAGGTGCTAGCAATAAAGGATGGAAAAGTTCCTGCATAGCTTCCTAATTCCTTGTCTGAACAGGAATAGTCTTTGCAGTTTATTCCTAGGCATGCTGATGTACAGACTCAGCCTCCCACAGTGTACCACTGTCCAGATTTACCCTGGTATGCATCCCCTTCATAGTATGCAGGTGCCCTGAGCACTATTGGAAGCAGATCCTAAGCTCTCTCAACTCTAGCTCTGGTTTTGCTAAATCAAAACAAAACATCACACACACAAAAACTAATGTTGGAGGAACTCCTTCCTTGACATGATCAGGCACAGGTAGTGGGAGTCTTGTTTTCAATAAGGAGGCCTATGTTTTCTCCCAAGTATTTTGGATCAGTCATTTAACCAGCTTGCGTATCTCTAGCTGCTATCTAATTTCAGGCATCCTCAAAACATATTGAGCAGGTAGCCAGCTGGCCTGGTGCTGGCTCCATATGGAAAGGGAGCAATAACCACAGAGAGGTCCAGCTGACTTGTAGTTGCTGGGGCAATCCTACAGTAGGTTAGGGGACTGAGAGCTCTGCTTAGCCTTGGGAAGAGTGAGCTAGCAGTGGACAAAAATAGTTTTGATGAGTGTAAATTTCCAGTTTGGGGCAAGAATGCTTAAACCTCAATGAGGCTGCAAGCTGTTTTCCAAAACAATTGGTAGATGAGTGGCTTTCTATGGGATGATGACAACATTGGACTGCAAAGGAGCACTGAGTATTATGGGGCTGTAAAAGATGTATTTGCTCATTGAACATGTTAGCGGGTATGGGAGTCATGGACAAGCTGGTGGGAAGGGGAGCCTGCACACAAGACTAATCAGTGTTTGTTTACTACAGATGCAAGGGTTGAATTTGGAGGGAGGAACTGCAAAGACTTGTCAGGATTTTCCATATTTTTTTAAGGCTTAGCAAGATTAGGGTCAGGAACTTGCTACATTTCATCCAGCTCTTATTCTTCATTAGGGAATAAGTTGTATCTGCTTAGAAGCTTGTCCTCCTTCAAGACTGCCTTTGCTAACTTTCTGTACCTAATGCTGTTCTTACTTTAGAGGTATTGAGAACCCTTGATAGCAACCGAGACCTTGGCACATGCCCATGTGTCCATTTGGATCCCTTTGGGATGTTATTCTTCCCATCTAGCTGTATCCCTGTCCCCACCTAGACATGGCACCATGTAATGAAGGCCACACACAAGCATTCTTGCACAACGCTATGGACACAGTTCCTGGGTGAGATGTGGGCAGTCCTAAACCAGACATTCATTCCGATTTCATCTCTGTGACATATCTTTTCCTGCTTTCCTCTCTAGAGATGTGGTGGTAAAATAACTAAGGCTCTTTAGGCAAATTTAAGCTTTTGGCCTTGCATAGCTACCATACCAATAAAGGCAACTTCCCATCCTAAATTATGGATACTGTGGCTCAGGTGGAAGAGAATGTCCTGACATAGACAGTCACATAGGACCCCACCACTGAGCTGTGGCAGGGCTCATGTTTTGGTCATATTAAATTGTGAAAATTGCTCTCCTACTGCTGGATGTACAGGCCAGCCCCTGGAAGTGTTTATACCCCATGAGCCTACTGTTGTTTCCCTCCCCCCTTTTTTATGTCTTCTTAAACTTTGTACAGGTAGTTCAAAGCACACTGTTTCCCCATCTCCTGTGTGTGTGTGTGTGTGTGTGTGTGTGTGTGTGTGCGTGTGTGCACATGTGCGTGTCCTGAGCTGAGTTGCTGTGCAATTCAAACCTTGGCTTGTTTTACTCCCAAGGAGGAGGAGTGTGTTTGAAGGTGGATTTTTCCCCCTGTGCAATACCTACTTCCTGTTTTCTAGATTCAGACTATAGGACACGTTTGATTGACTGTATTTTTTGTAACCGTGTTGGAAGCTTGTGCTTCTGTTGGCTTTTCTCTTTGACAATTTAAATGTTTTGTTGAGTTTTGCCATTAAAATATAATGATGGACATTTTACTTCCCCCCTCTCTCTCTTTCTACCTACAATGATGGTGTTTATAATAGAAAAGATCTTCTATGTTCCAATCCAGTGGCTCCCCTATTTTTGTGGACATACTTGGAAAGACCACCTGTTTAGAGTGGCTTTTAAATCGGGGGGGGGGGGACCACAGATCGACTGTCCCCCCTTCAGTTTATTTCTTTGTATCTCCTCTGTGCCACCTCATCCTTGCAGGCATTGTCAGCGATGGGTGTGGGGCTCCTAGCAGTTTACTTTTTGCAGCATATTTATTTATTTATTATATTTATACCCCGCCTTTTTCCTGCAAGGAACCCAAGGCAGCTTACATAATCCTCCTCCTCCTCTCCATTTTATCCTCACAACAACCCTGTGAGGTAGGTTAGGCTGAGAGTCAGTGACTGGCCCAAAGTCACCCAGTGAGTTTCATGGCCGAGCAGGGACTAGAACCCGGATCTCCTGAGTCCCAGTCCAACACTCTCACCACTACGCCACACTGTTAGGTTAGGGAGAAAAAGCATAGATAATGTGACATGAGAATGGCCATATACACTCAAGTTTCTATTCTTGTAGCTATACTGGGAAGCAATTGCAGGTAGCAGTTTCTGAACATGTAACCATGGACTGAAATTTATGTTTACGTGGCTATTGTCATATTGTACTTGTGGAGGAAGGGGGGGCTGGCTGGCCCGCCACACCCCCACCCTTTCCTACTCCAAAGGAACCAAGACCCCCTGAGATCTCAAGGTACCAGATTGCCAGCCTCGGCTGTCTGCAACCTTACTTGAATCTCTGTTCAGGGACTCGCCTTCAATTCTGTAACCTGGATTTAGATACTGAACTCACAGAGTACTACAAAACCCATGTGGGGTAAAACCACGACAAGGTTTATTCTGGTAGCATTTTACAACAAGATTAGGGAAATGAGAGAAGCACACAAAATAAAGAGAGAGACACTTTAGTACACAGAAATAGAGCTAAAACACAATAAAACCTGATTCCTTAATAACTCTCAGGCACACACCAGTTACCTGAGGGTGTTCTCTTCAAGGGTTAAATCTAGCACAGCCTTGTTGCCCGAGGAGAACCACTCCATCTACCCGCAGGTCTGAGATGGGTAAAACTCCCACAAGGCTTGCCTTCACTAGAGCCCTCATCCAGCTAATTTTACCAGGAGCTGCCTGGGGTCCTTGGCTTTCCGCCATTACCACAGCCAGGTAGAACAAAGACAAAGACCAAAAACCACACCTTGGGAAATATACCTTTTTCCCCCCTCCCCTCCTCTGCTGCCTCTTAGCCAATCACCATGCACCTCACCTGGCCAGGCAGGGGGAAGGGAACTCATGACTCATGGCTTGAACTACATTTACATATGAACGCTTTCGGCCTGACTCCTCCAGGCGCCAGGCCCTATCTTATGTTTTACACATGAGGAGGCGTGCGTGCGTGTGTGTGTGTGTGTGTGTGTGTGTGTGCGTGCGCGCGCGCATGCATGCAGGAACCCCCAAGGGCCCCTCTTTCCACACGCTAACTATGCACACCCCACCCCAGCCGGTTCATACCTGAGGTGTGTGTGTGTACCCCCAAAGGCTCGTTTCTCCACACCCTTTCCTCTGGGAAAAGATGAAAAGAGGGGGTTAACCCTCTCCTTTCATCTATACTAATAAAAAAAACCCAAAGAAACGAGCTTGCGCTAGCCTTCTACCACTAGTGCACCTTTCTTCACTTTCACACACACGCAAAAACAGAACTACACAAAAAAGCATGCATCAAAACATCAAACACATTAACTATAGTCTTAAACAGCTTTAACATCTTAATTCTTAAAATCTTTAAACAGCAAAACAGCAAAACAACAATCAATAACCATCAGAAGTTTACAGGTTTGTATTACATCCGTTTTGCATACACAAGAAACCTCATGCACTTCAAAAAAAAAACTTTTTAGGGTTGCTGTTTCTCACACAGCCTGTAGGGGGCAGATTATGGACCGAAATGTGACTCTTCAATTCGCCTTTGTTTGCTTTTAAAGGCTTGCCTCTGCTACTCTGTACTCAACGACCTGAGTACCATCACACACACCCTCCAAAGGCCCATGGGATGGCTTCCCATCACCCAACGACATGAATATACCACTCCCTTTTCCCAAAGGTTTGCATTTGGCACTTTCTACACAATGACTTGAATGGGATGGCTTCCCACCACCCGCCTCCAAAGACCCACCGGGATGGCTTCCCACCACCCAACGACATGAATGCCTACTCCCTTTTCCCAAGGTTTGCATTTGGCACTTGCTACACAATGACTTGAATGGGATGGCTTCCCCCCACCCCTCTTTTCCTAAAGGCACCTTTTAGAACACAGCCTGGCAATCTTCCAGCCTCTTGGGCTTGGCTCTTTTAGCCCACCACCCAAACTTGCACGGGATGACTGTCTCCCTCCGAATTGAATGCTTAGCTTTGGAGGCTCTACTCAGTTTTCAAAGGCTTGCCGGTGGCTTCCCACTACCCCCTTTTAGCCGCTAGAGGGCTTTCTCTGCCTCTAACTTCTTTGTTCTTTGGCCTTTGACTGATTTTTTCTCTGGCAACTGTTCCTTGCCCCCCTGAGGCCCCTTTGAAAACTTACAGGTTTCTGGCTTTACGTTAGCATTACATTCAAATTTCAAATTGACCTGACCCAGTCTGGACTAATTTTTTCATTTGGGGACAAAACAACAATGGTTCAACTTCTTACCTGGGATCACCCATCCCCCGGGGGGCCCCAGCAACAATCCAGATAACACAAATACACTTGGATCACCCCCCCTCCCTTCAAGGAACAATTTAGCAACTTTTATTGGCTTTAATCATCATTTCAAATCGACCTTTGCACATGACACAAGACAACACAAATAGTTCAGTTGTTTACACTGGGAGCACTGGTCCCCGGTCCCCCAACAACCCAGCAACAAGACAACACAAAGACAACACAATTACATTTGGATCACCCATTCCCTCCCTTCCAGCAACTATTTCACAGTTTTCATTGGCTTTAATCAACCCCCAATCTCAGTCCGTTGTCTTCAGGTGGCAGCAGAAAAACGTCTGAAGGGAAATTCCGTTTTCTTCTGCACAGGGACAAAGTCTCTTTTTCTGGGGGGGCGGGGGTGTTTTCTGATGTCCGCCCCCCCACTGCTTGCTGCTGCCCAGCCTGTCCATTCACCATGCCCCCCCCCAAGAGCAAATGGACAGTCTTCTTAAGTTCAAAATCTGAGTCCTTCTCCCGTGGGAGAGATGTAGGGCAGGACTGTGCCCTCCCTCCCCAAAGTCTCGACAATTTCTCTGGGGCACATAGCACAACTAAAATCACTCATCAAACGCTGTTCCAAAACTCAACGTTTTGCTCACCATTCTCTTAGGAGAGGTTTTCTGGTCTTCTCCCTCCTCCTGGAACACACGTGCGCACGCACATACTATTTCTTCTTCTCTTCCCGGGCTCTTCCAGCCCCCAAACTTTGGGATCACACAGCCGCCATCTGCTCACCCGCTTTTTGCACTGGATGGGTAGGATCCTCTTCCACTTACTCACTGGTAACTGCTACTCCCAGCCTCTGTTGTACTCGATGGGTAGTTTCTTTTGCTTTTCCCCTTGGCCTCTCCACGCCTGGAAAAGGGAACTAGCCCTGCCTTTTCTACAGACATCAAGATTTCTTGCCTTCAACGCTCTCTGCTGGGAACTAGGCTTCCCCCAGACTGGGGTAGCCCCTTTCAGCAATCTGAACGTTTTCTTTGAGGCTCAATCTCATCACTTGCTGCCCTTTGCCCACTTGCTGGGCACACAAGCTGTTCTGGAACTCTTCTATAGTTGAAATTTCTTGCCTTCAACGCTCCCACTGGCGCTAGGCTTCCACCGACTGGGGCAGCCCCTTTCAGCAATTTGAACGTTTTTCCCTAAGGCTCAATCTCACGCTTAAATCTCTAAAAAATAACAAACTCTCTATTCATGCACTAAAGCTCCTCAAATTTCTCTCATTTGCCCACGTGCACACACTCTGTGGTTCAGCTTAGAATCCCAGCGCTTGCCACCATGTGGAGGAAGGGGGGGCTGGCTGGCCCACCACACCCCCACCCTTTCCTCCCTCAAAGGAACCAAGACCCCCAGAGATCTCAAGGTACCAGATTGCCAGCCTCAGCTGTCTGCAACCCTACTTGAATCTCTGTTCAGGGACTCGCCTTCAATTCTGTAACCTGGATTTAGATACTGAACTCACAGAGTATTACAAAACCCATGTGGGGTAAAACCACGACAAGGTTTATTCTGGTAGCATTTTACAACAAGATTAGGGAAATGAGAGAAGCACACAAAATAAAGAGAGAGACACTTTAGTACACAGAAATAGAGCTAAAACACAATAAAACCTGATTCCTTAATAACTCAGGCACACACCAGTTACCTGAGGGTGTTCTCTTCAAGGGTTAAATCCAGCACAGCCTTGTTGCCCGAGGAGAACCACTCCATCTATCCGCAGGTCTGAGATGGGTAAAACTCCCACAAGGCTTGCCTTCACTAGAGCCCTCATCCAGCTAATTTTACCAGGAGCTGCCTGGGGTCCTTGGCTTTCCGCCATTACCACAGCCGGGTAGAACAAAGACAAAGACCAAAAACCACGCCTTGGGAAATATTCCTTTTTCCCCCCTCCCCTCCTCTGCTGCCTCTTAGCCAATCACCATGCACCTCACCTGGCCAGGCAGGGGGAAGGGAACTCATGACTCATGGCTTGAACTACATTTACATATGAACGCTTTCAGCCTGACTCCTCCAGACCTCCAGGCGCCAGGCCCCATCTTATGTTTTACACATGAGGAGGTGTGTGTGTGTGTGTGTGTGTGTGTGCATGTGTGCATGCATGCAGGAACCCCCAAGGGCCCCTCTTTCCACACGCTAACTATGCACACCCCACCCCAGCCGGTTCACACCTGAGGTGTGTGTGTGTACCCCCAAAGGCTCGTTTCTCCACAGTACTGTATATGCTCATGGGAGCTTCCTGGAAGAACAACAATCTTAATATGTTGCAGCAAAAACAATTGTCATGTGGTACCTTTTAAAAGACTAACATTTATTGGGCAGTGCACTTCTGTGTACTTCATTAGAGGCTGAGTATTTCCCGTGTGAAATAAAAGCAGACTTCAACACTATGAGGAGCAGAACCTCATCTCTCCCTCCACTTTGGGACCTCTCCGGAGAAAATCCAAAGAAGAACCTGCTATTGGTAAAACACCATCTGCCCTCCATTCTCATTTCAGCGTTGTCATCCTCCTTGGCGTTAGTTGGTATCAGAAGTGGCTCTATATTTGAGGTGAATGGGTCAGCGACCCCCTGCCTGTCCCCCACCCACTTGCAGCAGAGAGATCCCCCAACAAACAGCTACATTTGCTCCAATGTACAGTTGACAATTGCCACACATGAACTTCTACTGTCCTCCACCAGCCCCACCAGCCTCAATGGGGCACCAGCCACCACTGGGTGGTACTAACCTGGTCTAATGAAGAAGGGATGTGATATAGAGGGAATACACATTCTTGGATGTGGTCTCTGCCCAATTTAAAACTGGCAATGTGACACCAGGCAAACAGTTCCCTGAGGATGTTTTCTACGATCAAAATCTTGGCTCTTAAGCTCCAATTTTTGTTTACCGTACTTTCTTCAGACTTGCCAACATCCTTTCCCCATGCTTGTGACCAGTGCATGCATACTACATAGACCAATCCTAACAATCTTTACTCTGAAGTAGTGTTTATTTTAGCAGGACTTCCAAGTAAATGTACTTTAGATTGCAGCTGCAATCTAGCATGAAGCAGAGAAGAAAATTCCCTGCTTAACTGAGGTGATCAGCTTTGTGCCTGAAGTATAGGGCAGGGACTCCCTGAAGGCTACAACATCAATTTTATTCTGGTAGGGGGTAGCAGGCTCCCAAGAGCAAGCCTGCATACATGAATCAGACTTTGCTTTTCATTTGTAATAGATTTACTTGTTCATAATATAGCTTGGAATTTTTAATCAGCAATGTTTAGTTTGGAGCTCCTGAAAAGAACTCTTTGGCATTCATTTTGCCCTGTCCATAAACTGCCTGGTCATATCTCCTAAAAGGATATGTGGTTTGAAAGTTAAGATCAAAGCCTGCTTGTAATTCTGTTCCTAGCTTAGCTTGCTGACTCATATTTTTTGTGAATATCTCATTTCCTCTTTTCTGTCAGTTTTCCTCTTTGTAAGAAGATAGAAATTCTGAAATATAAATGAGTATTACTTTAAGGCCTCCCCCTTAAAAACAGTGTCCTATGATGCATCCATTTCTGCCATAGAAAGGATTACTATTCCATAGCAGTGATGCACATTCAGCAGAATTCTGGAAAACCTGATAGAAAACATATGTCTTCAGTGATACACATGTCCAATCCTTATTACATGACATCTAATATAAAATGCACGTCTCAAGAAGCTTCTGCAAACTACTTTTTGTAAAACAGCACTGATCCTAAGAAAGAATGGTTTGTATCCAGTGTTAGTCTAACTTAAGTCCCATTCATTTCAGTGGGTCTACTCTAAGTAGGGCTAGCATTGCATACAACCCAATGGGCTGAAGAAGTTGGTGCTCGCTCACTCACTAGCGGGTGGAGAACCTATGGCCCTCCAGATGTTGCTAGACAGCTCCCCTCCCAATCATCCCTGACCATTGGCCATGCTGACTGGGGCTGATGGGAGTTGGAGTCCAACAACATAGAGCCATAGATTCCCCACCCCTGAGCTAAAGAGAGCCTGAAGATGTTCAGATAATGGTCCCACTTCAGATGAACCCCTCTCCTGCTTTTTCTCCCCTAGGTCCTGAAAATGCATGTGTGTCCTAGGATCCCTTTGGTGTTTTCCACATTCTCAGTCCTTCTGATAGCCTCCTTGAGTGCTTTTTTGGCAGAAAGGCAGGATATAAACTTAATTAATGAATAAAATTAATAGTCCTGTTAAATGCAAAAAATAACAGTAGGACTGAGGGTGTAGTTGCACAAACCACTCCTGCCTGCTCTGTGCCAAGAGTCCAGTTGTAAGCATTGTCATTATGGGAGATGGGCTTTTAGTCTCTAAAACTCCATATGTACACTTTACCATGTTTCTTGTCAGCAAGTCCCAAGTTAAAACCACTGTGCACTGTGTAACAGCTGGATTCATGTTTCCCACAAAAAAACACACCAAGGGTGAAGAGAAGATGTATGTCTTTGCACTGAGAGTTCCATTCCCTCCAACCACTAAGTAATACTCATAATTTGGCTTCAATTGTACCTAGTACACTACCAAAAATTAATCTATGGCTTCACTGACATAAAGACTGTCATGTTTCTCTGAAATTCTGCTCTATGCCAACTCAGGAACCTGTGTGCTTTGCCCAAGGCAAAAGGCAGATTTGAGTTACAGCCAGCATTCAAGTTTCTAGAAATGGAAACCAGCTATTGCTTCTCTCTCCCAGAATGCACTGCTAGGTGTAATCTGATACCTACCTACTAATGACTAATTCATTCAGTCTGCAAATCTCCATTTTGAGACTTGTACTACAACTGCAGACCTCATGGCCATAACATCTGGCCAAATCTTTGGACTTTACTATTTTTACCCTTCCCCCTATTTTTGTACCACTTTGCCTGATGAAGAGTCCTTGAGAACTCAAAAACTTGCACATTTCTGTGAAATTTTGG
This sequence comes from Shinisaurus crocodilurus, assembly GCA_021292165.1. Lineage (NCBI taxonomy): Eukaryota > Metazoa > Chordata > Lepidosauria > Squamata > Shinisauridae > Shinisaurus > Shinisaurus crocodilurus. Next base: position 241,545,904 of record CM037876.1, read on the forward strand.
TTGGTCCTAATAAAGTTATTTGTTTGTTATATTTATATCCTGCCTTTTTTCCTGCAAGGAACCCAAGGTAGCTTATGTAATCCTCATCCTCCTCTCCATTTTATCCTCACAACAACCCTGTGAGGTAGGTTAGGCTGAGAGGCAGTGACTGGCCCAAAGTCACCCAGTGAGTTTTGTGGCCGAGTGGGGACTAGAACCCAGATCTCCTGAGTCCCAGTCCAGCACCCTAACCCCTACTCCACACTGGCTCTCTATGCCAGTCTATGGATTATTATTTTTCTTCATGGACCAGCACAGCTATTTTTGTTCTGTTTTTCTAAATACTTAGCATGTATTGGGTAGCCATGCTCCCAGTTCACACTTAACATGTTCACCGTTGGAGGGCTAGATGGGGCCTGCCTGTTGTATAAAGTAAGAAGTAGCTCTTAGTTTCTTCTCAGCAGAGGTTTTTAAGAAGCCATCAAGATTTCTGTTTGCTCTGTGGTGAAATTATTGGCAGTGGTGTGGATTCTATAGTTCTCATAGGACTACAGAATCTGCTCTTTAGGGAAAATTATATCACTCTTCAAAAATGGCATTTCACTTCTAAGGCTTTCCATAGCCTCCAGGAGGCTGTGGAATGGTGCCAGGAAGACTCCTGAGGTTTGTAGGGAAGCTAAGGAAAAATGGCTGAGTACTAGGGAGGGAGGGAGGCAACAGACCAAGCCCAGCAAATCACAAGGACCTTGCCTGGAAGTATAGCCAGCCAGCGGCTTAATTAGCCCAGGAAAACTTGCCATAAATGCATTACAGCATGCACGAGAGAACTAGTGAACTATGATTTTCTTCCCATCTAGGATACAAAAAACAAGGGAAGGCTCTTTACACCTAGAATACACTGCCATGCTTCCAGAGATGGTGGCACACTTTTGCAAATCTTATTTAAAATGTTCATTCCCATGATACTGGTCCCACCAAAGCCCTATTCAGGTGTTACTAAAGTGGTTAAAAGCATGAGGAGAGGGAGCATGCTAGCCCCACCCCTCCCTTGGGTGTTTCCGCCCTGTACTCATGGAGGGCGACTTTCTGAAGAGGAGAGCCTCCTATTACTGTGGAAACTCTGTGCAATTCAGAACCCTGATTTTCCAGCGTTCTCAATCTCATGGCTCCTTTCTGAAGTACAGGGTGATGGAGACATGCATGGAGGGGGCAGGGCTAATGCATTTCCTCTCTTCATGTGTTTACTTTAGCCACTTTGAAAATGCCTGAATAGAGCTCATACCTTTACAGGAAATGGGTTCTGGGTTTGTGTCCTCCAAGTAAATAAGAACCTGAACCTCTATAGCCACAGGCCTACAGCTCCATCAGAGCAAAAACCACCATGTTCCAAGACTCCATCAGCCATTCCTGAATGTCCCTTCACTTATGTAGTGAACCCATAAATATGGCTTCACCAAGCCCCAGTGTTGCTATTTCATCAAGAAGATGCCATTTTCTCCTTACCACACTGGATATATTTAAATGATGTGTTTTAGCTTCCCTAACCATGCTTGAAGTAAACAGGTGCCACCTGTTTACTTGTGGGAAGAAAAGTGAAAATTTGTAGGAAGGGAAGTGGAAGGTTGAGTTCCTCAAAAGTTGCAGAAGGCAGCAGCACTGGAGAGATAGCCACAGACACACATTTACCGAGTACTTCAAAGTCCTACATCATCACATACTTGGTTAAGAAATAATTCCTCTCAACGCTGAACTGCGCTCTATAAAGGTATGTACTTGTCTTGTTCCAGCAAAGGAGATCTGTAGACAGATGCAGCCTGTGCATGGTGTTTATGAATCCATACCCCCATATATCTTATGTTCATCTGGGCCCACTAAATTGGCCAGATATTACTGCTGTGCTGAATTTTTGTGAGGTTTGGTTTTCACTGCCAAGAGTTGCTATTTCAAGGGGTATGAAAATGTTCACAGAAAAACCACCCTACCTTCCACTCCCATGCAGTTTTTCATGCCTGTTTTGCAACAATTGTTCCCTTGATATGTTGCTGCAGGGAAGGGGGTTCTCTGTTGTTCAGAAAACAGTCCCTACTTTGCCACACCACTTTGGCAGTCTCATTGCCTGCCAGTGCTACATGGCAAGACTTTTACACTAGTTCTAGTCATGATAGTTTACATCTTTGGGTGTGCTTGGGGATGCATGTCCCCACTCAGAACCGCCAGTCATTATGTACAACTAGCTGCCTGTGCCTAGAGCTGCATTGGAGCCAGAGCTGGAGGAGGAGAACCAGGAGCCCCAATTCCAGTTCCATATACTATGGCAAATATGTTCATGCACTTCATCCCAATATGCTTGGTTTTCTTAATCAAGGGCATGCTCACCTACTCTTAGTCTTCACTGGTAACAAAGATTGAGCTGATGCCACATTTTACAAATAATTGTTATAGGAAAGCAGGCCTTGTTATCACAGATCGGAGATAACATGACCTCTCCAAGACCCTGGTAGCCTCTAGGCCAGGGGGCTGGGCTTGGGGAGAGGAGCATCCTGCAGAGGGAACCTAAGCCTCCCTGGGCTGGCAGTTTCATAGATTTCATAGATCATGAGTTGGAAGGAGCCTACAAGGCTATCGAGTCCAACCCCCTGCTCAATGCAGGAAACTAGAGGAGGGGTCTCCCATCCAAGTAGTAACCAGGCCTGACCCTGCTTAGCTTTCCACACTCAGACAAGCTGAGCCAGCGTGAGCCACAGGCCTGTTCCCCACTGCGGCTCTAGCACAATCTATAGATGTGGGCTTGCAACCCAGCACTCCCATTCTAAGGCCCTGCAGGCCACCAGCTCTGTTTTGGTTTTTTTTGTTTGGTTTTTTAATCATAAGGTGCAAACCCCCCCCACCCGCCTAGGGACCAACTAATATACTTCCATCCCCTTAATCAGTTAAATTCCACATTCTAAAAATATATCCTGACAAGGCATACTCCCCTTCCCCTTTATTAATACATAGTCTAATAATTGATTCTATATATCCATAAAATTATTATTCTTTAAGACCACCAGCTCTAAACCATGGTTTGCCTGTACGCGTGCTTGTTTGTTTGTTTATTGTATTTTTAAATTGCCCATCTAGCCGGTACCCAGCTTGGAAGCTGAGACCATGGTTTGAGTTCTAAACTACAATTAGCACAAAGCATGGTTTTGTATGATGCCTGAATTAAGCAAGTATCTCATGCCGGCATGATGGCATGGCATGATTGGCATGATGAGAAAGTTTGCCAGGCCCCCAATATATTGAAGAGCAAACTGAGAAAAAAGCTATGCAGAAACGATGTGGCAGTGGTCAGATATGTGCCTGCACACCGAGGCTTTGCATACAGCAGGCTTTTCAAGGCTTCTTGAAAAAGTCATGCAGGCATGACTTGTGCATGAAGCTATGCATGCACACATGTACATCAAACAATCCTTGTGCTGAAGTTAGGGAACAGCCAATAATATGTCAATTAAAAGTAGTGATGGCTTGGCCCATTGTCATAAACTTCTTGACAGTTTTAGTCTTCTCTGCACAACCTTCCAGAGGGGTTGGTGGAAAAATGGTCTCATCCCTCACCACAAGCGAATTCCTTAGGTATAGGATCAGTTTCCACAGTCTACTGGCAGCTTAGCAGGAGAGCCAGCTCCAGCATTCCCCTCTGGGCTGGAAAAAAGCAAATGGGCAATTTCCCAATTTTTTTTACTGTGGTCATTGGGATACTTGGGGTGAGAGGTGAGGGGAAAGAGAGATCCTGTGAGAGTGCATTCCTCAAGTGAGGACTGTAACACAGTATCTCTATTGGAGCCAAATAAAAACCACAAAGCATTAAGCTAGCTTTTGAGTTCCACAGAACTCTCCCTCAGCAAAGAAACAAGAGGGGTCTGGGGGAGATATGTTGCTGGTAGAAACCATGGTTAAAGCCCAGTCTGTAATAAGTTACCATCTTAAAATGACAATTTCCAGTAGGGTGGCCATGTTAGTCTGTTGCAGCAAAAACAACTAAGACTCTTGTGGCACTTTAAAGACTAACACATTTATTCTGGCACAAACTCTTGTGTTTTCAGATTCATGAAGTGTTAACTTAAAATTGGCAGATTTTTATACTCGTGTGTCGGGGTGGTGGTGGAGGAGATGTAAACTGTGTTGCAGAGGGAAATGAAATGCAAAAAATATGACAGTGATGATCACTTTAACAGTTGCCATTCACAAAATGTTGTTGGGTGATAACACAGACATCATTGCAATGGCGAGCTGATTACTAACAGGTGTCCTGTGATTTAAAAAAAACACACCTTTATCCTTTTTCAAACTACAGGAAATAAGAGTTGAATCTCTTGATGAATCGTACTTCGGCAATTTGGTATCTGCTGATATTTGATAGCTGTCTTTGACTCTCCTTTGTTCAATAACGGCCACCTCAAGTGTCCTCAGAGGCTGAAATATTCCTCCACTGGTTTCAGAACATTGCCATTCCTGATGTCAGATTTGTGTCCATTTAGCTTTTATCATTTGCCAGCAATGCCCTGCTGCATTCTACATAGGACAAACAAACCAGACTCTACACAAAAGAATAAATGGGCACAAATCTGGCATCAGGAATAGCAATGTTCAGAAACCATTCTGGCTGGACAGTCTGTTCTACCTAGCTTTGAACTCGTGGTTCTCCCCCAAGAAATAATACACAGCCTTATGTCCTGCTTATGAGTTATGACCATTTGTGTTAAACTCATCCACACTTTGATAGCCAGAGATTAAGACATTTCATGTTAAGTCACTCAGGGCTTTTCACAGGACTGCCTTTTACTCTGGGATGTGTCACTTATGAATGTGGTTTGTATTAATATGGAACAGAAAGTCATTTATAATTGAACATGCATTGTAGCCAAGGTCGGTTTTACATTAAACATATACACATGGAGAATGCAACGTGATTTAAGCATTGCCTCTAAAAATGGATTTACAGCTACTTTTTACACTCTGGCATTATCGGCTCATGAGAACAATCTAATGGGGGAACTAGTAGCTCATGTACCGCAGCCTCAACAACTTGCATGACCTTCATGTACATTTTGGTATACTGAAGAACACAGAAGTTGCTGAATCACCTCAAATTGCAATTCTCGTGCATTTGAAGGACTCCTACGAGTCAAAACATGACCCAGAGCAACGTGTAAAATGGGATGGCACTATGAATCAGTTGCTTCTGGACCAAAAATGAGGGGCAGACTAGTAAATCATAAACATGGAGGCATCCTGTTTTGTCTGGAGAATGTTGAACATTCTTTAATGGCATTTTCACTAGAGATACTAAGAATGCCTTTTAAGTCTGGAACATGTCACTTGTTAATATGGGATAAAACATGGGATAGAGGCATTTTAAATCAAATATACATTAATCCAATGGGCGTTTTTTTTCGGATGCAAGAAATGCAAAGACAATGTATCATTTGAGGAAAGGACTTGATAATATCTGTCCTACTGTATCCTTATGGAAGTCACATTCACTAAAATGGGTCTCCAGCCTTTTTGGGCCTGTGGGCACATTTGATATTTTTGAAAAAGTGTTCTGGCCTGGCACCACCACAAATTAGCTGCTGTAGGGCCAATCACAAAAATGTTCAGAACACCACCACCCTTTACTTGTGTTTGTGTGTATGAATGTGCATGTTGTGCGCGTGCTACTCACTCTGGCATCTCTCTCTCTCTCTGACTCCTCTTTCTTCTCTGTGGCTTCTCTCTCTCTCTCTCTTTCTCTCTCGCTCCTCTTTCTTTTTCTTTCTTTCCTTCTTTCCATTCATTCATCTGTCCTTTCTTTCTCTAGCTCCTTTCTCTTTGTGGCTCTTCTCTCTCTCTCTCTCTCTCTCTCTCTGGATCCACCCCCACCCCCCTGTATGCTCTTTCTTTCCTTATCTCTCTCTGGCTCTTTCTTTCTATCCTTCTCTCTCTCTCTCTGTGGCACCTCTTCACTTTCTTCCATCTATCTGTCTCCTCTTTCTTTCTTTCTTTAGCTCTCTGGCTCCCCCCCCCCCATCCTCTTTTCTTTTTTCTTCTCTTCTATCTTCTTTATTTCCTTCCTTCCATCTCTCTGGCTCCTCTTTCTCTCTCTCTGGCTCCTCTTTCTTTCCTTTCTTTCTTCCATCCATCCATCCGTCCGTCTCCTCATTCCTTCTTTCTCTAGCCCTGGCTTCTCTCTCTTTCTCTCCCTCGTCCCTTTGTCTGTTCCCTCTTTCCATCCCCCCAGCTCCTCTTTCATCTCTTATCTCTCTCTTTTCTTTCTTTCCTTCCTTCCACCTCCTCTTTCTTTCTCTAGTTCTCTAGGTCCTCTTCTCTCTCTCTAGGTCCTCTTCTCTCTCTCTCTCTCTCCCCCTCTCCCTCTCCACCCCTGCTCTTTCCTTCCTTCCATCTCTCTGGCTCCTCTCTCTCTCTCTGGCTCTTTCCTTCTCTAGCTCTCTAGTCCCCCCCCCCCCCCGCTCCTCCTTCCCTTTCTTTCTCCCTCTCTCATCTCCATGCAAGCAAATGAGCCAATTGCTCCATTGGCTTTAATAGGGACAGAAAAAGCCACCCTGCCAAAAATTGGCTTGAGAGGGGCAATGGTCACCCCCACCAAGGACCCTTGATGGGGGATGGATTTTGTCTCCCCTCCAGCCGTTTTTCTGGCAAGGAGGACTCCCACCCCACCTCACCCCCAGTGCAAGTGAATGGCGGAATCGCTCCGTTTACTTACAGAGGGGGGAAATAGCTTGGAGGGCACCTCAGCCTGGCCTTGTGGGTGCCATTGAGGCAGTGGGCACTGTGTTGAGACACCTGCACTAAAACAATCCCTTTAAAAAACCTTTAATGGTGACAATGCAGTGTGCAAGCTTTTAGAGTTAAGAACGTAAGAGCCATGCTGGATCAGTCCAAGGGTCCATCTAGTCCAGCATTCTGTTCCCACAGTGGCCAAACAGCTGCCTCTGGGAAACCCACAAGTAGGACATGAGTGCAACAGTAGCCTCCACCTCATGTGCCTGGCATCTAGGAACATGCAGCCTCTGATACCGGAGGTAATATTTTATATAGCCATGATGAGTACTAGCCATCTATAGCCTTATCCTCCATGAGGATAACAGAGTTGCACAAAAGGCCTGCCTTCCCCAACCCCCTTTTTCTTTTTCTTAAGAAGAAATTAAAAGGGAAAAGATGTTTGTAGGTGGAGGCCCGGTGTCTGCAGCTTGTTTCAGTCAGAAGACGATAATAAAGCGTTTGCAAGCTACCAAATAGCCATATCCCTGTTTCACATTTGGGGGATAAAATCAAACTTGAGCCTCCCCGTCGGAGGCCTGTGTCTGAGCGAAGGAAGAGGGCAAGAGGGCATTTTCCAGACTCTTGGAAACGTTGCGCTGAATTCCCATGGAGGAGGAGGAGGAAGGGCGGGAACTGGGGTCGGGCCAACGTTGGGGGCTCTTCAGCAACTAGCTTGAGTTTGCCCCCGAAGGCCGTCCCGCCTTTTGTGCGCAGCTCCATGAGGGAGAGAGAGGAGGAGCCTTGGAAGTAACTTCGGGCTCCCCAAACTACCTTTCGTTGTCAGCTGGGCGTGACGTCAGGGGCTGCCGCCGCCGCGCCGTGCAAGGTTGTGTCCACATGTGACCAGCTTAAACTAGTTCTGAAGAAACAAAGGGAAAGGAGCGGAAGATAAGGAGTCAGATAGCGGGGCAGGCGGTGGTGGAGCAGAGCCAGCGCAGCGCCAGGAGACTGACTGAGGCGTCGGCGATTCAAGCCCTCAGCATCTAACCAGGCAAGTCACCGGGCGAACTCTGGGGCGCGAAAGTTCGCCCTGGCCCGCGGACGGGAGCGCGGGACTGGCGGCCAGTCGCGCCTGGCGTTGGGCGACGCGCTCTGCAAAGCGGGGAGGGGAGGGGAGGGGAGGGGAGACCACCCCGACCCTTTCCCATGCATACCTTTGTGAGAAGAGCCCCCCTCACCGCTGCCCAGAAATAGGGACCCCCAGACTTGGCAATAACTTCCCGGTTGCCTTTTTAAGGACTGTTCTTGATCTTCATCTTCCGAGCCCCATCAAGCGCCTGTATTTGTGGCTTCCCCAGACATTTTGCTCTAGCAATCCCGAGCGAACATCCTTTCCCTTCCCCGAACTCCCGTTACGATCGCTCAGCTCCGATGCAAACTATGGAGAAAGCAGGGCGGGGGGGGGGAGTGCAGAGAGAGATACGTTTGATTGCTGATGCGGGGTCGGGGGGAAGTGGAAAGCAGCCTCTATAAAGTAATGGGGCTACTTTTTCTCTGCGCTCCCCGAGCCCCCCCCCCCAGCTCTTAAGGAAAGGGGCAGAGATGATGCTCTGCTTGGAGCGCAAAGTTCCCTTCTCGCAGGGGGGGGGGCGCTTTATTAGGAGGGCCGTGAGAGGGGCGGCGCGATTATATTTAATGCCGATCCCTTTCGCCTGGGTTTCTCTAGTTATGTCCATGGGTTGTATCCAATGTTTGTCCTACTCAGAGTAGACCTATTGCAATAAATGGGTTGTTTTCCGCTCAGCCTTATAGCAGTTTATGGTGGAGGGAGGAGGGACCTGATTGTGCGTGTAACTTTTTGCCTGCCAAGACTTGTCCCAGGAGAAGGGCTCTTTGCTGGGAGATTTCGGGAGTCCCTCCAAAGCCGCAAGAGCCACCTGTGCCTGGTTGCTGGATGCCAAGATGCTCTTGGGCACGCTGGCGCTGCCTGAGGAACCAACCAGCATGTATCTGTCTAATAACAATGCCTCTGCAGTTCTCCATGAAAAGCTGGTGTTTTAATCTGCAGGGTAAAGGGAATGGGGTCGGAGTGAGGAGATCCTTGTTTCCATCTGTTTCTGCCACTGTGCACCAATGTTTAGGATACTGATCCTGTATTTCTCCACCTGTAGCTGCCAGGGTGTGTTGCTTCTCAGTCCTGAGTGTCAGCTTGCTTGAACTTCTGGCACCACATAAACAAGGGCACCCCAGTACACTCCATAATAATCAGTCCAGAAGAGCTAACAGATGGAGATCTGCACATCCGGTGAAAGGGTGGAGGAGGGAAGCCACTGTTTAGCCACTCTGGTTGTGAATGCTACAAAATGGATTGAAGAGCGTCAAATTAGTTAATCTGTGTTAAGTGAGCCTGAGCTTGCACCTTCAGTATCTTTTATTTTCTTCTAGTCTGACATGCACCTTTGACACAAAATAGTGCATCTGGATTACTTCTGCTTCTGCCACATTCTAACCTGGATTGTTTGGGTTTATGCTGTTAATGCTATTTAGACTGGAAGTGTGTGTGTGTGTGTGTGTGTGTTTGTGTTGGTGTATTCCTGATCATTGCAGGAGTCTGCAACAAATGACCTTCAGATCCTTTCCAGTTCTTGCAGTTCTAAAGTAATTTAGGTTGTGGACTTTGAGGGTACCGGAGTGGGGTCTCCATTCAGCCAACCCCACCAGTATGCTTGCCTTCAAGCAGAGAGGAGACATCTTAATGACTGTTGGTCCTTTCTCCTTGTGGTTGAGACAGTCAGGGCTTTTTTTCTGGTGGAACTCACCGGAACTGAGTTCCAGCACCTTTTCTTCTATTAATTGCATTACAATTTAATCGCCATCTACTCCCGAGGAAATGTAATCCAAGAGTTCCGGTACCTTTTTCTCCAGAAAAAAAGCACTGGAGACAGTGCTGCATTCCTCCTCAGTCCTCCTGTTGTTTGGAGCTTAGGTGGGGAGCAAAGGGACTCAGCATGGAACTCCCCCAAGCCAGGCATTTTGGAACTGGTATCTGATGCAAAACGAGGAGCTTTGCTCTAAGCTGATCACCTCAATTCAAAAGCTTGTTGTGATCTTGGACCTGCTCCAGCCTGGAGAAGAATGAGAGAAGGGTGGTGTTTCTCCTCATAGCTGGTTCCAGGAAGGAAGTGTCACCATGAAACTAGGACACCTCATCACGCAACACACACACACACACACACACACTCACACATGCATATTCTAATTGTGTATTCATATTATGAGTGGGAAAGTCCCTTTTCAACCCCTTTTCGTTAACTATTGTAGCCATGTTCAGAATCCTTCTTAATGAGTCCTTTCCCCAGAGCTCAGCATGTTTCCTCTATCAAGCCTTGACCTCAGTTTGCTTAGCACCTGGGCTTCATCCAGACTTCTGTTAGATTAACAAGGGATATGCAAGGCTGCATCCAATGGAGAGAATATGCTCTAGTGACACTCCTGTTTTGTGATGGTCTCCACATCCATGGCCTGAGAACATTTGGCAATCAAGTAGGTATTAAGGTAATTCCTCTTTCCCACTTCCTCCCCTCATCCTCCCCTCCCCTTAAGAATCTTGGGCTACAGCCAGAGTGCCTAAAAATGTGCATCTAAAAATCCCTCTTCTGAATCCTGTTTTAAAACAGGGGGGGGGGAGTGTACATTTTAGACCAATTGGCATGTATTTGCCAACTTTAGATGCAGTCTTCTGTTTGCAAGGATTTTTCTTACCAGGTTTTTTTATCCCCCCCCCCCCCGCCGTTACAAACAGGAATACTGGATGATTACAATAGTTGCTTAGGAGGGTGCACCCCCTTTAGATCCTGCCTTTAGCGGATAGATGTCAATCTGCAACCATAGCCCTATTCAGGCACTATTGCTGCCATGCAGAACACCATGAGAGCAGGAAGTGGAGCCACGCTCTCTAGCCCTACCCCTGACATCACACACACCAAGTAGTCCCTCCCCCTGGTATCTGCAAGTACACTGCATCTTCAGGGAGGGCATCTGTATGTGTGAAGGTTCCCTCCCTGCAGACATTTGCAACGTACATGCAGGCGCCAGAGGGAGGGTCTACTCGGTGCATGCAGCATCATGGGCAGGGCTAGTTGGCACAGCCCCTCTCCTGTGTAGTTTATCACAGCATCAATAATGCCTGAATAGAGCTCCTAAGGAGTCAGATGTGTTCACTTTAAAATGAAAAACAAGAATCATGGCATTCTGCAGGATTTGCACCTTGTTTATAAGCCATAATAGTATTGAGACCTCTGGCTGTGCATCCTTTGATGTTCTCTTTCCTACCCTTGAATTTCTCTATAACAATATCATTCTATCCTTGCAACCCCTGTGCTGTGATCTGTTGAGGTTTGCTGCTAAAATAGGGGAGGGGTTTTGGGGGGTTCCTCTTGTCCCTTATCAGTTATGCTTGGTGGTGGTAAACCTATTGGGAAGTCCTCCATCAGCAAAGTTACTTTCTCTGCATGCTGTCATGGCTGCGTTCTCGTTTTTATTGCCAAAGGAGTGTGTCAGGAGCACCCGTATCTGCCTATCCATCTCTAGCTTTGTCCTCCAGCCATTCCTGAACCTAGTTATGAGTAATCCTCTATGAGTTCATTCCATCTTACACAGAACCAAAGCTTCCTTGTGCATCCCCACCCTCTTTAACTAGTCACCCTTCAACATCATGGTCCTCTTTCAATTGCTCCACTGTTTGGAATGCCATATTAGAAAGAACGCTCCTCTTCTTTTCCTTTCTTTGTGTGGTCCGCATAAGACCATGTGCTATGCTGGATCAGACCAAGGTCCTTCTAGTCCAGTATTCTGTTCACACAGTGGCCAACCAGCTGACTGTGGGAAACCCACACGCAGGACGTAAGTGCAACAGTACCCTCCTGCCCAAGTTCTGATACTGGAGGTAGCATATAACCATCGGGACTAGTAGTCATTGATAGCCTTCTCCTCCATGCAAGGTCCTTTCCTTGTGTGCTGTCTAGAATTGTGATGGTCTCATTGGGTGCCTCTGGATGAAGGGTGTAGTTGTTTGTTGTTTTAGTGTCAGGCATGCTGATTTAGGACACCCAGTTCTGGAAAGCCTCATGGGAACTGTGTTGCTAGCCTACATGGCAGGCAGTGTGCTAGGAGGATGGGTGCAGGTAGCGTAGCCCAAATGATTCAGTTGTGGAAAACAGTTGCAGTGTTTGGTTCCTGTCTCTTGACCGTGCAATCCTCTGCATGTCTACTCAGAAGTAAGCCCCATTAAGTTCTATGGGACTTACTCTCAGCTGAGTATGTATAACAGGAATAGGCAGCCTGGTGCCCTCTAGATGTTTTGAACTACAACTCCCATAAGTCCCAGCCTGCATGGCCAATGTTCAGGGATTATGAGAGTTGTAGTCCAACACATCTGGAGGGCACCACCAGGTTGCCCACACCTAGCGCAGCCTTCCTCAACCTGGTGCCTTCCAGATGTGTTGGACTGCAAATCTCAGCATTCCCAGCCAGCATGACCATGCTGGGAGTTGCCATCCAACACATTTGATAGCCAGGTTGGGGAAGACTACCCTAATAGGGCTGCAGGTTCAGGTACCTTTTCCTCCTTCTCCAGGCGAACATTACAGTGCAAGGACAGCTGTGAGGGAAGAATCCACCAGGACACAGCCTTGTAGAGTCTGTTTGTGCAAGGTATAACCCAGTGACGATATACCTTGGAAACAATAGCTACAATGAGGAGGAGAAGGCTGAGAGTAGAGAGTGTTAGGGGAGGAGGCAGGGAAGGCAGGATCCGAAACATGCCAAGAGACAGCCTGAGAGAAGGGAGGTGAGAACGGGGGAGTGGAAGAACTGCATTGCTGGAGCAAGAGACTGGGCCATAGTTGAGGGAGCACAAAAGAGCCAAGAGGAAAACTGGTAAAGATAGGACTGAGGGAAGGCATGTGGTTGCTCTCAAAATAGAGCAGGAAGCAAATGCCAGAAAGTAGAGTTGTACAATAAGAGAACCTGTACCATTCAGAATTGTTGTAGGTGCCAAATGCCTGTATATTTTCACAGATATCTCTTAATGGAAGTTTTTTATTCAAGGATCTTAGAGATGCTCAAAAGATCTCATATGTGCCCCCATTTTGGACACCAGGATTTCCAAACTGTTCAATGTTTCTGAAACATTGTTCTGGCAACATTTCTGAATGCAGGAGAAGACGGTAAAGATGAGTTCCACAAAGTGATGAAAATGGATGGTCTTTCTTGAACTCCCTTAATGCTTTGCCTGGTACTCTGTGCTCACTGAAAATTGTTGGAGAAATATTTTACAAGTATTCTGATATTTTACATTCTCACCCACTTTCACTCCAAGCTTCACATGAGTTAAGGCGCAATCCTGTGAATGTTTTGCTGGAAAATGCCGGGAGTTGTAGGACTTTTTTTGTGTCTAAACATGCATGGGATTGTGCCTTTAATGCAACAAATCTGTCCATTTTCTGTGTGGTATACATCACAAGTAGCCTATGATTATTTGTGTGCAAGTGATAACTCTTTTCTCATTCCAGCCTTCCTCACATTGTTAGGTGATGAGCTAAATAAGAAAGAATGATACTATAACAAGTGTCTCATAAACGAGTAATCACATGACAGCTACAATTTATCACATGGAAGCTGTGACTTGTCATGGAGCTGGATGTGTGAACTCGATTCAGTGTGGAGGAAATGTGGAGCCAAGAGATAAAGGAAAACATGTATGTGGGTTACTTGTAATGTAGTGGATAGTACGTATTTGGAGGGTTGAAGGCATTAGTTCAAATTCCTACTTGGCCATGAAATTCACTGTGCTTAAATCTTAGATTATTGCTGTGGTGGTAAATGAGATAAACGTTTTGTATACTTACCATGCAGCCTTTCTGCCAGGATGGCTGGGGATGATGGGAGGGCACCAGGTTGAGGAAGGCTGGCATGGTGAATGGGGGGGGGAATTCATCTCTAGGAAGGTTTGAGAAAGGAACCTCTTTGGGATTCACTAAGTGATCCCAGGGCCATATACTGCATATGATGGCTCTGCTTTCTAATCTTTTACCTACATCTCCCATCCTGCAACACCTATGTGCAGCGGAACTAGGAATTATTGAAACTGGTTCTTCCTAGTGAACTGCTGTTAGAAGGGGGAGAAACATAGAAGAGGAGGCGGGAGAAGAGGATTCCAGAGAGAGAGAGAGAGAGCAGACCATCCTGAGAGAGGTTGTATGTAAGGCAGGTGAACTGTGCTTATACCCTGGAACTAATGCAGATAGCCTCCAGGATGAAGAAAACCTGGAACAGCACAATTTACGGGAAGTTGACAGTGACAAGAAATTTTGAGAGAGATTTGAGTTGTTCCTGCAAAAATGTGGGATCAGAGATAACAGCAGGGATTTCTTTCCCCATGGAGCCTGGGGACAAGGCTTGGGAAGAAAAGCTCTGCGGGCCCGATGGGGAACTTCTGTGGGCCGCATTTCCCAACCTGCCATAAAGTTGTGCATTGTCACCATGAATGAGTTCATTGTGTGTCAAATGACTCATCTGGTGGGGAGGATGCAGTGTAGCATCTAAATCTTCCACTGGAGACAACTGGGTTAGAAGTGACACCTGGAGCAGAGTTTGCTTGGCAGAGGAGAGAGGCCTGGGAAAGCGAAAGGGCCCCTCATTATTGTGTTTGGCACCTACTATCCCATTCCGACATCACCTAGAGGTTTTCCATGGATTTGGTCCAAGCTTAGTCAAATCCTTGGCAATCCGAACTGTTGCCAAAATATGTCTAAACTTTCAGCTTCAGCTCAGCATGTGCAGCCTATGAGGTGAAAGAGCTAGCAGGAATGAGGTATGCTCCAAGACCTGAGTACACTAAATGTTAAATGTGACAAGGGTATATAATGAGTCATTGAGGGATCCAGGGAGAGCTGCTCACCAAAAATATTGCCTTGCAAGTGAGGTGGAAATGCCCCACACGTTAGATTCATCTTAATAATAAATTTCTCACTTGCGATTGTTTAACTGTGTTAGTCTCCATGATTTACGTTCTCCCTATTTTTATGTTTCTTAATGCAGTAGAATATCTGACAGACAGTGTCTTATTTTGTCATTCATTTCTGTCTCATTCTTTAGTACTGTGCGACTTGTAAAACTTTATCTCACAAAGAATAGTGAAAGAAAGAGATTATTGCAATAAAATATTTTTTTCATGTTTTGATCTTTAGAGGAGGAAATTTAGTTTACACGCACTCAAGCACACACACAGTCAAACAAAATTTAAAAGCAAACGATTGTGATGATTGTTGTTTGCATCTGTACCCCACCCATGCTTGCTCCATTGTGCCCAGGATGCTATACATGGATGTAGGCTTACAGGTATTTGAAGCAGCAGACCATCATTTCTGATGGTTCCTGACACCTTTCCATAATTGTCCTGCTGGTTCTTGCCATCTCTTCACTTCAGATGAGTTCACAGCAGCCCTGAGCCCATCTCTTGTCACACACACACTTGAATTGCACTGGGTAAAGTACTCATACTCTCCTGAGGAGCAACAGGATAACTGTTCCAACTATTACCAGTCAGGATGGTAATAGTATGTGGGATGTGGAACCAACTATGACCTCCCCAAGTGAGCCTTCAGCAGATGACGAAGCACAAACCAAAGCCCTGCCTCTTCAGGAAATCATACATTACAAAATTCTGGCATGAAAACACTTTGATGTAGGCATTACACATGTGATGATCACTTGCATGGGGGTTTGTTGTCTGTGCAGAATAGTGTCTTCCCCCATTTCTTTGGCTACAACACATCAGCCTTTTTCAAGCAGCCTTTCCCAGAACACCCTTCAGGTGTTCTGGACTACAACTCCCAGAATTCCTGACCATTGGCCATGCTGGTGCTGATGGGAGTTCAAGTTCAAAACATCTGGGAGGGGACCAGGTTGTGGGAGGTTGTATCAGTCTGCAATTGAGGCCTTGTCTGCAGCTAGTCTATGTACTTTGGAAAATGGCATCTGCAACAAGGTGAGCAAATTGCCCTGCTTCCAGTCCTAGCTATGGCTACTCATAGTTGTCCTACTAGACACCATCCATTCTATAGCCAAACATGATGATCAGTTTGAATTGCCATGTGTTTCTTTCCCCCTTGCCAATTCATTTGCCACCCAATATGTGTGCTGAACATGTTCCTTGAGTTTGCTCATAATTTAATGGACAAAAGTGCTATATTCTGCCTCCAATTCAGAGTTGGGAGATCAGTCATGTTCCTGCAGAGGAGACAGATTGCTGAATCTGGAGAGAACGGCTGATGCCAAGGAGAGAAGAGCAGGAGACCCAGGACATAGGACAGAATAAGCACATGGGCATTGTCCAAGCAAGAACAACAGTTCTGTACTAGATTTTGAAGTGGTCAGAGGAGGAGAATGATCTGTGCTTCTTTTGTGTGTAGAAAAAAGGACAGTTGGAGCTCCAGGGGGCTGCAATAGCCCAGGCCAGGAGAGATGGGATCTTTAATTGGCGATGGAATTTGTAACACATAAGAGTGAGGTGGCATTAGAGAGATGGTAAAATCAAGGTGAAGGAAGAAACTGATTATAGCAGGGGTACTGTTGGACTTACTAACACTGACACACAGGTCGGGATCAGACATCTGTCCCTGGCTTCATAAACCACGTTTTTAATGACGCTCTGGACAAGTGCTGTGGCAACACTCCTCCCTCTCCTGGCCAAGGTTTTTGGCTCGTTTCTTCTTCTTTTTGAGAGAGGAAATTAACATGGAATCCCACGTATTATCTTGTTTAGCCCTGGCTTAAAATTCCAATTCAAGGATGGAGGTGCACTGGGTAAACTTGGGCATGTAACTACGTATCTTTCGGTCTGTCTTCCATATTTAGGCAGTTATTTTACTACCTCTTTGGAACTAGTTGCAGTCACTCCCCATGTTGTCTGTTGCAGGGGAAGAGGTTGAGGAATCCCACAGAGGCTCTTGTGAGATGTTTCATCTGGAGGACTGGAAAGCTCTTTTTTCCACAGTGAAAATTCTTTAGAAAATATTAATAACAAGAGGAAGACCAAGATGTTCTCCTGGGTGAATACAATACGTTCACTGTTTGGTGAGGAGAGACATTTAATCTGAGCAAATTCTTGTCCACAGTTGGGCAATACCTTTATTAGGGCCCACCAAAACGTGCAAGCTTTCGAGTTCATCAGAACTCTTAATCAGGATAGATGGTACAAAAAGCAGGGGATGTGGGGAAGAAATAGAAATGTCTCAGAATTTGGGCAGATGGTTGTGGCCATGTGGTCTGCAGTTTAGATAGACCCAGTCTCAAAATGGAGATTTGCCATCTGAATGAATTATTCAGTGTGTTTGCTGCTTCTGTGTAAACAGGTCTTGTGCCACACCAGTAGTTCTTGGAAACAGGAAGGCAATGTGGAATAGGCAGATCATGTGGCTACTTCTGCATCTCTGCCACCACTTCCTGGGGGCCTGGGCACTACCATGGGAGGTAAAAACATAATCTGCCTATCCTGCTTGATGTCCCCCATTTCAAAACTTACCGTTGTGGCATAAGACTTGAAAACACTAAAGCAGCAACTACCACACTGCAAAACTAATGCAAGAATTGGCCCAGGCTGCATGTTCTTCCCCACCGATGAGCATAACATGTCCACCTAGGCATATTATGCCTGTCATACTTTGAATTTTAACCTTTCCCAAAGAACTTTAATTTCCCAGATCTCCGAAAGGAACCATGTGTCTGAAGGCCAGCCCTGTTCAGAAGGAAATGGTAGCAGAAGAGAGCATTTAGGTTGACGTGCATGCTATCTCTAGGCCAGTCCCTACGCCTGACAGCAGCCTTTCTTTGGCTTGTTAACTTCCATGGCTGGAGAAATGGCACACACCCAGCCCTACATCTGGCAAGTCTGTTGTCATCAGACATTCCAGTCACAGTAGAATTTGGATCAGGACTGCTCTCGGTGCTGAGCTCCTGCCCTTTTTGGTCCTGGGAGGAGGGAGGCTTGGACCCCACCATGGCAGGCACTTTGCTCCCCTGAGGATAGTTCCCAGCTGAAGGGGTGAAAGTGTCTCTCGTCCCTCGGGCTCTGCCTTCAGCTACCCAGCCTGTGTAATTCTCTGTGACAGTTCAATTCAGAGTGAATCCGGCAGCTTCACAGCAACAGACATACAAAAGGTGAGCCCAGTGGAGCCTGAATAATGAACAGAGCTGCTGTCTGCAGTGGGCTGCCTGGGGGTCACCATGGGGGAGGGGGCAAAAATGCTGACCCAGTGCTTCTTTTCCTCAGCCCTCCTGGCCATCTCTTTCCCCTACGCTGAGCACGGCATGTTTCACCCCAGTCTGCAGCACAATCAGTTCCTCCGTGGGCTACGTTGAAAGAAGGGGCAGAGGCAAAAGAGCCTTTCCTCCAGTGCGCTGGGTCCAAGTTGCCTTTTCCAAAGCACCATATAGGGTCTGCTTTCACCACCACCTCCACCACACTTCTTTGTTTTGTTTTGTTTTGTTTTTCTGCGGCACAGGGAAAAGGGGATTAAATTTCAGTGCATATAATGGAAGACATGTGCTGATAAGATTCTCTAACGCACCATAGATACCGTGGAGTTGTTACGTGCCTGCAAAGTCAGCACACAGCAACCTCATGTAAAAGCACAGGGAGGTCATCTTTTTGCCCTCACCAGAAGCCTGGATTAAGCAACTAAGCAAAGCCTCCAGGTCCCTGCTTTAGCTTCTGCCTGGATTGTTGCTGCAAAACTCACCTTCAATACGCACGAAGCTATGTGGATTCCTCAGTTGTACCATGCAAAGTTGATGTTTGGTGTTGGTCACAACATTAGGTTCTCAGTATGTGTTCATGTCTTTTAAATAGCCGTTTATCTATCCCAGGGGTGGGCAACTTCAGGAGGTCCAGGGACCGTTCTCTCCCCCCCACCCCATTCCCTCTTCCACGAGCCACAGTCTGCTGGGCAACCTGAACATTAATTTAAATTAAAAGAAAATGTTTTCATTAAAAATAATATATTTTTTCAGGCGGGGCGGGCACAGGTGGTCCATGGGCTGTGTGTTACCTACCCGTGCTCTAGCCCTTTAGGCTCTGTGGACATCTAAAGAAATTTTGAAAGCCAGAGGATGGCTGAGGATTTTCATTAGTCAGAGTTCCAATATTCTGCATATACTCCTCATCTTGACTAGTAAATTTCAAATGCATTATGCAAAATAAGCAAAAGAAAAATGTGCGTCATGTGTATACAGGTTGCAGAATTTGAGTTTTATAATGAAAATACTGAGGGGGCAGCAGGGAAATCTGTACTTTACACCACACATGGGCTTGTACCATCTACTTTCTTATTGGGATCCTTTGTGATTATTTTAGGACCTGTGAAATTGCCGCTGAAATCAGTTTGCAGCCACCAAGTACCTCAGAGTCCCAGCAGTAAACTTGATAAAATGAATGTGGCCTTAGTGACCACATTTCTGCATTCCAGCAGCAAACTGAGGGGCTCCCCCTGGTGGTACAGTCATATCCACAGTCTGTCATGTTTGTGCGCCATCCATGCCACTGAAGAGCCCTGCACATATGGGAAAGGACACCTTTGGGCACACTAGCAAATTCTATATTACTAAATAGGGACTTTGTTTTCTGGTCTATCCCCACATTCCCTTTCTCTTCCCTTTGTGTAGCAGTGCCAGAGGAATGATTATTTAGCTGTGTCTGTCTTTTATTTTTGATGATTTGATCTGTCAACCTTGCTGCTGGGCTCTCCTGGGCGACTAAGGATTGCATTCATGCCTTATTGCATGAATGGGAGCACAGCTGTTGGTTTCCATGTATCGGAGAAATGAATGAGCAGGGTAAGAAAGGAATCTGGGTTAGATGTTTTTCCTGCAGTGTTCCCATCAGCCCTGTTACTACCCCTGTTTGTTGAAATAAGCAGTGGGGGATTCGGAAGAGAATTGCAAAGCAATGGTTCAGCCAGCAGCCTGTGGAACACTCTGCTACACTCCCCATCCACCCTGGCTGAAACAGGTGCACCGCCTGGTCTTCTGTGGACACAGGCACATCCAAACATACGCAACACTACCATGCAGCAGGGCCAGCATCAAGGGTATGGTCGGGCACCTGCCGAGGGCCTACACCCCAGCAGGGACCCACTGACAAGAGGCCCCTGGAGTTGCTCCTCCTCACGGTGGAGGAGATGGTGGTGGTGAGAAGGAGCGGCAGGTGGTGGTGAGAAGGAGCAGCAGGAGATGCCACTGCTTTTTTGCTCATGGGCTCTTTGCCTGTCGAGCAGACAAGTGGGAGCAATGATGAGAAAGAGGATGAGGAGCAATAGCAGCTGGTGACAACAGTGGTGAGACGGTAGGTAGACTCACTGAGGGAGAAGGCCCACTGAGGGTGCCTTGCCCAAGGGCTCTCTGAAACCTGGAGCAGGCACTGCGACTGCGTGTACATCTCCCTGATCCTTCTCCACACCTGCAATTCCCCTTCTTTATAGTGTGTGTGTGTGTGTGTGTGTGTGTACACACACACACGCTCTCTTCACTCCGAGCCTTGTTTCCATAGACCCTTTGTAGGGATATGGTAATAGGCTGACATTAAGGGAGCCAGCAGGGGGAGCAGGCTGCCTTCTAAAGCTCCACATGAGATCTAATTGTGCTGGGCTTTTATTTTTAATCTTCTGTTTTAGTTCTCAAAAACCACTGCCTGTCGGGGTTTCTTTTTCCCACCCTGGATTCTTTTCGAGCTGGATAAAGATTCCATGGCAGCTGAGATCCCCCCAACCTCGGGGAGCTTTGGCATCGGCGAGGTAGCCTGCTGAGCCCAAAATAAAAGAGGCACTGGGAAATGAGGGGGGACTATGGCAGCATTTGAGGGGAGCGGGGAGCAGGGCCTCCCAGTTGCCAGCCCAAGGAAGCCTTCTGGCTTTCCAAAGGCTGGGGCAGCATAAATCCCTTTGGCAGGCTTGCTTTCCCCAGTTTCCACTTGGTTGCTCTAGATTTGAAACGGGGGTGGGGGAGCTTGTAAGGCTATTTTTGAAATGGGAGGTCTGAATCCTGCTTGGTTTCATTCTGCCACAGGCCTGAGGGCTTGGATCCGTGCATGTGAGTAGCGGCCCTCTATTTGAACCTGTGGGCCAAGACTCATTGTGAGGAGAGCGCCCATTGACGAGTGCTACTGTGGGAATGGTGTATCTTGGGTGTAAATGCAGGCCTTGTGTGGGCTTGCCAAGTGGCAAAACACACCAAAAGGGAAGCACAGCAGAGCAAGAAAAGACAGGCATCCAGCAGGGGCAGGAGATGAATGTATTGATACCAGTTCTTCATCAGGGGACTATTATAACTTCTCTAATAACTTGCTCCAAATGAGTTACTGTTGCAGACATCAGTAAGCTAGTAAGTCCCTTGGAGCAAGTTATTACAGAGCTCTAATAACTGCAGTCCTCTAATGAAGAGCTATTTGTTCAAAATACAGGTATGTTGGGATTAATAGAGCTGGTAACCATTTTGATTCCTGAACCTTTTGGATTTCCAGCCTGCCAACTGGAGTAGGAGGTAAAAATCACACCGCTTCACAGGAGGGGTTTGAGGAGACGCAAGAATTGTCAAAAATATTTTATACCTTGGTAACTGCTATAGACACTAGTAATAGTAGTTATCACTGAAAAGGAAAAGGGGTTGGATCCAGATTTAAGCCGGATCAACGGTGCTGATGGAAGTGGACCTCCCTGCCCCTCCTCCCCACAGCAGCCCCCCCAGCCCCCTGAAAATGCTGTGCAGGGGGTCAGGGGGGGCGCTGAATGGGGTGAGCTGTGGTGCAGTGTGGGGAGGTAGGATCCCCAAAAATCAGGCAGAGGAACCTTCCATGATTGGAGCCCTTCCATCAGTAGAAAGCAGATCCTGGATCCAACCCAGTGATTGCTAGAACTCATAAAAGGGGACAACTCAACTGAGCATTTGCATAAATTAGTTGACAAATTAGGCAAACCTTTATTGCCTAGGATTTAGGTTGAGGTTTTTATAAGTGTTATAACAGCAATAAACTCAGCTATTGAGAGAGGGAGTGTACACACATGTGTCATGTTGAGCTTTGACATTTTGGTACCCCGGGCAAAATGTTAGAATCATACCACACTTACAATGGAATCCAAAGTTGTCTGGACCCCTCTTTACACATACCAACAAGGCCTGCACTTACTAGTCGGTGAATGACAGGAGCAAGGGCATTAGAAAAGCTGACCCCCACAATGTCCCAAAGGTTCAGACAAGTGTCATGTCTTGCATGCACTAGGTGCTACTCATTCTGCATGTTCCCAAAAGCCTGGTTCTTCCTTCCCTCAATAAAGTACCCAACCCTTTATCCTTGGTTTGCTCTTTTGCTATCCCTAAGCACAAATTCACATGAATCAAGGGAATTTTAAAGTGTCTCCATTATGGTGTCTCTTATTGCAGGTTGAAATCCAGAGATTTCGCAAATGAGGCATTTCCTGGCATAGCGATCAAGTGATGGTTAAAGTGTCACCTGTTTCATTTCTCCTTGCCAGGCTGCAGTTCAAAGAACAGGAGCTCAGCCAGAAGAAACATTGACAACCCTGTCTGTGCTGCCTCCTCCCCTTTTAAGCTCCATGGCTCCACCTTCATGGTTACTACTTCTCGTGTTCGGATCGGCAGGGATTTGATGCCTGCGCTGATGTCTTTTCCTTTCCTTGTGCAGAATGCAGGTCCGTGGACTCTTTCTCCTCTTGGTTCTGATTCTTCTGGCTGCATCTTCTGAGGCTGGCAAGAATAAAAAAGGTGAGTGGCAGACAGCTGGCAACCTGGGGGTGGGGTGAGGTCCTGTCTGCAGTTTGCTGTTCTTATGGATTGCCTGCAGGTGGGAGCAAGGGCAGGGCTGCTTTTAATGCCTTGTGGCAGGTTGTGGGAAAGGAAAGCTGTTTGTTGTGCACCATAGTGACTGCCTGTTCCCCCATTATTACTGCAGACAAGGTGAAGAAAAATGGTTCAGATTGTGAGGAATGGCGCTGGGGCCCCTGTGTCCCCAACAGCAAAGACTGTGGCATTGGCTTCCGTGAAGGGACTTGTCATGAAGAGAGCAAGAAACTCAAGTGCAAGATCCCGTGCAACTGGAAGAAGGAATTTGGAGGTGAGCGTGCATCGGGTTCTGGGAGAAAATGATGAGGCTTGGAGAATGACCCACCAATCTTAACAGGGCCTTGCGAAGCCAGGCAGGCAGCTGACCAAATACCGGAGAATTTGTGGTTCTTTGTCCAGAATGGTCACAGGCACTTAGCACACGTATTGCATGTGTTAACTCATTGCTAGCTTTGATGCAGTGTTGGTTTGCATTGTTTACAGCGAGTCTGCATCTGGTAATCTGCTCGTTCTGGTACTTCAGAAGCATGCCCTGTGGCTTCTGAGGGCAACTGGGCCTTTCATAGAGATACAGAGCCGTGGTTTCTGGCAGTTGTCATTCTTTTAGAACTTGGGAAGATGCCTTATACTGAATCAGACTATGGGTCCATCTAGCTCAGTGCTGTCTACTCTGAATGGCAGCGGCTTTGCTGGGGTTATTTCACATCTCTATGAAATACAGTGGCTGGGGATTGAACCTGGGACCTTTTGCATGCAAAACACATGCTCTACCACTGAGCTATGACTTTTTCCTGTGCTCTTTCCCATCTGAGAGGGCCCATGCTTGTTGAAGGCCAGGGGGATTCTGGTAGTGTGTCTTGGATCCAAAGGGAAAGAAAAATATAATAAATAAGATGATAAAAGGCAGTATAGGACAGAGTCCCTCTTATCAGGGATCCCAATGAAATTGCTTCCATTGTTGGAGCTAAAGTGCAGTTTCCACTTTGTTTGCCTCCTATTGGGAAACTGAATTACATGAAGTGGTGCAGAATGGAACACTTAGTATTCTGAGCTCCTAGACCAGAGGTAGGCAACCTGGTTTCTTCTAGATGTTTTGACTGCAACTGTTGTCAGACATGTCAGTATGGCCAATGGTAAGGGATTATGGGAGTTGTAGTCCCAAACATTTGGAGGGCACCAAATTGCCAACCCCTGTCTTAGACCATGTCAGCTTTTCTCAACAATACTGTAAGTTTGGGATCAAGGAGGATCCTAGAGTACAGAAGAAAGTAGATTCTAGAAAATAACATGAAATTTGGCGTCTTGAATGCTGGCTGGAAGTCCTTTATACTTAAGCCAATCTTCACCCATTCCCTTTGTCACTTTCATGCTCCTTCCCTATTTAATTTCAATAAAAAATTAGTCTGTGACTAGCTGGGAGAGAGGTTTGGTGGTCAGTGCTAAGCTCGCAGCTTTCTGCATTCTTTCATCATGGATCCTTCCCAATGTTTGCTGCTGTTCTTACAACCGCTGTTGGACTAGAAAATAGACAAGGGTTATTTTGTTATGCTGCCTGTATTGCCTTATCCATGCATCAGGTCCTTGGAAATTACCTGTTTGTTTAAAACAAGGATGGGCAACCTGTGTCCCTCGGGGATCTCCCCCGCAACCCGCAGGTGCCCTAGCCACCCCCACTTCAAATTCCCCTCTCCACACCTCTCTCTCCTATTGTGCCTTTTTTTCTTTGCGGGGGCTATAATAGACTTTTTGGCTCTCTCGCCCATCTAATTATCATTTCTCTCTGAAGAACAACATTATTGAGTGGGAAACCATAGAGTATGGAGGGCTAGAGCATCTTTTGCTCTGGCAACATTAACATTATTCAAGGCAATCAATGTTAATGCTATCAATGGCTACTAGTTATGATGGCCATATATTATCTCCAGTATCAGAGGTAGTATGCCTCTGAATATCAATTGATGAGGAACACAAGCAGGAGGGTGCTACTGCACTCATGTCCAGCTTGGGCTTCCCATATGCACCTGTTGGCCACTGTGAGAACAGAATGCTGGACTAGATAGGCTTTTGGTCTGATCCAGTATGGTGGTTCTTATGCTCTTTATGACCTTAGGTGTCTCACACTTTGGACAATTGTTTGTGATGGGTACTATACAGATCTAATGGCTCTTAACTTCTCTCCTAGCTGATTGCAAGTACAAGTTTGAGAGCTGGGGTGGCTGTGATTCTGCAACAGGTCTGAAGGCCCGTTCAGGCACTCTGAAGAAGGCCCTGTACAATGCGGAGTGCCAGGAAACTATTCAAGTGACTAAGCCCTGCTCTCCTAAGGCCAAGTCAAAATCCAAAGGTCAGTCCCAGCACTTAGAGTTCCTTTATCTTCCTTAGACACTTTACCTTGTAAGAAGTATATAACTGCTCCTGCAGCGAGATGTGAAAACCAGGGATGACCACATCTTGCCAGAGATGGCTGTGTGTGTTATTCCTTAGGATTCCTATTGTCTGAGGACAAGTTTGGCCCATTATGAGGCCTGTGCTTCATCAGGCTCTGGATGCTTTAAGCAAAACTTATAAAACTAAGGCCATGGACTTCTAAAACTTATAAAACTAAGGAGATTTATGATGACCACAAGACATGACACACTCATTGACACAGAGTAATATTGGAGCCATGGACTTACGTGAAATTGTGGTTCATCTTCCATGAACTGGAAAAATCACAACTGTTTTTCGGTTCACAAAAGAGGAACCATGATATTTTGTGATGTTGTGGCTGTGCCATTACATGGCTCACAGAAGTAGATCATTCATGTGAGCAGTTGCACATGATTGGTCCTCAGAAAAGACATTCTGACTCCTGGCCAAATATATTCCTATTTCAGTCTTGCCTAAAACTTGTGTCTCTGGCAAGATACCATAATCTCCTCCTTCCCTTCACCTTTCTTCCATGCTGCATTGCTGTGATCCTAGTAGGAGAAAGGGGCTGTTTTTATATGTGTGTGTGATCAGCTTGGTATGGCTTATGGTGAAAGTCGTTCTTGCTGAAAGGTTGCTTGGTTCAGATACCATCAGGAATGGTTATCGAGAAAATTCCAGTGATGATAACCCAAAAGCAACCTTCATTAGGACTGACTGAAACATCACAAAATAGGGAGCAGAGTCAAAATTAGCCATAACTCTTGAAGCATAACATCCTTTCTCTTCCCCCCGCCCCACCCTCCCTTTTTTGTTGTTTTGCTTAACATCTAGCCTGAAGATAATAGTGAGCAAGGTTTTGCATTCACATAGCTCAGCCTTCCCAAACCTGGTGCCCTGCAGATGCGTTGGACTGCAGTCCCGTTATTCCCAGCCAGCATGGTCATGCTGGCTGGGAATGATGGGAGTTGTAGTTCAAAAACATCCGGAGGGTACAGGCTTGGGGAAGGCTGAGTTAGATGAATGCAAAACATTGCTCACTACCTTGTGATCTTTCAGTGGGTCCTAATAAAGGTATTACATTTCTGTTGCTTCTGGATTTCCCCCCCCCCCCAACGCATCAATATGACTGGCTGCCATTTTCTCAGTGATGATGATGTTGCTGAACCTCAGGCCTGTGGGCCAAATCCAGCTCACTCAAGGTGCTAATCCAGCCCTCCAGGGTTCCTCAGATGGCCACGTCCCCCTTTTCCCAACCACTGAAAATTTGGTGGTTTCCCGGCTTTGTGCAGTTTTCCCACCATTCTAAAAAGTTGGAATGCCTCTCTCTTAAGAGTCTAAGTACTGGAGACACAGTGGCAGCTGTAGAACTGGAGCTGACTCACTAGCTGAACATTTTCACTTCTTGCTGTAGCTGTATTAATTTGTACTCTCTTCTTATAAGAAAACACCCAAGGTGGCTCACAACCCGCCAGATAATGACAAGATTACAATTATACGATGCTAAGGAATTAGAGCAGCCCTCCCCAAGAGGAGCTGGCTGGAGGAAGATGCGAGCTGTAGCCCAACGCATCTAGAAGGCACCAGCTTCGGGAAGTCTGTGCTAGAGGAACCCAAAGCCTATAGTGTCTTTCCCACAGGGATTCACTTGGCACAATGGCAATAGGCCAGTGGTCTGAGCTACCAACCAATAGTAGGAGCTCTCCCCCTGAAAGGCAAGTGCAGTGTCGAAAAAGTGCCAAGGCTAGATTTGTTCCTGGCATATATGCTAATGCAGCCAAAATACCAAAATATGCCAATGGTCAATTGGCAACTTCTGAGAGAGCTGGTGAGTGCCAGACTAGCACAGGCCCTGCCAAATCAAGTGAACTATAGTATGTGGGGAGCTCCATCGGATATGTCGTACTAATGTTTTTCTACCTTCATTGTCTCAAACAGCCAGAAAAGGAAAGGGGAAGGACTAGAATGATGGATAGAGCCCCGCCATCTTCAGGGCATGGTGCCTGAACCCACTTGGACACACACCACTTGGAGCTGCAGCGTGGCCCCTCCCAGCTTGGCGATATTTTGCCAGATCCCACACCTCTTCTGCCTCTATATGACTTTGCCCTTAACTGAGATCCCATTTCTAATCGCTAGTTTTGTAGAGAGCAAGCCCACCCTGTCCTGAAGAAGGTACCATTTGCCTTCTCTCCCATCTACCCTCTGCCTGCCCCCCACCCTGTATATGCAGCCCTGTTTTCTTTGCTCTAGTTTGTTTCCCAGAATTCAACATGGTGTGTTTTGAGATGGGGCTAAGCTGTATCCAGGGTGATTCACCTTTGGGATCCTTGGTCAAAGCCAAATGGTCTTTTGGCACATCTCTTTGCAAACTTAGCAATGCCTGTGATTTCCCCCATGCAGCTTTGTCTTCCCATAGACAAAACTCTAAATTTAAACTAGCCAAGGAAACTGTTTCAGGGAATAGGGTGGGGTGGGGGAGGAGTTACAATGAAAATAAAGGGTGAAAAGCCCCATGTCTATCTTGCCTTCCTAATGAGGGTACTGTGTGCAGTCGGACGATTTTGACTTCTTTGGTGTCATTTTGTCCCCCACACCATCAGCTTTACAAGGGACTAAATCTGTACCTACTTCCTGTGGTGTGTGTGTGTGTGCGTGCGTGCGTGCGTGTGTGCGTGCGTGCGTGCGCGCTTTCCCCATCTCTCTCCAATACATGCTTGTTCATAAGCAAGCTCTCCATCTGGGGTGTGTGGGGTGTGTGCACACGTGTATTATCTCCATGACCTGATTTTGCTTGGTCTTTTGCCAACAATCCACGCCTTGCATCCCCTTCAGCATCCAAGAAAGAATCTCCCCAGAGTTAATGAACATTGTTTCTTTTTCATTCGTTATTCCTCATTCCTCCTTGTCTGTATTCTTGCTTGGATGCTGTGGCCTTCCCTTCCTTTACTGGTGCTGGGTAAGCCCTCTCTGCTTTTTACAATTTCCCCCCTTTTCCAATAAAAGTCTTTTTACGAAAATAGTCCTCATCTTTTGGGTCCTATTTCTGTGTCAGGAGCAACAAGTCCACGCACTGGGGAAGGGCTGGCTGTGTGAGGGGATTGCTAGGAAACATTGGATCCAGTCGCTACTGTGGGAGGGAGTGTAAGAGTCACAGTGAGGTGTCACTGAAGGAATATCACCAGTTCAGGCTTGACAATACACAGTAGGCCAGGAGCAATCTGACAGACGATGACTGGAGGGCCAGGGCAGGGAGTTTGCTGTCCATTCAGATTTCCCTGGTGCGTTTTTTAGGCCGAGACGGAGTGAGGCAAACTTGACACTGAGATATTAAAAACTACCGCTTCAGGCAAGGTGAGGATAAATACAGAGTCTGTCTGCCAAAAAGAGCCAGAATGAGATGGTGTCAAGTTCCAGATACCTGTCAGCTTCCCAGAATGAAATGGTCTGTCTGAAAAGTGTGACAGGGAAGTTTTCTCAGATCCCTGTGTCTCACTAGGTAGAGGCAGCCATGCTTGGGTTAAGGACAAGGTGCAGAGTTAACAAAGGGGGATAAGACAACAGGGCCCTTGCCCTAAAACAGGATTGTAGGTGTCCTATTGCCTGAGTTTCTTTACAAATTACTTGAAGTTGCTCACTTCCTGTAGGCCTTCTTGAAATCAGTTCTGGGGCAAGATGACGGAAGGGGCAACCACTCAAAAGGAGCAGGCTTGGAACAAAGCCCATCTAGATCCAAGGAGGCTTATCTCCAATAGTTGTGTTTGTTCTTAGCTGAACTCCTTTAAGAAGACAACACAGTAGGTAGGTGCAGGTCAGTTGCCTGTGACAAATAATATCTTCTAGGCATCCAGGGAAGGAAGCAATTGTCAACTGGAGGAGAGTTTATTCTTTCAGGCACTGATTGTGCCACAAACAAACAACAGGAATGTGTGGGCGGTGGGCTGCTGTGAATTTTTTGTGGACCAGTAACATGCACATATTTACATGGTTGTCCTAGGTCTCAGAGCAGAACCCAGTTTAAACAGAGCCAAGTGTTAATAAATCAGCCAGGATATCAAATTCTATCTGCCCTGCACAAAGAGAGTAAAGAACCTTCTCTATTTGGTATTGAGAAAATTGGCACCAAACAAGTTATCAGCCCTGTATTTTGCCACTGGGAAAATGCCATAGTGTCTTTCACTGATCACTAGTTTGACAATGCAGCACTCAGCCCTGTACATAAAATCACTTTGTCAACTTTTAAGAAAGATAGTTTACATTTTATTTCAAAGGGTCAGTGCTCCAGCACTGAACTATTCAAGTGCAGAGGCACTCAGTTATCCTTTGTTTATATATTAAAAGTAAACATCAGCAAGTCTGCCCCTTCCTCTCACAGCAAGACCCCTCCATTTTGTGAGCCAGTGTGTTTTTTAACGCCTGCTTACTCCTGCTCTTATGCACCTTCCCTGGGTTTTTTTTGTTTTGTTTAAAGTAAGCATTACCTTATTCCTCACACTCTCCATACAGCAAAGTGACTACTTTCACCACAGTGGGAACCAGTTATTAGTGCTGGGTCAAAGCTAGGGGCTTTCGGTTAACTCTCAAGGTGTTTGGTGTCACATAATTCAGATCCTCCACTATCACATACACTTAAGAGAGCAGTGGTGAAAATATCACTAATACTTTACCAGCTGCTCCCTGGATTCCTTCGGCTCATTTCTGACCTGAGCCATTTTCATGTTATTACTGTCACTCAAAGGAGAGGGGAGCGTTGGCAAACGCTTAATGAGGATTTTGCTACTTTCTCTTTAAAATGGTTTTCATTTATTTTTAAAATACATTTCTAAAATTTGTAGTCTTGTATTAATTTTTCCACAGAAGCTACAGAATATAAAAGCATAAAAACAATGAAATAAAAATAAAACACAATCTTTTATGTTAAGTAAACAGATCCCAGTCCTGGATACACATAATGGATACAGGTCCTGGCATTGTTTTCTGCTGCTGTTTAAGTGCAAATAGAAGACTGTAATTGGGACACAAAATATTAAAAGTTGACTAATTGTCATTGTTTTGATGCATTTTGGGCTGTACAGCTTTAACTGAACATTTGACCTCCCAATATTGATTCATGTACAAGCACGTGGGGAGGGGGGTTTGATCCCAGACAGGCACATTTGCCTTAGTTTAGATTAGGTTCACATTGATTCCTCATGTAGCTAGGTTTACAGTGCAAGAGTCTAGATTTGGCCCATGGGCTGGAAGTCTGACAACCCTGCTGCTATAGAGTGAGGTAGCCACCTCAGAACAGCTGATTTTGGATGCTATGATAGGGAAGACAATTGTTCGTTATTTGATAGACTATTATTGTACTGCCAGGGAGGGGAGAGAGGTGCTCATGGGTTTTCTGCCTCAGGTGCAAAATATCTTTGACCCCGACTTAGATACTATGCACCTTGACTTGCAGGGAGGGGGAAATGTTTTGGGCCACCTTTGAATCCCAATGTGTTGAATGGGGCTTACTCCCTAGTAAGTGTGTCGATTGCAGTCTCAGTATCAAATATTCTGCTCAAGAAAGTCTACAGAATTTGAAATACCTTGGGATACTGACAGTTTATAGTGCATGAATATGACATTTCCTGCACATGTTTGGTTTCTTTCTGCATATGGAAGGGGTGTGTCACACTCCCATGTGGCTATTGCTTTGGCCCAGTTTCCCTGTGGTGATCCAGAGAGGAAGGGCTGTAGCTCAGTTGTGGAGCACATACTTTGCATGTAACAGGCCCCTATCAGTTTCAGTGCCCTGCATCTCCAGAAAGGGCTGGGAAGGAACCCAAGACATGTCTGAATCGCAGGACAGACCCAAGACATTTAGCTCCTGAGGCAAAGGACAGAATGACACCCTGCCATTCCAAGTACAGAAGTCAACTGGACGTTGAACCCTACTTCAATGGGACAGCATCCTTCACTGCATCTGAAGGCAGCAGGCTAGCTTAGAGGGCACAGGACAGGCCGAGTGGCACACACAACAACTCCGTTCTCTGACACATCACTGCCATGCCCCACTCCTCAGCATCTGCAGCCTGAGGTGGGCACTTCACTCTGCCTAATGGCAGGGCTGGCCCTGCTGGGGAGCTGCTGCCAGTCAGCGCAGACACTCGTGAGTCACCAGGACCAGTGGCCTGACTCAATATAGGTGAGCTTCCCATATTCCTGACCCATACAGATCTAGCATGAGATTCTGCTGATCAAGGTGCACTATTTTCACTTTGGAGCTTCCTCTCAGAGCAAGCCGCTGGGGGCAACGCCCGTACACGTCCCGTTAAATTAAATGGGCACATGTGCTTTCGTTCCATCCCCATTCACTCCAGTGGGGCTCCATTTGTCTTCCTAGGATCTGCTCAGCTCCACCCCATGCCCTGCCCTTTACTTCTGTCCTTGTTCTTAAGGCTAATCTAAAAAAATGCAGTATAAACATCGAAAACTGGGAAGCTCTGGCCCATGAACGATCTAACTGGAGGCTGGCCTTTCACAAAGGTTCCATGGACTTTGAAGAAGCCCGAGTGCAAGGTGAAAGGGAGAAACGTGCTAAGCGAAAAGCACGTCAAACGAATCCTCTACAGGACCATCTTCCATCTGGTAACCTGTGTCCTCACTGTGGGAAGCTGTGTGGATCTAGAATTGGCGTCCACAGTCACTTACGGACCCATCGCTAGAGTCTACACAATTTTTCTTTAGAATTTCCTCCTTTTAAAATTTCCTTTTTGTAAATTTTTATCCTAGAAGACAATCTTACTCGGTCACGAGTGATCACCTGATGATGATGATGATGATGATGATGATGATGATGATGATGATGATGATGATGATGATGACTTCTGTCCACTATCACTATTCTACCCAAGGGCTTGCAGCTAGCTTTCTGCTGACTGGGGAAGGCCAAGCCGCTCTGCTTTCCTCTGACATGCCTCCTGCACTTGGATCTTTGCCTTCATTAGGATCCCCTCCCACAAGGGTCAAGAGACCTAGGCTGGGAAACTCTGCATTCAAACAGTCCTCTCACCTCTGTGTAAATTTAGCAGGAGATTCTACTGAGGCCAGCCAAAAACTCTCTTCTTGGCTGGGAGGGCAGCCAGAACCTATTGAGGAAGAAGAGGCCTCCAAGAGCCTTCGGACAGCTGCCTGAACGCCCGCCCATCGCTCCTTCTCCTCCCAAATCTCCCCTTGCCCTTGTAGGATTACAGAATCCCTGCCCCAGGCTCTTGAGCGCCCTAGAATTCCTCTGCTAATGCAAGATAATTGCTACCAGACCAGCACAGGGCTGGAAATGCTGCGGGATGATTGGAAGCAGACATAAGGGCAGGGGAAGCTCTCTTGGGCACACAGCTTGTAGGGCAATGTTCAGATACCCTGAGCAAACGCACATGCTGGCTTAGCAGGGTTCCCAGAGGAGTGCCTTGGGGAGACTCTGCCAAACCAGACTTTGCTCCTGAAGCAATGCAAGTGGAGGGGGGCAGACACCATCCCCAGCTCAATTTCATCGCTTTGTCCATTTAACCCCAGTGCAGCCCCCTGGGCCAGTTTTCCTCTCTTGACCCAGGAGAAGATCCCTTACAACGTTTTTCTTTCCTTGGTTCATGTCTACTTTCATGTTTCCAGTGAAACGAGGTGAGGACGGTTACTACGGCAAGGTTTGTTTCAAGACAAGGACAGACAGCAGCCCTTTCCTCTCCAGGGTGAAATGTCCAGTCCATCCTCTGAGTAAAGACTGTAGTAAAGACCTCCCCTCCTCTTCATTATTTAAACCAGGGGGTAGGCAACGTGGTACCCACGGCTGCCAATGCACCCCCAGACAGCTTTCTTGACACTCACCCCTCCCACTTTTTTTTCAATTAACACATATTTTTTTACTGGAATCGCTGTGAAATCAGTTTCTGTTGGTGCTGAAAACTGTGGGCTCAACCCCCACCTCTGTCTTGTACTCAGTCTTTTGTGCAGGTTACTTGTCCTTTGCTACACTGCCCATGGCAGCCATTTTGTGGCAGTGCCCAGGACAGTTTTTCAAATTGCCAAATGTGCCCAGAGGTCAAAAAGGTTGCTTTCCTCTGATTTAAAAGGTCCCCTTTTTGCCAAAGCACTGTACTCGTGCACTAGCTGCTTATCAGTATAACCCCATGAAAACAAAACTGTTCATCCTAACGTTGTCATTATCTTAACGGTAATGGCCTCTAGATCAGATATCAGTATAAGTTTGTGCTGCACATAAAATAAAGCAAGCGGAAACAGATAACAGGGGCAGCTTCCTTCGGAGACTGCATGGCCCCAGGACTATTTCTGCTAAGAGTATCATGGGTCTGAGCACCACCATCTTGAAAGTTTTCACAGCAGCACATATACTCCAGTTTACAGTGCATATTATCTATTAAACAGGGCTCCCGGGATCCCAAGCCCTCTATCCCCTGCTAATTATCCTTTCTTGGTGTGTTCTGCATGTGTTTCATTTGTCCTAATGACACTTAATGGAAATGAACAAAGTGCCGAACAAGTGCTTCAGTGCAGTAATTGGCTGGATCGGGGGTGTTGGATCTCTTTCAGCTCGAGGGCCAAATTCCATTGAGAGCAGCTCTCTCTGGGGCCGCATTTCTGTGGTGGGTGGGGCCAAAGGCTCAAGGGGCAGGCCCAACAAGCATATTTTAGCTTAAGCTCTTCCTGCCAGTAACTAAGCCTTAGGAGAGGTACTTCTACTTTTTTTAAATGGGGAAAAAACTATACAAAAGCTGGGAAACCACCAAACGATTGGTGGTCGGGGAATAGGGGGTGGGGCAAGGGGAAAGGGGTGGGGCTATCTGGGAAACCCCAGGGGGCCAGCTTAGGAACCCCGGTAGACTGGATTGAGCCCCTGGGCCTGCACCCCTGGACTGGATGAAGGCAAACAAACTACTGAGACTCTATTCAGACAAGATGAAGGCATTGCTGGTCACCGGTTCATCCACCTGGGGGAATGGGGTTCCGCCTATTCCAGATGGGGTCACACACACCCAAAGCAGGGTTGGGGAACATTTTTTGACAGGAGGGCCACATTGGCTCTGGGAAAACCTTTCAAGGGATGCATGCCAGGAGGGGCAGGGGCACTCCCGCTGCTGGATGGGGCCCACAATATGCTTGATCAGAGCACACATACCGTACACACACACACACACACACACACAGCATTTTTCTCTTATAGGAGCCTTGAAGCATTTCCAGTGGAGCTGGTTCCTGTTGGGAAAGGCAAGGGCGTGTGGGGCCTCTTCTGGGAGGGGTGGGAGCTTGAAGGAAGGGAGGGCCTTTGGGGAGGGGCCTTGGCAGGGGCTGCTGCAGGCCAAGTGGGGAGGGCTCGTGGGCTGGGGTTCTCTATCCCTGTCCTAAAGGATCAGGTTTGCAGTCTGGGGGTGTTTACTGATCCATCACTGTCATTAGAGGCTCAAGTGATCTCTGTGGCTCGGAGCACTTTTTATCAGTTTTGGCTGATACACCAG
The DNA here is from genome assembly GCA_021292165.1 of Shinisaurus crocodilurus. NCBI lineage: Eukaryota > Metazoa > Chordata > Lepidosauria > Squamata > Shinisauridae > Shinisaurus > Shinisaurus crocodilurus. Next base: position 241,580,445 of record CM037876.1, read on the forward strand.
ATGCAACATACCTAGATGGAAATAGTTTGGCCACAATCCCCCATGCTCTGGTATCCTTCATTTTGGACTATACAGGAGTGGGTAACTTGTGGCCCTCCAGATATTTTGGCCTACAATACCATCAGCCCTAGCCAGCATAGCCAATGATGTGGGATCATGGGAGTTGTAGGCCAAAACATCTGGAGGGAGGCAAGTTGCCCACCTCTGGTGCATTGTATTTGGGGTTGCCTTAAAAACAGTTCAGAAACTGCAGTCAGTCCAAAATAGGGCCACTGGTTTACTTATTGGAACTGGGTGGTTTCACCACATTATGCCTAAGCTATGTCAGCTGCACTGGCTTCCAGTCCGTTTCCAGGCCCAATTTAAAGTGCTGGCTTTAAGCTTTAAAACACTAAACAGCTTTGGACTAGTTTACCTGAAGGACTGCCTTCTCCCACATGTAACTACTCGAACGTTACGATCCAGAACCTTAGAAGCCCGACTCCTAAATACTCACCACTAAATTATGTAAAGTGGATAACTACCAGGAAATGGGCCTTTTTGGTAGTGGCACCCCATTTATGAAACAACCTTCCCAGGTGCCATCCCTGTAGTCTTTTTGGTACCAGGTGAAAACCTTTCCATTCACCCAGTTCATTTAAATAATTCATGTAGTTTGGGCCTCTCAGTTTTAACATTGATGTGGTGCTGAGATTTGTTGTTGCTGTCATATTTTATGTTGCTCTTGATTGCATATTTTTATGTTCTATTTTGTATTTAAACTGGTTTGGATCTGCGTTCCAGGAGAGGAAGGGCTCCATTTGTGGAAGCTCCCTCTGCCCGACTTTTGGGATATCAGTATTGTTCTCCAGCCTCTCCGCAGTGTAACAAAGTTTACAAATAATCCATTCTAAGATCCTAGCTGTTGTTCAAAATCCCCCAAGGTAATAAATAACAGTGGCAGACTAGCCCCACCTGGGTTTTGTGTGGGGCCATAAGAGACACAAAGGTGTTATACCTTCAGGTTTGACCCTCCATATTCCTAAAAGGATTGCATGCAGTTCCCTGGCTGGCTGAAAAATAACTGTCCGAAAGAGCTGGTATATTTAGTTCAATTACTTTATTTGTTTAGTGGGTCCCACTGTAGTCATAACAATTAAAAAAAACCAAAACCCTGCAAGGCATTTTTGGGGCAACATTATGCAGATTATTCTAAAGGCAATGGCAGTATGGCTGCCTCCCTAGCAGAATGAAGCAGCAGCCGTGGTCAGCCAAATACAAGGGCATCTCCTAAGCTGAGAGCCCTTCGACATGAGATGGAGATTTGTATTCTGCAGCAACGTGCCCCGAGGGCGCTGGCACCATCAGAAATCTGGAGAGACTGAGCAATGCTTGGATTGAATTGGTCTATGCTGAACATGAATATTCTGGGAGGTTTCGGCTGTACACTTACACCGGAGTCCACATGCTGAGGACTCCATGACAACACTGACTGGAAGGGAGGCAACATTCATTTACAAAGCTCGGTGACACTCCTCCTGGTATGCCCTCAGGCACTTGGAGCAGAAGCAAGTGGGGGAGGTCTCCCATTTTCCTCCCCCAGGCCATATAAGAACCGACTGTCTGAATAATAATAATTTTAAAAAACCAAGTAGGTAAAATAAATGTCCCTTATGCCACAGCTTGGAGTGAGGAGGAAAAGCAGCAAAAATCAAAGGCAAGCCCGGGTGATATTAAAAAGATGGCACACCCTTTGAAAGACTCCCCAGCGCAGGAAACTTCTTCCGCACTCACAGACATTTTGTGTATCCTGTTCTCCTCCTCCGAACGTCTTGTCAAGCGTCTGCTGCCTCAAGGATAGTCACTCTTAACACTGACACGAGTATCTTTCTTGAAGCATGCCCTTGGCACATGGTCAAAAATGTTGCAGGGCTAACTCTTTGTGTGTGTTTCTGAGTTGTTTTTTCAAGACAGTGTTAGGTGCCATTGATTCAACCTAGAAACGAATCTCTCTATTTAGCCAGTTATTGGCCCTAGCTGCCTCCCCCCACCCCACCCCACGGGGAATCAAGAAGAAATCAAAACAGACTGGACGTTCCCCAGGAAGCCTCTTAAGCAGGCAGGTGGGTCTACCAGTAGGGATACTCCCTACGGGGAACAAGTCCCTCTCACTTGGGACACTGGAAACCCAAACGGACAATGCTAAAGTGTAGGAAAGTATGCATTGGTTGGTCGCCTTTTCTGAGCCTGCCCAGTCATACAACTCCAAGCAGCATCCACCACCAGCTTGAAGACTGGTGTGGAGACAGTCCCATTTTGTCCTGGCATTCATTGTTCATGAATGAATTTGCACTGCTGCACCTTCCCATTCACTTGCACACACTCTCTCATGTACACCCACACATGCAAAGCCATCAAGGCATCCAGGGAAAGGAGGAACTTCCCTTTCCATCCTGTGTGCTTGTACAGGGATGCCCCACCTAGCACACTGGCATAGCCATCAGCACAGGACTCTGGTTTTATCCAGAGAAGTCCAAGGGTAATTAATGTTCAACCAGTATTTCAAGAGCAATGATTGAGGCAAGAAGTGTGATCCATCATGTCTGTCCAATTAAACTGTGGCACCTTCTTGCAGCATCCAATCGCTGATGTCTTTCTTCCTGGTTCTCTAGAGAAGCACAGTCAGGGGTCATGTAGGTGGGCTGCTTCTTGGTTAGCGAATGCTTGAGGGCCAAGAATGTTTCAAGGTGGTGTGTCTTATCTCTAGTTTTAATTTTGCATTTGATGAAGGGCTCTGTCTAGAATCAAACAGTACAGTTACAACAGTATATTTGTCTAGTTGGAGAACAAAAAAACACGTCTCCTCTGCCAAGCAGTCCCTTAATTCCAGATTATCTTGCTGTGCCGATGTTCCTGTACTGACACATAAGAAGGTGCTTAAAGGTTTTCTTGAATGTGGCATTGCAAAGAGCGTAGCAAGCTGGGTTGATGGTGCTGTTGACATAGCACAGCCAGTACCCAATGGACCAGACGGTGTCAGGGACGCAATAATTGCAGAAGGTATTAATGAGGACCATCACATTGTAAGGTGTCCATGTCAGGATGAAGGCTAGCAAGATGGCAAAGATGGTTCTGGTGACTTTCTTCTCCCGGGCTGCCATTTGGCGCTTCTTTCGGACCTGACTCCGGGCAATGCTAGCAAATTTCCTGGCAACATTAGCTGGACGGCTGTTTGACAAGGTAATTGGGGTGGAAATGGCTTCTTTGTCTGGGACAATTTCAATGGCAGTGACACATTCTGTACCAGTTTGCTTAGTGACAATCTTGATTTTGGACCACTTCGAGGAAGGATTAATCCGTGTGTGGGCTGGACTCTGCCCTGGATCTGCTGGTACAATTTCCAGCACTTGCTTCTCTTTGTTTGTCTGCGTGATGCTTATTGTGCTGGATTCGTTGGAGGTTTCTTTCTCCTCTTGATGGCCAGTAGTCTCTGATTGTTGTAAGGGTTGCTCTTCTACTTTCCCATTTTTCACCTCCTCTTTCACCTCCACTGCTTTTTTGGGAGAGTTGTTATTCTGTTTGACCAGTGGGCTCTTCAAAAAACTAAGTGGCTTAGACCTCTTCTCTTTCTTGCTCTCGGGCTTGTGCCTTCTCACACGGCTCCGGCTGGCTAGAGAGATATGGATGTACAGCACAGTCATGATAACCACAGGGAGGTAGAAAGCCGCAATGGCTGTGCCAAAAGTTACAGCTGGGTTGGAGAGGAACTGAATGAAGCACTGACCTTCCGGAACTGTCCTTTCCCCAACAATGAACTGCCAAAACAAGATGGCGGGTGCCCAGAGGATAAAGGATAATATCCAAGCAACAGCAATCATCAACCCTGCCATTTTGGTTGTCCGCCTAGCTGGGTAGGTCAGTGGCTTGGTGACGCAGAAGTAGCGGTCAAAACTGATGATGAGTAAGTTCATGACAGAGGCATTACTCACCACATAGTCCAGAGCTAGCCAGAGGTCACATACCACAGCCCCAAGTGGCCAGTACCCCTTGATAATATAAACTGTGTAGAGATTCATGGAGAAGGCTCCAATTATCAGGTCGGCACAGGCCAAGCTAAAGAGGAAGTAGTTGTTGACAGTCTGGAGTTGGCGGTTCACCTTGATGGACAACATGACCAAAATATTCCCTACCACAGTGACAAGGCTCAGTGACCCAGTCACTGTGGCTATGAAGACCATCTCCACAGTTTTATATTTGGGGGTGCCCTCCTTGGTGAAGTTGTCATTGGTGAAGTTGGCCATTTTTATCAGCCCAGGCTGAGAAGAGAAGTTGTATGTAGAGTCTGCAGAAAAGGAGGGAGAAAGATATTGGAGAAATATTATACATCTGCAACACTCAAGCAGGAGAGCCAGTGTGGTGTAGTGGTTAGAATGTCAGACTTGGACCAGGGAGGCCAGGGTTCAAATCCCTACTCATGCATGAAACTCACTGGGTGACCTTTTGCCTGGTCACTCTTTCATCCTCATTTACCTCACAAGGTTGTTGAGGGGATAAAATTGAGCTTCTTTCAAGAAGCGCAGGATAAACATAAAATAATAAATAAGAAGAATTAAGTCTCTCCCTCAGCAGTGACAGTTTAAGCACGTACCCCTTCTCTTCACCATTCCTCTGCACCAGCATTTTAACACTGGGGATCCTTGAGCAATAATTGTTGTGATATTTTTCCTCATAGGTCATCTCTGACTTTAGTAAAAGTGCCCCATGCTTATATCTTTTTTTGAAAGGTACTTCACACAGACTAACTGGTTTAATTGAATTGTCCTTCATTACAATCACCACAACGTTTGTATCACCGCCTCCTCCTCCAAGGAGCTCTGTGTGATGTATCATTTTGTCCTCACAAAAATCCCAGACGTTAAGTTAGGCAGAGAAATAGTGAGTGGCCACAGCTCAGCCACTGAACTTCATGAACAAGCAAACAAAGATGACCAAATTTATTCAGTGCCATTATTTTAAGTCTGAAATGCCAGTGCAGGGTGGTGGATAAAGTGCTGGACTCAGAGTAGAGAGTCCTGGATTCAAAATTCCCCACTCACCATGGGTGACATTGAACCAGGCACTGTCAGCCAGTCTAGCTTACCTCACAGGGTTGTTGTGAAGACAGAGAGGGATGCCCTCCATCATGTATGCCAACTTGAACTCCTTGGGGAAGGCAGGTTACCAATAAAGTGAATAATAGAGTATATCAGGGTTTTGCAAGGCTCAGCAAACAGGGCCATTTTGTTCACAGGACTGGTTTGTGACAGGATGTAAGTGAAAATGTGGACTCTTCATCTATGGCAGCCTTCCCCAACTTGGTGCTCTCCCTGTGGTTTGGACTAAAACTCCCATCATCCCTAACAGTGGCCATGCTGGAAGGTGTAGTCCAAAACATCTGGAGGGTACCACGTGGGGGAAGGCTGTTCTATGGCCTAACAGCCAGCAAGGTGGTAAAGCTGTCCCAGGACCGCACCACTTTCAGACTGCAGCTGGTGAATCACAGGATGGCTGCTTCTCCACGTAAAAAACATTCTTCACGTAGAAAACTAGATGCTAGTAAGAAAAGTTCTAGCCAAGCCTTCTCCTACTGGGTTCACACAACACGATAAGCCATGGTGGCTTATAAGCCATGTTTGTTTCAGAGTGGCTTGTCATGTTGTCTGAATCCAGCAGCATGGTTGTTGACTACTCTCAAGCCACTCTGGCCTGGTTCAGACAACATGACAAGCCACTCTGAAACAAACATGGCTTATAAGCTACCATGGCTTATCGTGTTGTGTGAACCCAGTCACTCTGACGTGTTGTATATGCAGGGAACATTATTCAAGAGGAAGCCATATGATTTTTCCGCCTCACACCCCGCCTGCATTCTAAAATTGGGTGATCCAAGAACAGTTTTACTAATTCATCAGCTGTTTGTGTGAAGCAGGCCTGTCAAGGGCCCAGGTGCCACTCTGTGTGAATAGTGTCATTATCAGGGCCGGTGCCAGCATTAGGCCAACTAGGCAGCTGCCTAGGGCGCAAGGCTAAAGGGGGCGCCAGAAACGCCTTGAAAAAAAATACAGCGCTCTCAAGTGGGAAGGGGGGGCACTAAATATCTGATCTTGCCTAGGGCACCTAACTGCCTTGCACCGGTCCTGGTCATTATATAATTTTCTCACTAGGTGGCACTGGACTTAGTTGTATCTGGGTACATCCTGGCATTTTACTGTTACTGGAGAGACAATAAAAGTTCTTGTCCAGCTTCTTGAGTTGTGTCTCCCCCACTAAGCCAGCCTTCCCTGACCTGGGCCCCTCCAGTTATTTTGCACTGCAACTCTCATCATTCATCACCATTGGCCAAGCTGGCTGGGGCTGATGGGAGTGATAGCCTCCCAGGACATAAACAAAACTGCTGGGGGAGGGGGTAAACCAGTGCCCCCAGGCCTGTGGCTTACGCTGGCTCAGCTTGTCTGAGCGTGGAAAGCTAAGCCGGGTCAGGCCTGGTTATGACTTAGATGGGAGACCCCTCCTCTAGTTTCCTGCATTGAGCAGGGGGTTGGACTCGATGGCCTTGTAGGCCCCTTCCAACTCTATTATGAAACCTGGTGCCCTCCAGATATTTTGGACTTCAACTACCATCAGCCCCAGCCAGCATGGGCAATGATCAGGAATGCTGGGAGTTGTAGTCCAAAGCATATGGAAGGCACCAGTTTGGAGAAGGCTGCTGTAAACAGTAATGTTGACTAATCCAGGCACAGAAAAGTGGCCCTAATACCTTGCCAAAGGGTACATCTCCTAGTATGAGAAAACATTTTAATCTAGTCATCCTAGAAATAGCTGTATGAGGCTGCTAGGCAAACCGGAGAAAACTATGTCCTTTTCTATCCCTCCCAGGATAGTCAACTCAGCCAGAACAGTCTTGTCTCTTTAAGCTCTGGCATTTTCTCAGGCCAGTGTTATCTTTAACCAATGCCTGAAAAACCTTTTCGGTGCATTTCCCATCTGCCTGCCGATCCCTTCATCCCTCTCCATGGGAGCTATTTATGGCTGTGGTTTGTATGGCAGAGTGGAGCAGCCTCAGAACTAGCTCACAAGGTTGCTTTTAATTATTTCATGAGATTATGCAGATCCATGGAGCTCCACAGAAAATATCAGGGAAAAGTCCAGCTAAGAGGTCCTCTGCCCCCCCCCCCCCCCCCCGTGCATGCTCCAGGGCTTTGCTTGGGGGAGCCTGACCTCTGCTGGGTATTTCTGGTATTGTACCCTGGTAGTCAGCCCTTGAGGTTCCCCAGCAGAGCATGCCCTTTTTGAAGACTTTTCCTTGGGCCCGGGGAAAAGAGTCCAAAGCACCTTCTGTATGAGCTGGAGAAATGTTTGCTATTTGCCTGTGATGCATTGTTTGGTTTAGCATGCTTGAGCCTTCCAGTGGGCCATTTTGACTAATTAAAGTGGGATCATTTGCCTCAACCTTGTGCAGGCAATAGAAAATTGCCAAACTGTCCGGACTGTGGAATTTCACATAGAATCTGTGGAATTGCCTTGGTACATTCGACATGGCTGCACAGATCTGAATAACCATCTACATGGATTTCTTTACAGTGCAAGGTCCCAGGGCCCCATGAACCACACCATTCCTACCTGAAGAGGGACAGACTGTCACACAAACCCCTTTTCTCCTTCCTGTGCCCTGGAGCAGGGGCCAAAGTCCAGAACCACACAGCCCAGACACACACACACACCGACCACCCACAGAGCAGCAGTGATGAGGGCATCAGGGTGCCAGTAGCAAACTCCATTTTATTCCTGTAGTCATGGTGGTGCTATGAGCCAGTGTAGCGTAGTGGTGAGAGTGTTGGACTGGGACTCAGGAGATCCGGGTTCTAGTCCCCGCTCGGCCATGAAACTCACTGGGTGACTTTGGGCCAGTCACTGCCTCTCAGCCTAACCTACCACACAGGGTTGTTGTGAGGATAAAATGGAGAGGAGGAGGAAGAGGATTATGTAAGCCGCCTTGAGTTCCTTGCAGGAAAAATGGCGGGGTATAAATGTAATAAATAAATATGATTTAAGTGAGCTCACAATGCAAAACTACTCATGCTCAGATATATATTTTTTAAATCAGGGTTGGCAAACAGCTTTGTCGTTCTAACGTATCAGGAATGTAGAAGCACTTTTAAAGCCTGGAATGGTGGTTGGAGCAGGAGAGAAGAGAAATGTTAGTTGTGTGCTTCACAACTGAAGTAATAATACACACTAGCCATCTGAAGGGGCCCCCATATAGCCATGATGTCGAAGGACTAAAATTACCTAAGCTGCACCACTGCACTGGAGGGACTGTAGCAAACGGGAGAAATACTACCCACAAGTGAAACATGTCAATGCTCTTATGCAGAACCCAGAGAATTCTTCCCCCCCACCTGCTCCTCTCTCATACACCCTTTCTCTAATTACGTTTAAAAATAAAGATCCTAGCCCTTCTGAGTCAATGGCTCATTTTAAAAACCTCTATGCTTCACATTAATACTCTGATCATTAATATATTTACGGTACATAGAAGGGTCACAGTGACTTCAATAAGAATTACAGGCAGTCCCCGAGTTAAGAACATCCAACTTACAGACAACCCATACTTAAGAATGGACTTCTGGGTTCCCCGGCGCTACATTGTTTATGTAGAGTACATAGTGTAGTATACTACGCAATTTGCGTAAATGCCCATTTTAACGTATAGAACACTATGCTGTTCCGACTTACATACAAATTCGACTTAAAGACATTCTTAAGAAGGGAACTTGTTCGTAACCTGGGGACTACCTGTATAAACAAATGTTTAGGACTTGTCAGTTTCACTCCTCTCTCTCTCTCTCTCTCTCTGACATTTTTCTGACCTAGACCACTTCCCTTCACCCCACTGTCATTCACTTTCTTTCTTATGTTTCCTTCCCATGTTGACTTCTGTCTTGCCATTTCCCCCATGCTTTAGAACAAGGGTCCATGGGCTGGTTATGCGAGAGTTGTTTAACCTTTGCATAAGCCACCCTCGCTGGGTTCATGACTTGAATATTCAAAAGGGCGGGCAGCACATGCCACAACCCACTGTTAGTCTGGGTTTGGCTGCGGTGGTCATGTGAACCCGGTCAGTGTGTTGAGCACAACGCAAGTGAACCCGGCATGTTAAAGCTGCCAAACTATCATCAGCCTAATATTGCAGCTCCAGACCTGAAGCAAAGTGGCATCCAGTGACTTCCCCAGATTTTTCCAGGGAGACTGTGTAGCAAGGCTGGAAATAGAACCAGGACACAGAAGATGGTTTAGGGCCCTATGTGCAGTGCTGTAGTTGTACATTTTGAAGTGCAGGTGCTCATCATGGCAGTCCCCATGGCCATGATGACCCCAAGGAGAGTCCAGAAAGTCAGGCAGCTGCCTTGATCCCTATCATCAAACAAATTCTAGCAGTTTTCATCTCCACTAGGAGCAAGTTTTTTGTAAAGCTGATGGGTCTTAATTGCCCATGACAAAGCCACCCTAAAATACTTTGCAAAGCTGGATTTAAATAAATAATCCTTGGTGGCTGCATGCTCTAAATCAGCCTTCCCCAACCTGCTGCCCTCCAGATGTTTTGGACTTTGACTGCCAATATCCCCAGCCAGCATGACCAATTGCTGGGAATTGTAGTCCAAAACATCTGCAAGGTACCAGTTTGTGGAAGGGTGCTCTAATGTTTCTTTGAAGCCTTAAGGATTTCATCGAACAACTGTTCCCAGTTAGCCTGTTTCTTCCCAGTTAGCCCCGATCATACTTTGTGCTGGCCAATACAGTCCCAGGTCCTGGGCTGGTTTCGGCTGATTAAGTTTAATCACAAGCATGGTTCTCACATGGTTTAAAAGGTAATGTGTGACCTGGTTCACACATCACACTAAGCCATGGTGGATTGTCACCATGGGTGGTTGCAGGATGGCTTAGCATGCCGTCCGAACCCAGCATAGCTTTTTCATCGTGGGGTTGTTTTTTGCAAACAAAGCACCCTGAGTACCCATGGCTTGTAGTAGGGTTGTTTAGGGTGGCTCGATCTCAGGCTGGCTTGTTGTGATGTCTGAACCCGGCAGAGTCACAGCAACACCATTTCCCCCCACCTTTGGGGAGATTTGAACAAATTTAACATTTATTTATTTAAACTTTCAGGGAGTTTTGCGCAAATCCACTAGAGTGCAGTAACTACTTCACTTTAGTGGAGTGGTTACTGTGCTTTAGTGGATTTGCCTTGAAATTTGCATATATTTACCCACTCAGTCGCTGCTGTGCCTTGAAATTCGCATATGTTTAGTAATCCCACTCACTGCTCTTTAACCCTGATGTACATCTGACATCTAGCAACGGAGACCAGTGGAGGGAAGCAACAAGCATGAGGTGGTGGTGTGGGGAGCCAAAAGCAGCTGGTGTCTGCTGGAGGGAAGGAACTTTAGGGTCGGGTGTTATCACTTCAGCAGAATGTGAAGCAGCCTTTAAAAAAAAATCTGTTCGCTAGCAAGGGAAGTGCCAAAGTGGAGAGTGGAATTGACAGGGACATTGACAAGGGGGGGGGGGCATCAGTATGCTTGGTTAAATAGCGGACAGGTCTTGCACACTTGCTCAAGACCCTGGAAAAAATTGTGAATCTGTTCATCAGGGCTCAGGAAATTATTTCCGTTTTGAGATCTGATGCAGGGGTGGGGGGAGTTTCACTTGGGAAGCCCCGAAGTTGAGGATGACATTGACAAAGACATTGAGAAGAGGAGGATATGGGCTATGCTGGGCTCAATAGTAGACAGGCAGTTTTGTGGTCCTGTGCGCTTGCACAAGACCCCGAAAATATTTTTTTTAAAATAGTTTGCGAATGTGTTTCCGCGTTCATAAGGGCTCAGAAACTTAAATCCCTTGTGAGCCAGCAACCCCAGCAGACCAATTGCAGAAAGGGTGCTGATGTAGGGAATGAGGAAACAAAGATTTCTGCTGCAAAGTCCACTGGGATACATGCCAGCAGCAGCCAGGAGGACTGAGAGGAACTGAGGGAGAAACAAGCCATGGCAAGCGGCCAAGTGGGCAATCGTCTGTCAGGAGTAACAGACAAGCCATCCACCCACCGTGGCTGGCTTCTTCTCAGGGTGGCTTACCACGACGTGCGAACTCACCCATCATTTTGTTACAACCCTCCTCTTCCTTTCTCCCCCTCTATAGGCAGTGAGTGATACATTCAAATGAGCACTCTTGTCTTGTTGAGTTTTCATCTTAGTTTTCTCCTCGCTGTCTTAGTACAAATCTTCACACATTTCCTATGCATATGTGTTCATCCTTTTGGAATTGCAGACTTAGGGGTGTTTTCTTTCTTTCTTTCTTTTTTCCCTCCCTCCCTCCCTCCCTCCCTCCTTCCTTCCTTCCTTCCTTCCTTCTCTCTTTCTTTCTTTCTTTTTCTTTCTTTCTTAACAGAGCTGTGTACTATGCACCCTGTGTATTATTACATACCCTGTAAATCAGACACAGTGTGTTAGAGAGGGAGGCATTTGTGAAAATAGGATCATGAAATTGTCAGGATCCAGGTTCAGGAAAGAGCTAGGTTTAGCCTCTTTGAAAAAGAAACTGTCACATGGGCACATGGGCGCAATGCTGTATATTAACCATATGTTTACTTGCGGTGGGGGAAGAGAGAAAAGAAAAGGCTCCCAATCATGGGGGGGTGGGGCAGCACGGCAAGACCAATAAGAGATTATCACAGAAAGTTTTGTATCGTTTTCACATGGCAAAAGCTTAGCCAAATTTTTTTATAAAAAATATGTGGACATGAAGCACTACAGAGTGACAGATGATTAAATGCAGTGCAGACTGTGCCATCTTCTAATGTAATTTTTGGCAGCGAAGAAAAACGACCAGTCTGGATGCACCCATAAGGAGTGCCTATGGATGTGTGCCTTCAGAATTCAGAAGCAGGAAGTGTTAAGAGGGCATTGCACATGGGAAGCAATGGGGAAGTGGTAAGGCTCAGTGGTGTAGTGGAACCAGGGATCACAGGGACACAGCGCTGGCACTTTTTAAATAGCAGAGACACTGACATCATCTACCACTCCCCCCCCCCCCACTACTCCCCTCTTGCCTCAGAGTTTAGCTGCAATCCTCCTAGTAGCTTTGTGGGGGAATGACTTTTCCCAGCAACAATATATTGTTCTGAGCTAATCCATGTTGTAATGCAAAGTATTTTGGGGTGGCTTGGTCTTGAGTGGGTAATTAAGACCCATTAATTTTACAAAAAAAACCTGGTGGAGATGCAAACTGCTAGAACTACTGTAATTTGTTGATATGGATCAACACAGATGCCTGAATTTTTGGGCTTTCCTTGTAACCTCTCCTCCCTACTTCCTGCCTCTCTCTCTCTCTCTCTCTCTGAGAGGGGGAGTTGGGACAGAAAGTACCTAACTCAGAAGGAGTGAATATAAACCTGTGTTTAAACCTTATCCTCAAGAGAGAGGAGGGTAAGAGAGGAATTCCACCAGAACAAAGTAGAGGGTTTAAAATGGAAAAGCATAAGGACAATTATAGCAACCAGTTCTCAAATGTGTGAGAGAAGGTCTGCTATGGTTGTGGGAAAACGACATTATAAATCACAATGTACTAGCACACCAAATAAAGCTTTTGTACCCAGTCACACTGTGAAAGTAGTAAGGCAAGTTCAAGTACCGTCTGCAAAGAGCCCCGAGAGGGACAGAGAGAGTTACCAGTCTACCTCACAGCAAACTAAACATAATCATGAGAGAGACTCAGAGAAAGTTATGCTCTGTGGTATGAAAATAACAAATTTGCCTCAATTAAATGATGAACTTATAGAAATGGTACAAGTTGGACAACAAAAATACATGGCAATGCTAGATTCAGGTGCTTCCATTTCTTTAATCAGGGAAGATGTGATGGAGGAAAAAGATATAATCCCAGGGAAAACATGTTTTATAAAAGGGATTACTGGTGGATATAAGGAGGTTCCAATGGCTAAAGTAAACATACAGTGGAGAAACAGAAAAGGAAATTTTGATCTGGTAGTAAATTCTGAACAACTGGAACCATTGATTTTGGGACGAGATTTAATGGGACCAAAAACCAGAATACAGATTAGTACAGATACCTGTGATGAGTCCCAGACAGAATCTGAAATTCCTACTGGAAGTTTGGCTGGAAAGGATTGTAGGCCTCAGGAGGGGTCTAACTGGGAAATTCAGGGGATCCTGTAGGCCCCGTTTCCTTGACAACTGTAGCTGCTGCAGTCATGAAGACAGACAGACAGACAGACAGACAGGGCCGGCGCTACCGCTAGGCAGACCCAGGCGGCTGCCTAGGGCGCATGGCGGAAGAGGGCGCGAACGCTGCGCTCCTTCCTCGCCGCCGCCGCGCTCCTGCCCCACCTGCCGCCTCCGCCGCGCCTCCCCGCGTGCCCGCCGCCGCACCTCCCCCCCGCTCACGCGCCCGTGTGCCCGCTCACTGCCGCCGCACCTCCCCCCCCACTCGCGCGCCCGTGCGCCCGCCAGCCCGCCCGCCAGCCACCTACCTACCTTCGCGTTGTTTCCGGAGCTCCGCCGGCGTTGTTTTGACGGGAGGAACCAGGGCAACAGGGCTTAAACAGCCCTGTTGCCCTGGTTTCCCCGGCAAAAAAAAAAAAGCGCAGGGGTCCCGTGGCGTCAGAGGAGGAGGAGGCAGCGACAGCAGCAGCAGCAGCAGCCAGCATCGGGGGGGGGGGGGAAGGTAGGTGGTGGTGGTGGTGGTGGTGGTGGTGGCGGCGGTGGCAGCGCGGGGGGGGGTTTGCAGAGCAGGGCTGCTTTGCTCCGGAGCCCCCCCACGGCACGAGAGGGGGGGCGCTAAATATAATTTGGCCTAGGGCGCCAAACAGCCCTGCACCGTTCCTGCAGACAGACAGACAGACAGACAGACAGGGAGAGGGAGACAAAGTATCTAGTGAATGGCAGGAATCTGTGTCTGGTATAGAGCAGGTTTCTGACAGGGATACATTCAGACAGGAGACTGTCAGATCCAAGTCTGGAAGCCATAAGAAAAGTTGCTTTAAACAGCCAGGCAGAATTACCAAGCCATGGGGAGCAGTTTGTGTGGAGGGGCAATCTCTTATACAGATTGTGGTCACCCAGGAAAGAAAAATACCTGAATTGTGAACCGTTTGAGCGGCTTGTGGTGCCAGAAAAATACAGAAAGGATTTGTTACATATCGCTCATCCTCCTCCTTGTGCAGGACACATGGGCATAGGGAAAACCAAGAGAAGGCTAATGGTTAACTACTTTTGGCCAGGAATTGCCCAAAGTGTTTATAGATACTGCCAATCCTGTAGAATGTGCCATGTAATGGGGGAAAGAGGCCAGAAAGTAAAAGCACCACTCCAGCCTCCACCTATAATTGGAGAAGCATTCTTCAAGGTAGCAACAGATATTGTTGGGCCTTTCCCTCATGCCACCAAGAAGGGAAAGAAATATATCCTTCCTGACAGTAATGGATTTTGCCACACGATACCCAGACATGGAAGCATTATCCTCAGTTAGGGTTGACGTAGTGGCAGAGGCTCTCCTAAAAAAATTCATGAGGTCAGACCGAGGTACAGTGTTTCTGTCAGAAGTGATGCTGGCCATCATGAAAATCTGTGGTATAAAGCATCTGAAAACCACCAGTTACCATCCTCAAACGAAAGGGTTGGTTGAGAACTTTAATGGTACCCTAAAGAATATGATAAAGCTGTATGTTCAGGGAAACCATAAGGATTGGGATGATAACCTGCCTTGGTTTTTGTTTGCTTACAGAGAGATCCCCCGGTCATTCACAGGGTTCTTCCCCTTTATTTATTTATTATACTAGCTGTTGCCTGCAGCTTCGCTCGTGTGGATTTTAGGATGTGGTTTAATTGTTTTTAAAAGAAACATGATGGAATCCCAGCTCCCCCAGGAATCTCAGCTCCCCCGGGATGACACAATGAAATCTCAGCTCCCCCGGGACTACCAGCTCCCCTAGGACTGCACAATGAAATCCCAGCTCCCCCCCCACCCCGGGACTACACAATGAAATTTCCTCCCCCCCCCAGGACTACACAAAAGTGAAATCCCTGCTCCCCCCCCGGGACTACACAATGAAATCCCTGCTTCCCCCCCCCGGGACTACACAACAATGAAATCCCTGCTTCCCCCCCCACGGGACTACACAACAGTGAAATCCCAGCTCCCTCGGGTCCACACAACAATGAAATCACAGCTCCCACCCCCAGACTACGCAACAATGAATTCCCTGCTCCCCCTTACGGGACTGTACAATGAAATCCCTGCTTTCCTTCCCCCCCAGGACTTCACAATCAAATCTCTGTCCGCCCCCTGGGACTGTACAATGAAATCCCTGCTCCCCCTGGGATTACACAATAAATCCCTGTTCCCCCCCCTCGGGACTATGCAACAATGAAATCCCTGCTCCCCCCCGGACCATACAATGTAATCCCAGCTCCCCCCCTCCCGGGACTACACAACAGTGAAATCCCTGCTCCCTCGGGTCCACACAACAATGAAATCACAGCTCCCCCCAGGACTATGCAACAATGAATTCCCTGCTCCCCCCTCTGGGACTGTACAATGAAATCCCTGCTTTCCTCCCCCCCCCCAGGACTACACAATCAAATCTCTGCCCGCCCCCCAGGACTGTACAATGAAATCCCTGCTCCCCCCGGGACTACACAATGAAATCCCTGTTTCCCCCCCCCCCTCGGGACTCTACGCAACAATGAATTCCCTGCTTCCCCCCCCCCCGGGACTTCACAATTAAATCCCTGCTTCCCCCCCCCACAATGTAATTGTGTAATTACACAATGTAATTACACATTGTGTAATTACACAATGTAATCCCAGCTCCCCCCTGGGACTACGCAACAGTGAAATCCCTGCTCCCCGCCCCCCAGGACTACACAATGAAATCCCTGCTCCCCCCCCCCGGGACTACACAGCAATGAAATCCCAGCTCCCCCCCCCCCCATGTAGGCCCTGGCTGCAGTGCATATGAACATTCTGTTTTGACATAGGAGAGATTTGCATATCCACTCCTGATTGGGCCCCTGTGGTGGTAGTTCATACGAACATTCTAAATGTTGTTGGAGTGATTTGCATAACCGCTCCTGAATGGCCCCTGCGAACATTCCAAGTGACGCCATTGGCTATCATCTATTTTGGGCCGTACAGACACAGTGATGGCTTTTTCGGAGATTTGAACCCACCAGTCTTTGTCCTTGGGTGCTGGAGAGTATGCATGCCAGGTTTGGGGCGGATCCGTCCAACCGTGTAGGAGCCTATGCAACACACGCAAACGCCCGTACACACAGACACACAGACACACAGGATTTTGGACGCCCCACACACAACAGTCATTCATTCAGTCAGTCATTTAAAAAGTTTCCCTCCCTTTTCATCCCCTCAGAGAACATTCTACATGGCCTAGGGAAGATTTACCTACCCACCCCTATTGGCCCCTACAGGAATTCATACAAACATTCGAAGTATGTATGGGCTATTTTCATAACTGCTCCTATTGGCTCCTGCAGCAATTATGAGGTGAGGCCGATTTGCATAACTGCTCCCTTGTTGTTATGCCCATTGGAGATATGAGAGTGGGGTGATTTTGCCCCCTTTTTTCACCCCCTTAGGGACGGAATTTCCAAAAATCCTTCCTTAGTGGGTGTCTACATCATAAAAGCAATGTTCCTTCAAAATTTCACGTTCCTAGATTAAATGGTCTGAGCTGGGCGTTGATCAGTCAGTCAGTCAGGACTTCTTCTTTTATATATATAGATTTATACCCCGCCTTTTTTCCTGCAAGGAACCCAAGGCGGCTTACATAATCCTCCTCCTCCTTGCGTTAATGTTTGGAAGGCAGGCCAGAGGTCCCCTTTCTATATTGAAGCAGAGTTGGGAAGGAGTTTTAAGAGAAAGAAAGACATCTGTGATAGATTATGTGATGAGATTAAGCGATAAATCTGAATCTATGATGGAAGTGGTAAAGCAGAATTTAAGATCAGCTCAGAAAAAGCAAAAAATATGGTACGATAAGAAAGCACAGAAGAGACAGTTTGATAGGGGAGATAAAGTGTTAGTATTTCTGCCCACTAAACATGACAAAATGTCAGCTGCATGGGAAGGACCCTATATAGTAAAGGAAAAGATTAATAACACCACTTATGCAATAAGTAAGGGGTGAATGTGAAAAGATGGAAGGTGGTGCACATCAACATGCTGTTAGCTGGAATGAATGTGTTTGTCACGGCCTAGATTGATGATATAGCGATATACAGTCAAAATCTGTCAGACCATTTAATACACCTGGAAAGAGTGATGGGCAGCAGACTGGATTAACCATCAAAGCAAGTAAGTGTCAATTTGGACTTACCCAAGTGATTTATTTAGGCCATCACATTGGCAGTGGAATAATAGCTCCACTGTGGGATTGGGTGGAGGCAATTGCAAACTGGGAGCCTCCACAAACTAAGAAACAAATCTGAGCATTCTTAGGAATGGCGGACTATTACAGAAGGTTTGTTTCAGGGTTTGGAGAGAGTGCCATTCCCTTGCATGCACTAACAAGAAAATGCCAGCCAAATCTTGTAGTGTGGTCTGCAGAATGTCAGAAGGCTTTTGAGAAATTAAAAGAGAAGTTAATGCAATACCCAGTATCATGTACACCTGATTATGAGAAATTATTATTATTATTATTATTATTATTATTAGTAGTAGTAGTAGTAGTAGTAGTATCCCGCCTTTTCCCCAGCACTGGGACCCAAGGCGGCTCACAACCTTTAAAACTCATACAATTAAAACAGAAATAGAAAAATACAAAAGTTAAAAATAGAAATAAATCATGAATAATATTTTAAAAAATTGTGTGTGTGTGTGTGTGTGTGTGTGTGTGTGTGTGTGTGTCATTAAAAACAGTACAATATACATAACAATTATAGCAACGGATGCCTCAGATTCGGGTCTAGGAGCAGTCCTTTTGCAAGAAGATAAAGAATTCAAGCATCCTATAGCATACTTGAGTAGGAAGCTTAGCAATTCAGAAAAGAATTATTCCACTATTCAGAAGGAATGTCTAGTGGTTGTTTGGGCTCTAAGCAAGCTACGATGCTATGTGTGGGGTTGGGAATTCACCCTGCTAACTGACCACCATGCCGTAAAGTAGATGCACACTATGAAAAACAGTAACTCACAGTTGCAAAGATGGTCCTGGTGCTTGCAAGAATATCAGAAGAACATTGTGCATCTTAAACGAAGAGACAATGTTATTGCTGACACTCTATCAGGATATCCCACTGACTGTCCAGAGAAAGCAGACTTAGGGGCAACATCCAGTTCAGCCAGACACTCCAGACAACTTGAAGAAGAAAAGCTACAAGAACCATCGGTAGAGGAAGAAAATAAAGATGAAGACCTGTGGCTCACACTGGCTCAGCTTGTCTGAGTGTGGAAAGCTAAGCAGGGTCAGGTCTGGTTATTACTTGGATGGGAGACCCCTCCTCTAGTTTCCTGCATTGAGCAGGGGGTTGGACTCGATAGCCTTGTAGGCTCCTTCCACCTCTATGATCTATGAAATCTATGAAACCTTCAGCTGTGTGAGGTGACCAGCAAGCCTCACAAGAAGAAAGAAGATTGAAGACAAGCGTATAATAGTGGTATACCACTTTTGGGGGAAAGCTACACACTGTCCTGTGTTAAGCACAGTGTTTCACTTTTTATCAAAAAGGGGGGAATAATGTGACAATTCTGATTCTATGTAAAGGGGAAATACCTACTGAGGTTTGTATATAGTGTGCCTGGCATGTATGATTGACAGCTAGAGTGAATGGAATGTTCAGTTGCAGCTTGCGTGTGATTGGCTGGGGAAGGAGTGACTGGGTTTTAAAAAAGAGGGGGCAGTTAATTAGAGTAGGTGTTAGAAAGAGAGGGGGAGTGAGTGGAGGTGGGAGGTAGAGAGATAGGAAGGTTTGAGAAATTAGTCTGTTAGAGAAGTGAAAAGAGCTACGTATATCCGGAAAAAAATATTTAATTACCTGTATTTGCTTGAAACCCATATTTCCGCCTGAATCCCTTATGTCCCCTGACCCTGATTTCCTACCCGTGTTCCCAAAATAAATCTTGTTCTTTTTGTGTGTAAACAGCCTGTTTGCAGTTTATAATTATACATAAGGCTTTGGTTAACCCCACGTGCCTTGCAAGGGACACATGTTACTTAGGGGGTTGGTGGCAGCATGCCTGAAGGTGGGATATATACTAAGTGAGAAAGAACAGCATCGATTAAGTTTGCGAGGCTGGGTGACACAAAAGCCCCGGCGGTGGTAACCATCCGAATAGCGGTGTGGTGATAGGCACTGGCTATCTGGGAGGTGCACCTGGGTGGCGGGGCAGATCCTGAGGTGAGACAGGTGTCCTCAGTCACTAGGTGAGGCAGCAACACCCACCCGGGTATAGAGTGAGGGTGGTTATCACATGCCCACCCTGGGAATATTTTAAAGAGCTGAGCAAGATAGTGATGTGGAAATTTTAGAGAAAGTAGCCACCTTTCAGCTCTCACCCCTGTAGAGTGAAAGATGTGGAGTGAAAGTATGTGAAGGATTGTTGAAAGTAAGATAAAGAGTCTAAATCAGAATGTCTGTAGAGCGAAAGTCAACATAATATATGTCAGGGATGGGGACTCGGACTTGAGGACTCGATTCGTGAGTCGGACTGAGTCCCCCCTCTGACTCGACTCGGACTCGAGTCCCAATATTTTTAATGGGACTCGAGACTCGACTCGGGACTCGAGACCAAGGACTCTTCAACATCCCTGGGCTGTGCCAGAAGGAGTGGAGAGGAGCGTGATTGCTGGCGAAGAGCGCATGGAAGCGAGGTGTGCCGCTGCTCGGCCACTATGGACGGCTACCAGGAGTGCAGCCCCAACAGTGTGTCAAGATTTATTTTGATTGATGTGTTGCGTACTTGGGAGAGGCAGAAGAAGGACCTTAGATTACTCTGTGTGGCTGCTCTGAGTGTGTTTCTGGTTCCAGCAAGTTCATCACCAGTGGAGCGGGTGTTCAGTGAGGGTGGAATTGTGATGAGACCTCACCGTTCCAGAATGGGGGCCAAACATTTAGAAAAAATCATGTTCCTCAAATGCAATATGGATAAGTTTTAGGAAGTACAGCAAGTTTATTTTTTAAACTCATTTTTCTAAAATGCAACCTTTCAGACATTTTGGGTTTGGCTGCCTCTGCCTGCCTGTCTGGGGTTCCCAGCCTCCTCTGCCTGCCTGGTCTCTTCTTGACCAGTTCAACAGTTGAATTGTCCAAGACAAAGGCCTCTGCCTGCCTGCTTTGGGGTTCCCTGCCTCCTCTGCCTGCCTGGTTACTTTGGGTTTTTCTGCCTGGTCTGTTCTTGCCAAAATGAGTTGCAGAGTTTTGAAATAAAAAGGCACACTTGTGCCTAGAATTTATTTAAACCACACATCTGAAGTAGCCTTATTTTGTTGGGAAAACCCCCCATTGATTTTAATAGGGACTCGTGGAGTCAGCTTTGGGAGTGATTCGTGACTTGTGACTCATGAGTCACCATATTGGACTAAGGATTCGGACTCGAGACTCGGGTCCAAAGACTCGTGACTCGACTCATGACTCGAGACCAAGGACTCTTCAACATCCCTGACATATGTTTATGTAAACATATCATTCGGAAGCACTCCCTTATAAGGATAGATCATGCGTTGTTCCTGTGCTGACAACATATTATCTCGTATTGTCCTTTTGTGCGTGCGTGTGTGTGTGTGTGTGTGTGTGTGTGTGTGTGTGTGTGACCGATTCCCCAAATAAGGTTACTGGTTTCTTCCAAGAACAGATTCCTTCTTTGCATGGGTATATGCTTCTCCCCTATAAAACCCCAGAGCTGCGTTTCTGAGTTTGTACTTTCCTTGTATCTGTGCCAGGAATTTACCTCTGATCAGACCAATAATAAAGTACTTGGTTTACTAAAGGCAGAGTGGTTTATCTTTCCAGTGGACCTCCAGATCGGACTAGGAGAAATTCCACTACAATAGAAAGCCAAGAAAAAGATTTTCTAGAAGATAAAAGAAAAAAATGCACAACATTCCAGAGATGCAGGCACCCTCAGTGTGCATTAATAAGGACCACTGGATCAGGGCGCTGCTGCTTTTAAAATGTAAAAGCTCATGTTTTTAGCTACCAAAACCAGCACTAGGCACCTGATGCATACCATGGGATGGATCCAAATTTAGTCATACTTAGAGGAGACCCATTGAAATCAATGGGAAAGTTAGTCATGACTAACTTAAGTCACATTAATTTCAATGGGTCTCCTCTAAGTATGACTAACTCTGGATCCAGCCCCTTGCCCTGTGTTGTGATGGAAGTCCATGTTGATTTCCCCCTTATTTACTTTCTTTCTGGAGCCCCTCAGCAATTTTTTGCTAAAAAGCAGTGATGCTGAACTGAGTGATGACTTCATGGTGTGTGTTGTGCACGCACGGTGTGCAGTGGTGCAGCTAGGTGGTGCAGTGGTGCAGCCAAAGCCCAGCCCCCCCCCCCCGCAACGACCACCTAAATAGTAACAGGTGATGGGGCAGCAGCAAACAGGCCCAGCATCAGCACTTGGGCTGGTATGGGGGTGCTGAGGCCCACTGGGCCTGATGCTGATACCTGCAGCATCCTTTCTTTCTTCTTATGTTTAAAAATGTTTTATAGTCAGGGGAGAGCTGTGAATGTACGTGCTTACTGATGCACTTTTTATTGATTATACTTTTAAAATATATTATCCTCTTTTATAACAAAAGTAAATGTGTTTAGCCTCAGGGCATGAGAAGCAAACCCCATTTTATTCCTGTAGTCATGAGGGTGCCATGATTTAATGTTATATAAAATGCAGAACTGCACATGTTCAGAGTATTTCTATTGTTGTTGTTGTTGTTGTTGTTGTTATTGACAGTTTTTAAATATTTGTTTAGTCTAACATATCAGGAATGCAGAAGCAGTATTAAACCATGGAATAGCAAGGATATGGGATGAAGAGAAATAATACTTGTGAGCTTCACAACTGAAGCAATACACGTGGCCGTCTAAAGGCGGCCCCCATAAGACCATTAAGTCCAGGGTCTAAAATTACCCAGCTGCACCACTGGTGGTGTGTGCAGATGTGTTTAAATGAGTCTTATTTCCAGTCTTGCTAAAATAGACTTAAACGTCTTCTCTGAATGGGAAAAGGCTAGTGCAGTGACTAAAAACAGGCTAAGTGGAAGCATCTGCCCAACAAGAATAATCACTGAGGGGAGGGAAAAGGACAAACACTAATAAGTCTGTAGGAGGAATATGTAGATATGGGAATGACATGAATTAGATAAACCAATTAATTTCTCTAAGCCATATGAATGTAATCTCCTCCCCGAGGGGATAGGCTTCTGATCTGTGCTTATTAAATCAGGACCTTTGGAGAAGAACAGAGCTTGGAAAGAAGTCAGCTGGTGGGCTGTCTCCTTCCCAGACAGAAAAAGGGGTTGATGTGATTATTTATTTCCTTTCTGATGCGTTAAAAAACAACAACCAGACTCTCTGGTACCCATCCAAACAGTAGATTGTATCCAGCATTAAAACCAGCTTCTAATCCGCTCCCCCTAAATTCAACTCTACACCTAAGATCAACTCTAAAAAAGCAGGGCAGAGATCTCATGAAAAACTTGGATTCTAAGGAAACTTGGTTTTGCTGTCAATAAATGTGACAGAATGCACACTGAGAGCCATAACCTGAACAAGAAATCCACCCCGTTGGTTTCTAAAGCAACCATTTGTGACAGACACAATAAGCACTGAATTGTAATGCTCCTGTTAGGGTTGGGAAGGTGGTAGCAAAACATTCCAGATCAGGGATGTCTCTTTCAGCAAAGATTTAAGGCAGGATTCACTGGAGCTGAGTTCTTGAGAGGGTGGGAATCATATGGAGTTCTCTTTCTGTTCCCCCCACCCCAGGTTTTGAGGAGTGCCTGCTGGCCATGTACCTGCAGGAGTGGGATTGGGACAGGAGAGTACGGTAGTAAGAAATACCATCATGCCTTTAAATGAAGTCTGAGATGTGGCCACATTTGGAATACCGTGTTCAGTTTTGGTTGTGCTCTGCTAAAAAGTAATGATATCAGAGAGCTGGAGAAGGTATAAGAAAGGACCGTGGCTCGGTGGTAGAGCACATGCTTTGCATGCAGAAGGTCCAGGTTCAATTCCCGGCATCTCCAGGTAGGACAGAAAAGGTTCCTGCCTGAAACCCTGGAGAGCTGCTGCCAGTCAGTGTCGACAACACTGGGCAAGATGGACCAATGGTCTGACTTAGCATAAGGCAGCTTCCTGTGTTCCTACAACCAAAATCATCATGGGTGTTGAAACAACTTCCCTATGAGAAAAGACATTTGGGGCTTTTGAGTTTAGGAAAAAGACAATTAAGGGTGCAATTGTATGCATGTTTAGATGGAAAAAACGTCCTACAATTCCCAGCATGCCCCAGACAACATGGCTGGCTGGGGCATGCTAGGAATTGTAGGACTTTTTTTCCCATCTAGACATGCATAGGATTGCTCCTGAAGAAGAACATAAGAAGCTGCCTCATAGCAGGCCATTGGTCCATCTAGCTCACACTACACTGTCCAGCTACACACTACACTATCTACACACACTACATTGTCCAGCAGCAGCTCTCCAAGGTTTCAGACAGGATTCTTTCCCAGCTCTCCCTGGAGTGGCCAGGAATTGAACCTGGGACCTTCAGCATGCAAAACAGGTGCTCTACCACTCAGCTATGGCCCTTCCAAGAAGAGATATTACTGAAGTGGATAAAGATATGAATCATATAAAGAGACTTAGACTAAAAAATAAAAAATAAAACTGCCAATACCATACTCCCCTTATACAAACCTATGGTGTGACCACTTAGAATACCATGTACAGTTCTGGTCACTGCATCTAAAAAAGGATGTTGTAGAGTTGGGAAAAAATGCAGAAAAGGGCAACTAAAATGATCAAGGGGCTGGAACAACTCCTTCATGACAAAAGGTTACAGCATCCAGGATTGTTTAACTTAGAAAAAAGGTGAGTAAGGAGAGATGAGTAAGGAGTGGGGTACAGACTTATGCATGGTGTGGAGAAAGTGGATAGGGAGACATTTTTCTGCCTCTCTCATAATACTAGAACCTGAAGGGGTCATCCCATGAAGCTGATTGGTAGGAGATTCAGGGCAGATAAAAGGAAGTACTTCTTTACACAGCACATAGTTAAACTATAGAATTCATTTCCACAAAATGTAATGATGGCCACCAATCCTGATGGCTTTAAAAGGGGATTAGACAAATTCATGGAGAAGGCTATCAATGGCTACTAGTCCTGATCACTATATACTACATCCAGTATCAGAGAGGCAGTATGCCTATGTACACCAGTTGCTGGGGAACTTGGACAGGAGGGTGCTGTTGCACTTATGTCCGGCTTGTGGGTTTCCTGTGGGCAGCTGGTTGGTCACTGTGTGAACAGAATGCTGGACTAGATGGACTCTTGGTCTGATCCAGCATGCCTCTGCTTATGATAATTATTACGTATATGGAATTTATTGCCACAAGAGGCGTTGATGGCCATTAGCTAGGTTGATTTTTTAAAAAGGGGGCTTGGACAAATTCACAAAGGATAGGTTAATCCATGCCTAATAGCCATGGTACCCTCAAGGAACCTCCAGGTCGGAGGTAGCATGCTTCTGAATCCCTGGTGGTAGGGCACGAACTACAGGGGAAAGCTGTTGCCATCATGTCCTGCTTGTGGGTTTTCCACTGGTTGCTGGCCAATGTGGAACATGGAATGCTGGACTAGAATTAATCCTTTGACTAATCCATCAGGGTTCTTCTTATGTTCTTATGAGTCAGATGGTAATGGTGCTACTAGTAAAAGACCAATGAAGAGAGGTTGGGAAAGAGAGGCCGATCAAGAGAGATAGCAATTGTTGACCCAATACTGCATGCACAAAAAACACTGGAGGAATTCTATTTTGTAGCTGTTTCCATATCTTGAGCAGTGGCTTTCCATGGTAAAAGCAAATGTCAACTTGAATTTCAGTAGCTTTCAATTGCACATCATTTGATTCAATATTGTCAGTCAGTCACTTCACCTAATAGCCGTGCATGCTTTTTATGCATACATATTTTATCCACAGTTGCAATGCATCAAGGTCCCTGTCCAATTTAAAGATAAAGAACCATCAGCAGGAACAGCTGGGACTTGAAGTTACCCATCAACATCACCTGGATAGCAGTCTGAGCAAGGCACACTGGTAACCTGGTCACACTATGCTAAGATATACCATATTTCTCTTTAAATTATAATAATGATTTCTAAATTTGTATCTATATGTATCATTAGCATATGCATTTTTAATGCAAATTGATATCCTCTTTTGTTCTCCTGTTTGGTGATACATGTCTTCCTTTTTGGTGATATTATCCGGCAACCAGAACAGATGGCCACCTACCAGTGTGCCCTCACTTTCAGCTTCTACAGCCTTTCCCCCTCCACCAGGAGCCTGCATATCAAGGAAACCTGTGTGTAGATGTCTAACTACTAAGCCTTTGCAAATCAGCTGTGTCAGAAGGATTCACATTAAGACCCTTTTCACTGGAAAATGGGCTTAAGGAAAGACCCTGAACAGCTTCCACCAAAAGACAACACCTGCTCCTCCTTCCTGCAGTGCCAGCGTAGCCCTGCTTAGGAGGCCTCTGTTTTGTAAAGCAAAGGTGTCTGTGAAGTTCGCCAGCCTTCATGATCCCATGCCCCACGCGGAGGATGTGCCAGGATTCTAAGAAATCCTGTTTCTATAGGAACCTGATTCAGGCTTGTCTTGTTCTCGCCAGGAGAAGAAACACTTCATTGGCCTTCAACTGCCAGCAGCCACTAGGTGGCACACAAGATTCTAGAAAATAAAGTTTCAAAAATAATCAAGCCTTCTCTTGCTGTGATAACAGTAAACAGTGTTGATCGCTCAATACTATTACATCTGATTGATCGGTATGGCACTGCCAAGACAATAGTCTCCTACTGATGCAGCTTTGATCCTGTTGACAGGCAGTGTTCCTCCCCAGATGGGCCCCGGACAGTTGATTTGGACAAGGCACTTTTCATGTGCAGAGAAACTCCTGACCCTATGTCAGGATGGGGAATGTGTGTGGCTCCCCAGCTGTTGTTGGACCGCAACTCCCATCTGCCCCAGCCAGCATAGCCAATGGTGAGGGATGATGGGAGTTGCAGTCCAACAACATGGAGGACCACATGTTCCCCATCCCTGGTCTATGTGAACAAACATAATGTATGAAATGGGTGATTATGGCTATGGACTGTAACATGTTCGCAAGGGCACATTTTCCCAACTGTCATCATCACAGGAACTGCTGGGGTTCTCAATCAATTGCTGGCTTCACACATCATCATCATCATCATCATCATCATCATCATCATCATCATCCTATTAATTCATTTATTTCCTATATTTATCAAAAACTTTTCAGCCTTGATGGCTCTCAAGGTGATTGACAATGAAAGCAAAACAGAATTCAGTTAAAACAATTTAAGTCTGAAAATATATCTAATAGGCACAAAAACTTACCAAATACAGGAACAGCAGGACAATCATAACAGAGTCAGAATAAATGAGCATGACAGCAAGAATACCTTCCTTGAACTAATGGCCGAAGACACAGTTAAAAACTCCCCGCCGAAAAGAGACAATTATGCTTGTCCTCGTGTGAGCACATACCGTCGGAAGGGAATTGCTCTTCTGGACAGAAAAGGTATTCTGTGTATATGGTTTTCTCTCCTGTGGCTCTCATTATACTTTCACTTGAAGGTCTGGCTGTTTTCTAACTGTGCTGATGTGCTTTGTGTCTTCATATGATCATCATCCCAGCTCATAAAAGTCATACAGAGCTAATGAAAGGATGTATCTAGTTTGAGTTTGGTGACATCTTCATTCCAAGGGAATCTGGGGAAAACATCCACAAGGCAAACAGACCCATGGTGAAAGCAGATCCCTTGTCAGAGAGGGAACAATACAGCATCCAGGCTGCCATCTTGGTGGAGGTCCAAAACACTTAGGAACATGGGAAGCTGCCTTATACTGAGTCAAACCCTCAATCCTTCTAGCCTAGTATTGTCGACACTGACTGGAAGCTGCCCTCCCAGTTTTCAGGCAGGATTCCTTCCTAGTCCTTTCTGGAGATGCCGGGGTTTGAACCTGGGACCTTCTGCATGCAAAGCAGGTGCTCTACAACTGAGTTATGGTTCCAGAACCCTCAATGGAGGCTGCAATCCTGCACCCATTTACCTGGGAGTGAGCCCATTGAACTCAATGGGACTTACTTCAGAGAAAACATGTTTAACATAGGATTGTTCTGTGAGTCGCTTTATGCCAGCCTTCCCCAACCTGGCGCCCTGGTATAAAAGACACCACCTCCCATACTTTGCATCACATGTTTAAAAAGGCACCTTAACTGGATGCTACTCTTAGCCTGGAGCTAAACCACCACCAGAAACATAAAATGAGAACATTTTAGAATTCCCACCTTTTGCTCAGGGCCAGTTTTCTATCTTGGAGAGCCCATAAGATGTGAGATTGAAAGGGGTTGCAACTTATTACATTTCAACAAAAAACTGTTACTTCAATATGTGTCTTGTTTTATTGGCAACAATGTTTGTGGATGGAAGACAATGGAATGGCGATGTAAGGGGTTTCTGGTAATCAGACCCTGCCTAGAGAAAGGGCTTTCAGCATAAAGCAGCCTTTCCCAACCCGGAGCCCTCCAGATGTGTCAGACTACACATCCCATCATCCACAGCAAGCATGGGTGGTGGGAGTTGCCATCCAACATGTCTAGTGGGCATCAGGTTGGGGAAGGATAGTATAGGTGAACTTAAGCTGCCCATGGCCCAAGCTCTGGGCAGTTGGCTATCAGATGGCCAGGGACTGCACACACACATGCACACACATGCAGCCTAAATACAAATAAGCCAGCAGCAACAATGCTGGCCCTGGTTATCCCCATGCCAAAAGGCTCCCTCCTGGTTCTATAATTTTCATTTTTCACCTTTCATTTGTATGCCGCTTTTCCACAAAAAATGTGCCCAAAGCGGCTCACAACATAGCAACAAATAACACCAAATATAATATACAAAACATCAAGGAACACTGAATATAATATTAAAAAAATAATAATTTACAGAATATAAGAATAGCAAATACAAGTTACAAATATCAAAAAAATACTAAATATAATATTCAAAAATACAATAGAAATAATTACAGATAACCATAAACAATTCAATAATAATTATACTAAGGTTAAAAAGAAGAAGAAGAAGAAGTAGCAGTAGCAGCTTTTGTAGCTGGAGTCAGCCAGGCCCCACCCTTCCTGGTCAGGTGTAATGAGCCAGGGAAGCAGGGACCAGGTCTTGCAGGACTCACAGCTAGATGGTCTCTAGGCACCTTCAGCAGGAGCAGGAGCAGCTTTTGTAGCTGGAGTCAGTCAGGCCCCATGTATAATGATACATGTTGCAGGGTTTTGGCTAATGTTGCCTAGTTCTAAGACATTTGAATTGCTCTGAAAGGAAATGGTCTTCTGCACAAGCCCTACTTTGCAGATGGAGAGTGAACAGCATTACTAATCAATGCAAACATCATTAATAGCTCCAAGTAGCTACTTCTACATATGAACCAATACAGCGCCTAACGAGATAATAAACTTAACTTTATTGTCTCCATTTATTCTCGGGGAAAACACGGCAACAGCTAATGGGATATATGTCGTTGTGTGCCAGCAATGGGACTTCTGCCATTTACATGGACCAAACCTGACTGTAGGCATGAGAACGAATGGGCACAAATCAGACATGAGAAATGATCCCACTCAGAGACCAGAGTGGGAGCATTTCTATCTCCCTGGACATTCAGTAACAGACTTGAAAGGTGCCATATTTCAGCAAAATAAATAATTTCTTTTTTAAATCAAAGGGGGATGCTGGCATGAAGCTGCTGAACTGGAATTCAAGGACAGATTTGACACTATCGGATGCGGATGGAATGGAGCAGTGTTACGCTGGCTGGGGCATGCTGGGAGTTGTAAGCCAAAAACATCTGGGGACCCAACACTGGAATAGAGACTTACAGCTGTGTGCAGTGGGGCTTTCTCCCAGATAAGTGTACATAGCATGGGAGTGTGGGAGTGGGCAGCTCACTACAGAAAGTAATAAGGGACTATGTTTACCAGCCTTCCCCAACCTGGTGCCCTCCAGATGTGTGGGACCACAACTCCCATCATTCTCAGCCATGCTGACTGGGAATGATGGGAGTTGCAGTCCCACATGCCTGGAGGGTGCCAGGTTGGGGAAGACTGCTTTGTCAATTCATCACTAGCAGGAATGAGTCACACCAATCTGACTGGATCTTTTACTCTTTTCACTCTGTGTGTGTGTCTGCCAGTTGAGAATGTGCTTCACGCACCTGATCAAGCAAACTCTGCCCACTGCAGCTGATGCCACAGCATATTTGTTAGCCTTCAGGTGCCAGTGGACACTGTTGTTTCCCCAACAAGAGCTGTCTATTCTAATTTTTTTGCTGGCTAAGTAAGAGTGACATACATTACCCTGCATTTAACCCATCATGCAGATGAGCCCCCAGTACCTGAGACACTGAGGAGCTACTCACATAAAACGTGTTGCTCAACCATGCAATTATGATGATTGTGCGCTCCGCCTCGCCATGATTGCGCAGAGGCAGCAATCACGAAAAGCCGGGTGCCTCACCTGGAAACTGTGGAGTGGCAGAGGGGTCGCCACTTCGGCACTTCCAGTGCGGCTTGGCTGGGGGCTCTCTTGGCACTCAGCCATTCCTTTTTAGCTCTGCCTCAGCGCTAAGCAATGAGCAATTTCAAATGTGCATACCTTTAAATTAATTAACCTATTCAAGTGCGCAGTGTCCCTTGCTTGCCCCTGGGAAAGACCGTATGCCGAAGGCAGTTTTTCAGGAGTGGGCTTGACAATGCATGTTCCAGCTTTCCACAATCTGTTTTACTCTCCCCTACTAGTTCCAATGCCCCTTTCCCTACCTGAAAGGCATAACCAGCTTCTTCTATAGGAGGGTAAGCACTCCTGGCATTATTTTCCCCATTCGCTAATGATAAAGGCAGCCAAATCCTTACTGTAACAAGTCTGTTCTTTGTCACACCTCGTCTCTCCTGATATGAATTGTTCCACTACTGCCAGTTACTGGCACTGAAGCCAACGGGTATCTCTGCACACCAGGGTGGTGATGCTTAAAACAAACAAACAAACCAAGAAGAGGGGAAGGTGCTTGTGTGTCATGAAACAAAAGAGAAAAGGATCTCAGGTACCTGTCCTGAAGAAAAAAGAAAAGAGAAGAATGAATATTTTCTTCAGGTACTTTCTCTCTTTTGTTTCATGATGCTTAAAATGCACAAGTACAGTGGGAGATCTTGAGACAAGGGCTACCTCTGCCATGGACATTTTTACATGGTCTTCTCACCCATGGGCACATCTGGCAATTTGAGAGACTGTCCTGGGCACCACCACAAAATGGCTGCTATGGGAGGAGTGGCTAGTCATGAGGGACAAGTAACCTGCCCAAAAGGCTGAGTTCAAGGCAGAGGTGGGATCTGAGCCCCAACACACTAAACAACTCCTTTGAACTCACATCTGGTCAGAAAAAGAGTTACTCTTTAAAAAAAAAACTGGGAGAGGCAGGGCACCTTGGGAGGTGCCAGTAAAAGTGTCCAGGGGTGCACTGGTGCCCAGGGGTGGCCCAGTCTTGCGTGCATCCCTGTCTCAGTCTCGGTTTTCCATCCTTTCAATAGAGACCTACCTTGCAAGGCTTTTGAGAGGACAAATGCCACAATATTGAAATCACTTTTCAAATTAAAAGTGATCTCTCTCTCCCTCTCTTTCAATTTCCTAATGATAAATAGTAGTAGCCAATTTCTTTTTTTAAAAGAAAGTGATCAGGGGTCAAGCCAACGGTAAAAAAAAAAAAAAGAAGCAAAAAAAGAACTGCCCCTGAGAACCCATGTGTGTAGATGAAATGATGTTCTTCAGTGGTGAGGGAAATGTACTCTGTGCATGCCCAGAGGCACTCTTTTAAATTCAATGCTTCATCTATCCCATGGTGAGCCCCAGCCAAACCAACCATTTACCAAAGGTTACTGGTCTCAACTGACACTAAGGGCCAACGTTACCTTAACTCTGTATCTAGTAGCTACGTCTTCTTTCATTTTTACTCCAGAGTAGGCACAGGGGAGCCTAATCTGGACTGGGACTCTCCAGGAGGGGTGCGTGTAGGGGAGGCATTTACAATCTGGATTGGGCAGCCATGCCTACTGTAGAATAAATATATTTTAAAAGGCATAGCTGTTAGTTACGGATTTACAGTAATGCCTGTTTTGGCCCTAAAACACAAGGTCAAGGGTTGCGGGGAAGGCAGAAAAATGTCAGCTTGCATTGTCTGGCTGGAGACAGCGAGGGTTCGCCCAAAGCTTTAAAATAAAAAAGGCCTGAGTGAGAATCATTCCAACCCAGTTGCCAGCCACAGACTGCTTATCGCTGCTTGCCCAAAGGCACCACAAGGGGAAAAACCTAAAGGGATTAGTTCTGTCACGTTGGACTGCAACTGGAATGCAGGTTTCAGCATTTAGAGAGGATGGAACAAGACATGGAAGCAAGAGGAGGTGGGAGAGAGAAACAGAAAGCAGAAGGGAAGAAAGACATGGGAGAATGGAGTGATGGCAGGATGAAGAGCGAGGGGGAGGAGGACAGAACGATAAACAGATATTTACGTTTATGAGGCATGTGCCTGACAGAGAGCGGCTGTGCCTGTGCCGTCAGGGATGGTTTGTGGTGATAATAGCTTTATCTAATAGTTGTTAATTAGTTACTGAGTCACGGCACTGGGGTTTACATTAGCAAGCGATTGTTCTAGCTGACAGATGTACACCCCTTTCAGCGTGAGAGCATGAAGCTCTTGCACGTCAGTAATATGCACCTTAGAAATATGTTGCATTAGGTAGCAGGTAGACAGACAGACAGACAGATTTGACAGCATCATTCAACTCTGCCACCAGCACTATAACCAGCACTTCTGTCTGAATACCAAGGGGAAAAAGGTTGACTCAGGGTGGAATTAGATCAACCTTCCCCAACCCGGTGCCCTCCAGTAGTGTTGGACTACAAGTCCCATTGTCGCCAGCTAGCAGGGCTAGTGGCCAGTCAGGTGGTGTACATGCATATTTCTTTTGTCCTGCTATGTCCTCTGGTCAAACAGGTTTTTGAAACAATGCAAAAAATGGCAAAGCCTGTGTACCAAAAGTAAAAGCAGAATGTGTGTATGTATCCACGTGAGCAGTGATCACTCTTTCAAACATGTGTAACAAAGCCATGGCAAACAGTTCTTCTAATCAGCTTCAGGAGAGGGCAATTTGAAGCAGAGACATGGCTGGGAAGGAGGTGTTTCCCTGCCATTCATCTGCTGAAACTTCCCACTGCCCAAGCCACCATTTTTCCTTGCAGAATTCAAACAAGTGTTGACTCAGAGAAACAATGGCCAAGGTTGGATCCTGAGAGTCATGAGACCTCCATTCAAATTCCTGTTGTACAGCAATCAACTGGGTTTATGAATGGACGCATGTACATGTGGTCACATGATAAGGATTGATGGGATATTTTATTTTTTTGAACTGTTACTGGGTAGCATCAAAATGCTCCAAAATAATAATAAAAAAAAAGGACCACAACCTAAGGCGCAATCTTTGTCTATAATGGCCAATTGGCTGAGCAATAAGCTTGAACTTTACTTGAGTAAATATATAAGCAGATGGCAGGTGAGCAGGGCAGCCGCTCACGCATTGCCAATCAAGGAGAAATGCATCATGGGGGGGGGAGAGGAAAAAAGTGGACAGTTTTACATAAAATTTGCATATGCTAATTTAGATGTATAGATGCACATTTAGAAATAATTACCATAGTTTAAAGAGAAATACATCTCACCATAGTAGGGGAGAGTGTGACCAGGTGACCTGTGTGTGCCCGCAACTTTAAAGCTGATGGGCAACTTTAATGTCTCTGCTGCTCTCCCTTCTTATACGTTTTCATCTTTAAACTATACTTGAACTGAGCAGCCCTTCAGATAGAGGACTGGCCTCTGTAAAGTAGGACACGTGGCCACCCTACCTGCTGAATAATTGTTCTCATTGCAGCTCAGTTTTCCCTCTGTAAAATGGGAAGATTAACATTGTAAAAACAGCATTGCAAAATTAGGCTGTGATGATCCTGAGCTGAATGTGATGACCCTGGGTTTGCTTGACATTAATTAAAGGCCTTCATTTTAAAAGCACCCACCTCCATTTTGGGAGTCTTACTTGTGTGTGTGTGTGTGTGTGTGTGTGTTACTTGGTATGTGTATTGCTGTGTCTATCACCTAGGCAACAACTGGAAGGAACTGGTCAGCCTTCCCTGGAGAGGTGTCAGAAATTCTATTCTTTCTGGAATTCCTGATTTAAATGCTAATAAGTTTGTTAGTAAGCAGAAATGTGTTTACTCAGCTCCAAGTGCATGATGTCATTCATATCTAATTGGCCAAGGGATCTGGGTGTGTGGAAATATGATCCGCTACCAAGGGAGGATTGGGAGAGTTTTTAAAAAATGAGGCAAGCTTCCTAGCTCTCTCTCCCCCCCCCCCTTACCTGACACATGAAGGCATGGGAGATTTGGGATTTAATGAAATGGCTTGAAACAAAGAACAAAAAAACAGTGCAATCATCCTATGCATGTCTCCTCAGATGTAAGTCCTATTGATTTCAATGGGACTTATTCACAGGTATAGGGTTGCAGCCTAAGTCTTGATCCTGCTTGGTACAGTATTTTTCCATGTATAAGACTATACTTTTTCCTAAAATTGTTAGACTAAAAATGGAGGGTCGTCTTATACACGGAAGTAAGCCGAGGAGAGAACCGCGCGGTTGCGAAACTGCCCAGTGGGGGTCGTCTTATACATGGGGGCGTCTTATACACGGAAAAATACGGTAATAACACCCAAGCCAAGAAGCAAAGAAGGGCATCTGCCTAAGCTATCTTGTAGTGCACTACTTTCTATGGATCGAATTCCAGCTGAACTGGTTTCCTAATAATAAACCTATTCTATAGATTGCAATAATGCACAGTCTATAAAATAATGGATTTGAATCTCTGCACCTGCCTATAAGAAGAGCTTTCCCCAACCTGGCACCCTCCAGGTGCCATCATTGCCTGCCAGCATGGTCATTGGGGATGATGGGAGTTATAGTCCAACCCACTTGGAAGGCACCAGGTTGGGGAAGACTGTATAAGAACATAAAAAGAGCCCTGCTGGATTAGAACAAAGTCCCATCTAGTCAAGCCCCTGGGGTAGCCCACAAACAGGGCATGAAGAAGACAATAGCCCTCTCCTATTGTTGTTCCACATCATATTGGGTGTGTTCGTATGTCATGGTAGCCCACCCTGGAAATAAGCCACGGTGGGTTGGTTGTCGTGCGAACAACCCACAGTGCACCTGACATTCAATTGGGCTTACTGTGGGTCGTTGGCCCCCTCCTCCTGCCTTCTCCCTGCTCAGTCCTCCCACGGGTATCCCAGGGACACCGCAGGAGGACTGAGTTGTCTCCCCACTCCCCACCATGATCATCAGCTACTTTGTGCTTGCTGCACCTTTTTTTCCATTTAAACTTCTTTTTTTGCAAAATATTTGCCAAAAAATTTTTAAAATTATTTTTTACCTGAACTTGCGCAACTGCGGATATTTGCAGTTGCACAGGTGTGGGAATGGGGAGCCTTGGGTGGGCAATGTGCAGGGGGGATGCCTGCTGGAAATGTCTAGCAGGTACCTACCCTGAGCATCACCCCACAGAGGCAGCAGGTAAGTTTATTTTTTCCCTTGGGTTACATCTGACAGCTGTCAAAAGGCAAGCTGTCAAATGTAACCAAAGGCACGATTGATCTTAGCTTGCAAAAAGGAGGTGGAGTGTCATTCACCCCCTTCACAGAAAGATCCTGGGGTGGTGGTGGTTGGGGACTCATGTGTCCCAAGGGTGCCCTCACTTTTGCACTTGTTCCCAAGATTCTACTACCTCAGGAACATGCAAAAATGGGAGCCACACCACCCCATTTTACTGAAGTAGTTACCTTTGACAGCTGTCAAAGGTAAAGTTCCATTTTTCAGGTGGGATTTAGAAAAGGTTAAAAAAAATTGGCAGGGAAGTATACATGCCCCTTGAACTTTACCTTTTCTGTGGCAGCCCCCAATTTATGGAACTCTCTCCCCAGTGACCTCCGCCATGACCCTTCCTTGATTAGCTTCCGCCGTGCATTAAAAACGTGGCTTTTCAGGCGGGAATATGGGGTGGGTTAGGATTTTTAAGTTTTGTACTGTTTTTAATTGTGTTTTACACGCTGTTTTTTTCTTGTTTTTTATTGGACTGTGCATCACTCAGAGTGGCCGGATGACTGGCCAGATGGGCGATTCAAAAATATAATAAATATATATATATATATATATATATGCAGATGGCAGGTGAGTAGGGCTGTCACTCACACATTGCCAATAAAGGTTCAAGCTTTTTTTTTACCTGTATACTTCTTGCCAAAAAAATTTTTTGCAAAAATTAAGAGGGACAATTAAAAAAAAATAATGCTTGGCAACCATGGGCAGTCCCTCCACAGTGCCGCTGGGGCACTTTGAAGGGACTGCCCATACTTGTCAAAATGGGGATCTGAAGAGCTTTCATGATATGAAGGGGGGGAAACAGTTTGAAGGGGGGGAAGCTGTGGTGAGCCCGAAATGGCTTGCAATCGTGGTGGGGAGAGGGGGGAAACCAGTGCCAGCTGCTCCCAAGTGCCACTTGGGCATTTTTAGGGTGGCTGGCACTGGCGGTCTCCCAGGAGCCGCTTGGCAACAGTAGCAAGGGTTATTTGCTGCTCTTGCCAAGCGGTTCAGTAGCTGATTTCCCATACCCACAATGGGGTCAGTGGCCTGGGTTCGGATGACACAACAACCCATTGTGGGTACAACAACCCCAAGAACAAGCAAGCCATGGGTTGTTGGGGTGGCTTGTTGCCCACGAACAAGTCACCCTTGGGAAATTAGTCCAGGTTCACATGACAGAACAACCCAGCGTGGGTAGCAACCCACGATGGGTTGTCATGTTGTGTGAACCCAATCATTTGCTCTGAACATGGAGGTTCAACATGCACTTTTAAAAGTCCGTTGTGCTGTACTGACAAACATATTTTGGTGTTATGGGAGAAATTGAGGAACTATCTGCGGGTGCAAGTCCACGAGGCTGGTTAAACCCGGTGCTTGGCTCTGGGTCTTGGGGGACACTTACCGGTAATACTTATGGCACCGAGAGATAATTCTGTTTGAACTGGGCATTTAGCGGGCAGGGTTATGATGGTACTGAGGAATTTTTAGCAAGGTTTTAAATTGTTAACCAGAGTAGTGAGGGATCTGAAAGACAAGGAATGGTTGAAGGTGCTGTGTCTATTTAGCCTGGAGAGGAGAAAAGTAAGATATCTGAAAGGCCGTCATGCAGAGGATGGAGCAGACTTGTCCTCGGTTGCTCTAGAGGGCAGGGCTAGAACGGATGGGTGGAAATGGCAGGGAAGCAGACTTCAACTAAGCATTAGGAGAAACTTCCTAATGATGACAGCTGTTCAACAGTAGAACAGACCACCTTGTGAGATGGTGGGCTCTCCTTAGCTGGAGGAATTTCAGCAGAGGCTGGACAGCTGTCTGCCGGGGTCACTCCAGTTGCATCCTGCACTGCAGATCCTGCATTGAGCAGAGGGTTGGACTTGATGACCTCCAAGAATTGGAAGCAGACTGAGCGGGCACACAGGTCACCTGGTCTTGCCCACGATGGGGAAATGTACTATATTTCTATTTAAATTTTAGCAATCCTTTCTAAATGCGCATCTATACATCTAAATTAGCATATGCACATTTTATGCAAATTTGTGTCCTCTTTTTTGGTGCTGCATTTCCTCTTTTCTGGTGAGGCATAAGTGGACACCCTGCTGCATCCACTAAGCCCTTCCTGATATCTTCTTCCTGTTCTGGTTCAGCCTTCTGCCCATTCCTGCACCAACAAAGTTCTTCTTTGGCTGGGAGATGGGCAGAATAACGCTCTGGCTAGCTTCATGTCCTCCCATCTGGTTGCTGCCATTACTCTGGCAGGAAAATCCATGTGTTTACCCACGGCTTAGCTGGCATTTCTGCATATATTTTGGATAATGTCCTTAATATATTCAGGGTATCTTTAGAAATAGCTTTTTCAGGAGGAGCTGCACAAGATCCACGTGGGAGGCATATGTGGTTTGTAAGCTATTATTAGGATTTCCCCCCATCCATCCCTTATACCAGGTGTGGGGAATGTGTGGTCCTCCAGATGTTGTTGGACTGCAACTCCCATCATCCCTAGCCACCCTAGCCAATGGTGAGGGATGATGGGAGTTGTAGTCCAACAACATCTGGAAGGCCACGAGTTCCTCATCCCTGCCTTCTATGGAATCAAATCCCTAACAAAGATCTTAGATTTCATAGATCATAGAGTTGGAAGGATCCTACAAGACCATCAAGTCCAACCCCCTGCTCAATGCAGGAAACTAGAGGAGGGGTCTCCCATCCAAGTAATAACCAGGCTTGACCCTGCTTAGCTTTCCATGCTCAGACAAGCTGAGCCAGCGTGAGCCACAGGCCTGTAACATACTTGGCAAACTACAACTCCCAGGATAGTTTGGGTTGGGTGAAGGCCAGGAAGTTAAAGGGATATCAAACTGTTGTGTAGATAAAACTCAGCCTAACTTATGCTATAGGATTGATGTGAAGATAAAATGAGATAAACCCCATGCTTTCTGCCCCGAGCTACTTAGAAAGAAGGCTACGGGTGTGAATAAATACTAATACTAATAATACATTTAGCTCTCCCATGTTCAAAAGACTTTACTAACAAGGGAAATCTTTGTTTATTGCAACTTGCTTCAGGAGCACAGGCACATTAGTACCAAGGGACAGCACATATCTCTTAATTGTTTGAGTAATACCCCTTGTGGCCCTGTAGATTGTGGGAAATGACTTATGTGTCTATTTTCAGTGTCTTCTAATCTCATTCCATAGCCGATAGTAATGCTGTAATTCAATGTCATTCTCTTGGAGTTATATTGTAATTTGATGGAATCAAGACATGTTTAAGGGCTCCGGTTGGAAAGAGAGAATTTGTTTAAATGATACCAGGATGATTGACATATTAGCTTTCCTATCAGTCTGCACAGAGAGAGCTCCCAGAGAATTTGAGCAGAGAAATGTTCCAAGAATATTTGCCACAGGCATGACATTGCCAGAGTTCCAGCCCAGTGGTAATCACATTTACTCAGAAGAAAATCTCACTAATTTCAATTGCATCTACTTTCAAGGACAAGCGAAAAGTTATGTTAAATGTATGGTCACATTTAATGCATTTGGTGGTGGTTTTGTGTTAAATAGCAACTGTGCATAGGGCAGCCACTTATGCTTCACCCCCCAAAAAAATGACAAAAGAGGATGCAGATTTGCATGACATTTACATTTGCTAATTTGCATCTATATATGGAAAGGTTTTGGACAACAACGGCTCTCATGGTGCTCCATTTAAAGTGGGATCAGGTGTTAAACAGGGATGTGTTATCGCCCCAACATTATTTGCCATTTTCATCGCCATGGTTTTACATCTTGTCAAGGGGAAACTTCCCACCGGTGTGGGAATTATATATCGAACAGAAGGAAAGCTTTTTAATCTCAGCAGGCTGAAAGCAAAAAGTAAGGTAATTACAACCTCCGTTGTGGAACTTCAGTATGCTGATGATAATGTGGTCTCCACACATTCAGAGGATGATCTCCAAACTATCCTAAATGCTTTTGCAGAAGCATACGAAAAACTTGGTCTCTCACTTAACATCAAAAAAACCAAAGTGCTTCATCAGCAAGTGCAAGCCAATCCTTTGGTGATGCCATCTATCCAGCTTGGCGGGACAATACTGGAAAATGTCGATCATTTTCTCTATCTTGGCAGCTATCTTTCTGTTACAGCTAACATCGACAGTGAAATCCAGCATCGTCTGAGCTCCGCAAGTGCCGCATTTTCTCGAATGAAACATAGAGTGTTCGAGGATCCGGATATTTGTAAGAAGACCAAAACACTGGTTTATGAAGCCATTGTATTACCAACTTTATTGTATGCCTGCGAAACATGGACTATCTATAAACGTCACTTCCACCTCCTTGAAAGGTTTCATCAACGTTGCCTCCGGAAAATCCTGCAAATTACTTGGGAAGATAGGCGAACAAATGTCAGTGTACTGGAAGAAGCAAAGACTACTAGCATTGAAAAAATGATCGTTCAACGCCAACTTCAGTGGACCGGTCATGTTGTTCGAATGCCTGACTGCCGTCTCCCAAAGCAGTTACTTTACTCCCAACTCAAGGATGGAAAGCGGAGTATCGGTGGTCAATATAAGAGGTTTAAAGATGTTCATAAGGCTAATCTAAAAAAATGCAATATAAACATCGAAAACTGGGAAGCTCTGGCCCATGAACGATCTAAATGGAGGTTGGCCTTTCACAAAGGTTCCATGGACTTTGAAGAAGCCCGAGTGCAAGGTGAAAGGGAGAAACGTGCTAAGCGAAAAGCACATCAAATGAATCCTTTACAGGACCATCTTCTATCTGGTAACCTGTGTCCTCACTGTGGGAAGCTGTGTGGATCTAGAATTGGCCTCCACAGTCACTTACGGACCCATCGCTAGAGTCTACACAATCTTCTTTAGAATTTCCTCCTTTTATCCCGGAAGACAATCTTACTCGGTCACGAGTGATCGCCTGATGATGATGATGCATCCAACAATAGCAACCAGGTGACCTGTGTGCCCATCAGTCTGCTGTCCAGATGCTAAATGTTGAGAAGTATCTTCACACCCCCTTTACTTTTGTTTGTTTATTTATTATTACATTTATATCTCAATTTTTCTTTTTTTTTGCAAGTAACCCAAGATGGCTTACACAGTTCTCCTCCTCTCCATTTTATCCTCACAACAACCCACAAGTTGCTATTTGGTGCAGCAGGAAAGCTGCTATTGGTGCCAAAATGCAGCTTCCATCTGGGCCAAAGATCAGGTTTAGAAGCATGTTTTTTTGCCAGGACCTCAGTCTGACGGGGAGAGGGTTTATACCACTTTCCTACATGCCGCAGGCCCAATCTTAATTGCACCCCCATGCCCTGCAACTGCTTTTAAAAATCATCATCATCATCATCATCATCATCATCTTAAATGGCACATTAAATATAATAACACATTTAAAATACCGGTAATGGGTTGGATCCAGACTTATTCATGCTTAGAACAGACCCGATGAAATCAATTCCCCTTTGGTTATATACACAAGAGGAAGTTCTGTTTGGGATAGGGATGAATTAACACAGTATTTTATTATCTTGACACTATGACATTTTATGGACCAATTCAAATAAATAAATAAATAAATCCTTGGATTGTGTTATGTTAGGCTGGATTAGCATAACTAATTATTCTCTTTAGCAGCAGCAGCTGGAACTATAGTTGCCAGTTTTTAAAGACAATGCTACTTATTCAGTAATGACAACCGTTTGTATCATGGCGTGGAATATGTTATCTTTTAATCAATTCTTTGCATGTCATGTTGGTTTTATTAAGCCGTTACCTTGGGGTTGTTGCCAGTGTTTTCATTGTGCCAGTCAGGGCAACCTCAGCTCAATGCTGGGACCAGATTTTAATAACAGATTTCAGTCCTGAATCATACGTATGAAGCAATCACAAAGTCCAAAGTGCCTCTGTGCATGCGCAGTGTGCCTTCCTCTCTTCACCATATACAGCCCCATATCATTTTGCATTAGGGAGAACAAAGGCTGCTGCTGTCCATCTGGGGGTTTAGCTTTCAGCCAGGCTAAAGCTTTGCTAGAAATGAAGCACTTGTTCTTATCTTTCCCAAGCTCTCTGAATGGGGTTAGTTTAATAGCTAATCATGATACGTAGCATCTATATTGAGCACTTTGGGTGTTCCTTATACATGGCTTCAGTAATTCTAACATCATTCATTTCATCCATTTATTATGTTTATATCTCGCCTCTTTTCCTGCAAGCAACCCAAGGCGGCTTACATAATGCTCATCCTCTCCATTTTATCCTCACAACAACTATGTGAGGTAGGTTAGGCTGCTCACCCCATTCAGCAAGGCCTCCTAACTAATTTTTAGAGGGCTGGAGGGGCTGCCATGGGAAAGAGGTGGTGGGCAAGCCCTCTTCCACCCGTGCAATTGATCCAGCATGAATCTGGACCCAACCCATTCCACAGTAGATATTCCATATCCAATGTAGAGTATCTCAGGACTGAAATGCATGCTTTCTGCACCCAAAGCCACCTTGACATGGAAAAGTACCAGGTTATCAGTGCTTCCTGAGCACAAAACCAAACAATCCAGTTCTCCATTTAGATATGTAATGTACATAATATGCTTTTGTTGTCTTCTGACTGAGAGACCAGGCACTGTCTGCAGTAGTTCAGAAATATAAACTGATTCCTACTAGATAACGTATCCTCTGCCTTGCCGTGTGACTCAGATAGCACTGTGCATACCACTCAAAAACACTGTAATGCACTCAGCCCTGCATCCCTTGTGTACCTTGGAATATTTGCTGTACTGAGTCTCTACCACATGGATTCATAATGTCATGGAACTTCAAACCAAACTGTAGAAATCTTAACTGTTACAATATGTGTGATGAACTCCTATATTTCTTTAAAGACCAGCAGCGCCATCTAGAGCATCTAGGACTCTGGGACCTTGCTGAGAAACCCCTGGATAGACAAATGTCCTTGATTTCATCTCCAATCAACTTTCCCAGTTTAACCCCCCCCCTTTTTTTACAATAACCCAACTAGCCTGAATGGGCTAGCTCTTTTGTAATGGAAGTTCAGGACAATTAGGAAGATGGAACCACCCTGAATTGGATTACTAATTGAATTGGATTAAGAAGATGGAACATTTCTGATTGGCTACCCTAGAATACTTACATCAGAGATGGAGCTAATTTGGCCATTGGTCCAAACCGCATCCCACTTCAGTTAAGTGTCACATTCCCATATACAGGCAGTCCCAGAGTTAAGAACGTTTGACTTACAGACAACCCATACTTAAGAACGGACTTCTGGGTTCCCCGGCACTACGTCGTTTACGTAGAATACATAGCGTAGTATACTATGCAATTTGCGAAATTTACGCAATTTGCATAAATGCCGATTTTAATATATAGAACGCTATGCTGTTCTGACTTACATACAAATTCAACTTAAAGACATTCTTAAGAACAGAACTCGTTCGTAACCTGGGGACTGCCTGTATATGTATAGCCGCAGTGCTTGGTCTCCTTTGAGAACCACAAGCTTTTAAACCCAAGACTCTACTCAAGCAAGAGAGGAAGCTCAGAGCTAGCTGGGATTGTGTTTTGAAATTTGTATTGGCTTGATCAAGTATTGCACAACACACTCAGTTTTTTGAAGGGATTACCTGAGACTGCTGCTGCCACCTACTGGCTGGGTGTACTGCAACACACCCACATTCTTTGCAACTTGGCAGAGCAAGCAAAGAACACCAAGTAACTCTTTGCATCTTTGGGTCAATCATGAGTAAAGCCAAAGGATACAGACTTTCATTGGCACATCTAGACCTTAGGAAGAAGTGGGTTTATTTTTAATTGGGGTATATTATTGTGATTTTTTCCCATACTATTGTTTGTCTTGCTGTTTATTAATTTGAATAAACACTCTGTTTGGTCATATCTCAGGTATTACAACAAGGGAACATTTTCATAATAAGGGTGTGCCCCCAACAGCCAAATAAGATCTCTTTGGCTTTTCCGCTACCCTATATATTGGATATCCAGGGTGTGTTTATGCTGTGACACAGAAACCTGTTCGGCCCCTGTATCTAGAGAACATTTGTATCTGTTTGAATTGGATTAAGTACCCTTGGAAACCATGTCATCTGTTCTATAGCCTTTAACATCTAAGCCAAGACAGTGTTTCATTAACTTGCTGTTGAGTTTCATTTCTTATATGCCTAATTTTATATTTTCTTCTGTTTTCTCCAAATAAACCTTTAATTGTTTAAGAATATTCTTCAACTTTGCTTTGTAAATGCTGTAGCTCTGAATTAAGCCCACGCTGCTTGGTTTTCTACAATAGCTAATTAATAGTCTTTATTAGGAATAGGTTCTAAAGT
Organism: Shinisaurus crocodilurus; assembly: GCA_021292165.1. Classification (NCBI taxonomy): domain Eukaryota; kingdom Metazoa; phylum Chordata; class Lepidosauria; order Squamata; family Shinisauridae; genus Shinisaurus; species Shinisaurus crocodilurus. The sequence goes on from CM037876.1 coordinate 241,623,920, forward strand.
TGGAAATCTTCTGTGATGATGCAGAAAGAAATGTATAGACCTCGTGCTTCAGAATATAAGAACATAAGCAGAGTCATGCTGCATCAGACCAAGGGTCCATCTAGTCCAGCATTCTGTTCACACAGTGGCTAACCAGCTGCCCACAGGATCCCACAAGCAGGACATGAGTGCAACAGCACCCTCCCAATAATATAATATACCCCAATTAAAAATAAACCCACTTCTTCCTAAGGTCTAGATGTGCCAATGAAAGTCTGTATGTTCCCCATGTTCCCCAGCAGCTGGTATACATAGGCATACTGCTTATCCCACACACTTGTTTGTGTGAACGGGGAACCTTTGATCTGTAGTAAAATATGTGGTGAAATGGTGAATGTTTCACTGTGCTTAGGTGCCAGTGCAAAAGCTGGTTGGCCTACTCCTATATGTGTCTTTAAAAGTCAGCCCATGACTGACTGTGGGAAACACATGTTCTCAGCTAGATAAGTCCCTGGCCCGTAACGGAAACATTTTCAGGTCAATCTGAGGTTATGGTTGTGATATAAGGAAATCTCATATAATGCAACAAGGCAGGAGACGGGGGTTAAAGTGAAAATGAATAATATTTTCAACAACAGGGAGTTCTCAGCAAATGTTGCAATCACGTAGTAACACCCATGTACAAAATAGATGTGCACTGCATTGCTTATGAATATTTCCAGTGCTGCTTTCCCCATCAAAATACACAGAAGCCATGAGAAGGAAAGGATTGGGGCCCTGCTTCAATGGATTTTAAAGGGAGGTGGCATATCCAAAACATGGGTACCCTTTGTAATTGGCATAGAGCTGAGATATCAACATCAGAGTACAGTACAAAGTATCTTCTCAAATGGGTTATCTTACTTACTTAAATTGTAAGTAAGTCATGCCTTGGATTGAGAGCATAATTCATTCCGGAAATGTGCTTGTAATCCAAAACACTCTTATATCAAAACGAAATCCCCCCCAAAAAATTTGTACAGAGATTTTTAATTTAAGCCGTACTACAGTACTTGTATTGCAAGACGTCGCTTGTATATCAAGTAAAAAAAAATTAAATAAATATTTTAAAATTTGCTTGTCTTGCAAAATGCTCTCAAACCAAGTTACTTGCAATCCAAGGTATTACTGTATATTGTCAGTGTGTTTCCAATAACCAACAACATCTACAGAAGGGTTTAAAAGCTGGGTTTTAAAATGAATTATAGCCAAGGTGTATTACAATCCTATACATTAAGATACATGCTTACTCAGAAGTAAGTCCCATGGACAGTGGTGGGGTTTACTCCTGTGAAAGTGTACTTAGCATTGCAGCTCTAATGACATGAGCTCTCAAGCCACCAAGTCTTTTCAAGATCTATATTGACCGGTTGCATGCTACCTAGTAGCCAAAGCTATTGTTGGAGCAATGGTATTCAGTTTCTGTCTCCAGGTGAACCACTGCCCTCTGCACTAACCATGTCTGTTTCTAGTAAATGCTGAAGGGTAGGCTGACAGTTGAGTCAATGGGCTAATGTCAAGGCACAACACAAGAACAACATGCCTTGGGTGTCTTTTCTCTGGAACAGGGCAGCAATTTGTCTCTGTGCTTTCTTTAGCTTTATGCAGAGAGATAAGAAATTCAACAAGACAAGATCTAGTTAACCTTTGGGAGATTAGGCTCTTCCAGTTAATTAACTGTAGGAATAGCTATTAAGCTGGATGCTGTAAGAATGAACCTGATAACTAAATAGAAAGGTAGATAAGATTCCTTTGTCACTCTAGTCCGGGTAGGCAATCTGATGCCTTCCAGATGTTTTGGACTACAACTCCCATTATCACTGACCATTGCCCATGCCAGCTGGGGATTGTTGTTGTTAATATCACCTTATTTGTGGGGGGGAAACCCATCAAGGAAATGAACAACAATTTAAAACAATAAAAGTATTAACACAATAAAAAGAACATTAGAAACCATAAAACATTAAAACAACTACATAATTTAAAAGGCTAAATTAAGAAGATGTGTCTTCACATGCTTTCTAAAAGCAAAGAGAGTGGGGGGCCAATTGTAGTTTTTGAGGAAGTACATTCCACAGTTTGGGAGCAGCACAGGAGAAAGTCCTGAACAGGCCTTTGCAGATAATGGTATCCTCAAGAAACCCTCTTAATAACCGGGCAGGTTCATAATGAGATAGGTGGTCCCTGGGAGTTGTAATCCAATACATCTAGTTCAAGGGCTAATGATGGGTTGCAACATATCATGCCCCATGTTATCCTCACAACAGGAACAGAGAGAGAGAGAGAGAGAGAGGGCAAACCAGTGAGTTTTATGGTTCAATTAAGTATGGCATACCCTCCAACATTTCACAGATGAAAATAGGGACACACACTTGAATTTGTAAGAGGTATGGTTAAGCAACATGAAGGGTGATCAAGAAGGTGTGGCCAGGCAACATGAGGGTGTGGCCAAGGGTATGGCCAGGCAACCAAAGGGCATGGTCAAGTACAAAAGTTATTAGAGGAAACACAACTGTAGTATTTGAAGCACAGAAATCTTTGAATTTATAATAATATTTAACATTTAGATATCTCTGAGTGTACAAAGTGATTCACAGGCCCACCCTGCAAGCTCCTATTTTCTCCATTCAGAAAAAAAACATGTGGGCTCTATTGTACTTTATTTTAAAAAAAAACAAGAACAATGCTGTGATTGAACAATAATGCCAAAATGGAATGATGATGTTTGTTGTTGCTATTTGAGGTAGTTGGGGTTTTTTCTTTCTTTCTCTTGAGGAGGGTGTGTTTTCTGCCCTCTTCTAGTGCACTTTTTTAAAAAACCAATCCAAAATCCCTGCAGAATAATCCCAATCATTACTGTAGAGAGCTTTCTCCATTGCACTTCAGCATGTGATAGAAAAATACTTTCACATGGGGTACACAGGTAGAGCCAAGTAAAAGTTACCACTGCTCTGAAAACAGAGTAACAGTGCAATCCTATGCATGTGTACTCAGAAGTAAGTCATAGATTCAGTCATATTACATTCAATGGGACTTACTCACAGGAAAGTGTGTATATATTAAAGCACTCTACAACACTGACCATCACATCTTGTGGCAGCAAATTGATTATGCATTGTGTGAAGAAGTATCCTGTAACTGAGGGACAATTGTGAAATGCTGCTGCTTGCTAGAAGAAGAGGTAGCAGCAGCAGCACCAGTGCTAGATGACTTTTCCAGAATTATATTTTATAATAACTTATATATTATAATTATTACATTATTATATTATATATTATTTCATAATATTTTATAAATGGCTTTTGTAATTATTTTTTTTACCTTACTTAAACCCTTAATTGTTGATATCTGGTGTTTTACAGGGGGGGGGGGTCAGTGCTTGCAGGGCAATCCCTTTCTTTTTAAAATTGTCAGGATTGGCACAAATTCAACAGGTGAGGCTTACCCACCCACCCCATCCCCGTAAACCTGGAACTTCAGAGAAAAGGGAAAGTTTCTTGCATTTCCTTCTGACACTGTAAACTCACCTGCTCAAGGCAAAGAGCCAGCTCTGTTAGGAAATAAAATCTGTGGCAATATAAAGATAGGAATCATATGATACATTCCCTCATTCACCTCTCACTCAGTCCAGGCCAGCTGGTGCCGCCTCCTTTTCTTTTCGGGTGCACACACGGTTTCACACATTCTAGCATCTGTTCCCTCCCTGCTTACTGTTTCTTAAAGGGGCCATTGGCAAAATTGCAGCAAAGCTAAAACTTTAAAGCAGCTTGCAGGAGGCAGGGGAGAATTCTGGACTTTGCATAACAAAGTGAGAAGCCATGATGGCTTAAGGGTATTCATGGATTTTCGGGCAGTTGGAGACTATGGTATGGGTCTCCCATGGAAAACATCCCTGCTCTACTGGGTCTTCCTGTACCTATTCCTGTCCTCTGCCTGTTCTAAAAAGTTATAATTAATTAATGTACTTACTGCTGGAAACACCATAAAGCTGGAAATACCTAGCTACAGTACAGTAAATCTGAGGAGTCCTGAGGGTTGTGGATGGGAAGGTGGATCTTTACAATTAAATCAGGCTGTTGCTCCCTACTGGTTCATATTGATTGGTGCTGGCTTACAATTTCTCATGCAAGCATGGATGTGCTTGTACAGCACTAGCATTCTCTGAACATGGAAGCCCAGCTCTTTGTCTGTCTTGAATGGAAACTTACCAAAAGTGCACCCTACTGGTAGTTGATATACATTGCTGGAAATGCAAAACAACTAATGTACAAGCTACATCCCATCAAAGCCACTGGCAAAATTCTTATTTATTTTAAACAAATTCGGATTTCACTGTAATCATCAGCAGGTGAAACCATCAGCTCTGTCAGAAGTAGTCCTATGAATTCAATGGCCTTAGTGTCAAGTAAGTGCGCATAGGACTGAGTCCTGTGTCATTCAGGAAGGACAACCTGCTTCTCGCTTTGTTTTCTATGTGAACCCTTTTCTATGTTTCAGCATATTTTTTATAATTTGCAAAATCAAGCTGGACTGTTTCATGCAATGCTTTACAACAAGTCAAGTCTTACTCCAAAATATTAACGCTACAATCACTTCCTGATTATGTTGATTGCAGCAGTGCAGCTGACAGGCCCAGGCTAGGACTGGAGCACTAAGTAGCAGACATGTTGCAAAAAGATATACGTATATGCAGACCATGCACGGCATCTTCCACACTAGAAACATGTATTTTAGGTAGCAGTTATAAGCAGCAAGTTTCCCTTAGCAGCCCCGTTCTTCTGCAACAGCTTTCCCCAATCTAGTGCCATGTTGGACTGCAACTCCTCTCACATATCAGTTGGCCCTCTGAGTTTCCTCTTGCATATGACTCAAAGCACTGTAGCATCCATAGCCAGCTTCTCATCCACATTTCCTTTCTAGAGAGTTGTCATATAAAATAAGCAGAGATTTTAGGTCAGGGAAAAATGATCCTTATTTTAAACATACACTGACCAGCAGTCAAGGAAGGTGTAAAGATGATGTGTGGATGCTGGGTGCAGATGGTGCCTGTGAATCTATCTGCAGGAAAACTGGGATCCATTTGCTAGTTGCTAAAATGTTCCCTGCCATGCTCCACAGCAGGAAAAACCACAACTTCTCTAGGAGGAAGCAGATTTGGGTAACTGAGATAGGGTGCTGCTGAACACTCTGAGATGGATAAAACCTTTCTGCTCCATCCAACTAGCTTGTTTCTCTTACCTGAACAGGTGTGTCTCTCTCTGACTCACCTGACCAAGAGAGAAAACAGCGGCTGTATAGAGAGACCCCACTCAGCAAAATCCCAGCTAAGTGTTCTGGGCTTCAAGAATCAATACAACTTATGGGTTGTGGTCCCTGAAACACCCCTCAAGCCAGATAACACAAAGTGGTACCACAAAATATATATTTATTGCTCAAACAGTATTAGAGAATAACAACACTTTGCAAGGTAAAACCAGCAAGACGCATCACCACATACAATACAATTAGGATGATTAGAAGCATAACAGAAATGGTTGCTGGCATATTTCTTAGTAAAATTAAGGTTCTATTCCTCTCAACCAACAAAGCAGTCAACACTGAGATCTTATAGTTACCTACCGGTATCTGGCAGGTATAGTTGGCAGAGCTTAGGTTTGGCAGGCTTCTTGTTCTCCCAGGATCTCTCTGTTCAACCAGGCAAAAATCTTAGCATTTATAACATTCTACCTAAAATTATCCCCAGTTCCTTATCTTATTATACATCTATGCACCTTGACTTTCTGGACTCAGTCATAGCTCATACTCATGTCCTCAGGATGGACATAACGCAGCCAGGCTTACAGCTAACTTCAGAAGTACCTTTGTGAAGATGCATCCCCTCATGTGGTAATGAGCTTTTTACTAACCAACCCACCTGTGGCTACCTTCTTTGCCCCAATTCCAAGAACACAATTTGCACTTAAAGCTAGCTTCTAGCATAGATAGTTAATCACTCTATACTTACAGTTAGCACATGCAGAATGTAATGGGTAACACTCCTATGAAATACAATGAATTCTTATCAACATAGTTTCATTCATACTTTGTGACAACTCTTTACACTGCTTTACAACCTAGACCCCATCGCTGGTGCCAGTTCCAGTCCTCCCATTAGGCACCAAAACCCACTGTAAAAGATCTGTGAAATAGGCAAAGGATACTTGCCATACATTTCTTGGCCCAAAGTCATGGGCAAGAGCCAAACAGTAATCTGAAAGGCTGGGTTCTCACAACATAACAACCCATACTCAAGGTTGAGTATGGGTTGAGCATGGGTTGTCATTGCAGCGTGGATTTATTTATTTTACCTACTTATTTATTACATTTATACCCCACCTTTTTTCCTGCAAGGAACCCAAGGCGGCTTACATAATCCTCCCCCTCCTCTCCATTTTATTCTCACAACAACCCTGTGAGGTAGGTTAGGCTGAGAGTCAGTGACTGGCCCAAAGTCACCCAGTGAACAAGCGTGTGGGTTGTTGTGTTATGTGAATCCTGCTAAGCTAACAAACAATGGTTTAACCACAAACAACCCACAGTTCACAACCCAACAACAAACCATGGGTTTTCTTTGTGGGTTGTTTTTGGTTAACAAACCATGGTTTCATAGATTCATAGATCATAGAGTTGGAAGGGGCCTGCAAGGCCATAGAGTCCAACCCCCTGCTCAATGCAGGCAACTAGAGGAGGGGTCTCCCATCCAAGTAATAACCAGGCCTGCTTAGCTTTCCACACTCAGACAAGCTGAGCCAGTGTGAGCCACAGGCCTGTATATAGGTTTGTTTAGCGTGGCTGGGTTCACACAACCATGGTTGTGGTTCAATGGCAACCCACACTCAACCCATACTCAAACTTAAATATGGGTTGCCATGTTGTGTGAAACCATCCCAAGAGTCTGCTCACAAGATCAGCCAATAGACTATTCTGAACATATGTAGAAGAGCAAATACAAAGAGATGGCCAGAGAAGCAGGATGAACAAGAACAAATCCACTAAGGACGTAATCCTTAGACAGAAAAAAGTCTTACAACTCCCAGCATTCTCCAGCCAACCATGCTAAATTAAAGTTCAGGGAGCCATCTAACTGAAGGCTTCCTTACCTCTAAGGAGCATTCACTACAGGACAAGAATAATAAATTGCTATGACTGAACTTACAACTAATTAATGCATGGGCTGATCCAATATATAACACTGTGGTATTTCAGCCAGTGTTTCAGGATGTGTCCTGTGCAGAACAGAAATGTTGGCATTGTTTTTAAAAAATGCATCCATTGGAGGAAACCCCTAAGAATGCCAATGATTTTCAGTTATTTATTACTTAGGCTTTAGGCCTGCAGAACGTGTGACCCACCAAGCTGAATGTGGTCCTCTATTATATTATGTGCTTGACACATGCCCCCATCCTGGCTTTGCAATCCCAGGTAGGTAACAAAATTAGGAGACTGATCAAATTCCTGGTGGATTGCCATGTATGGCTGGCAGGCAGGCAGCATTTGCCTTTGTGGTCACAAATGTACAGGCCTGATAAAAAATGCTGGGTAACCTTGCAATTAGATTTTGGGAATCCTAAGTCATCGAAATCCCTAGTAATACGTTGTTGTTGTTGTTTTGTTTAATTTCCTGAAAGATGGAAAATTCTGGATTTAACATAAAAGTTTTCACTACCATCCCATTTTCTATAGCTGAAAATGAGCTGACAAAGTTTCCTGACAACAGAGAGATCAACCCTAAAGAAATAGGTAGGTAGATGATGTAACTGAACAGAATGGTTTGTGCCAGCATAGGTAAGGCATCATTTTTTGAGAAGCAAGTCTGTTCCACTGCAATGTCTGTCTATTGCAATCCCATTTAAAATCAGATTAATACAAAGTATTAGCATATAGGGGGCATTGCAGCTGCATGGGTAGCAAACATACTTTGGGGATGTCATGTACAGAAAGGATGATCCTGCTGTGTCCCTTCTCCACTAACATCCATAGGGAATAACTGGCAGACTACATCTGCTTGTTGCTACTGCTATAATGCTGATTCAGCCAGCTGTGGCCATGCAGTATCATGGGGTGGCTTGGGAAGATGACACACCGCAACCCTACAGGCTTGCAATATCGTCCTGGTACAATCAATGTCACTCCCTTCTAGCCTAAACATTTCTTTGCCAACACACCAGCATAAAAGGGTTTGGCCATTTCGCCCCCAAACGTGTAATTTAACCTCAGGATGACAAATCACTTTAGCAGATAGGGGACAATTGGACAACAAAGAATGAAACCCCCCAGTACTTCCCTGCCCCTAAATGGTTGTATAAAAATCCCAGCCACATAAAAGTCCATTTGAAACACTGCTTACTAGAACATTCTGGGCAGTACCCAGTACTGACAATTTGCCAGCACCTGTTAGATTGTGCTGGTGGGAATGACTGGCCAGCACAACAGGCAGCTAGCATTTTCTACAGCAATCCCAGAAAATAGCCAAAACGAGCATTTCCAGAACAGGACAGGTCAACAGAGCTCCCTTCCACCAGCTCCGGTGATTTGTTCGGTTCCGGAAAGGCTAGGTTTGGAGCAAAGGGAAGAGTTTGGGCAGCTGGCAGGGATCCCAGTTACTCTTCCTCTCCTCCGCTCCATCAAAGATGTCCTGCAGCTGCTTGTGAAGGGTATTCACCAGGTCTTTGTTTATGTAAATATGACTACACACATACACACACTCAGGGGCTAGAGCAGCCTTCCTCAACCTGGTGCCCTCCAGATGTGTGTGGACTACAACTCCCATCAGCCCTAGCCAGCATACTGACTGGTGAGGGTTGATGGGAGTTTTAGGCCAAAACCTCTGGAGGGCCTCAAGTTATCCACCCATGAGCAAAAGTCAGGGATGTTGAAGAATCCTTGGTCTCGAGTCACGAGTCTTTGGACCCGAGTCCGAGTCCGAGTCCTTGGTCCAAAATGGTGACTTACGAGTCACGAGTCACTCCCAAAGCTGACTCCACGAGTTCCTATTAAAATCAATGGGGGTTTTTCCCAACAAAATAAGGCTACTTCAGATGTGTGGCTTAAATAAATTCTAGGCACAAGTGTGCCTTTTTATTTCAAAACTCTGCAACTGATTTTGACAAAAACAGACCAGGCAGACAAACCCAAAATAAAAATAACCAGAAGGGCAGAGGAGGCAGGGAACCCCAAAGCAGGCAGGCAGAGGCCTTTGTCTTGGACAATTCAAACTGTGGAACTGGTTAAGAAGAGACCAGGCAGGCAGAGGAGGCTGGGAACCCCAAACAGGCAGGCAGAGGCAGCCAAACCCAAAATGTCTGAAAGGTTGCATTTTAGGAAAATGATTTTTAAAAATAAAATCTTCGCCGGCAATCGCACTTCTCTCCACTCCTTCTGGCACAGCTCAGGGATGTTGAAGAGTCCTTGGTCTCGAGTCCCGAGTCGAGTCGCATTAAAAATATTGGGACTCGAGTCCGAGTCGAGTCAGAGGGGGGACTCAGTCCGACTCACGAGTCGAGTCCTGGAGTCCGAGTCCCCATCCCTGGCAAAAGTATGACATTGAAGAATTTATTATCAAAGGGTACCGTAGTCCTGCATTATCCAAGCTTCCATATGTTCCTTGCTTGGCCTCTAGCTGACTGAACCACCTTAGACAATAATAATACTAAATAGTTATAAGCAGAGCTGGCTCTACCATTAGACAGTGTGAAGTGGCTGCCTCAGGCAGCAAATGCTGGAAGGCAGGGAGCAGTGTTGAGGTGCTGGAGGACATTGCATGTGCCACCTGGCTGACCCTGCTGTCTTCAGGTTCAGTGGAGGATTGTCCCATCACCAGTGAGTGTTGAAGTAAAATTCAACTGCCAGTTGGCTTTTGTACATGGAATGGAAGGGGACGCCATCTTGTAATTTGCCTCAGGCAGCAAAATGTCATGGACCGATCTTGGTTATAGGACTTTTTTTTCCTTAAGTACTCTAAAAATGCTTCCTATGTCCAATAATCCTTACAACAAGCTTGTAAGCTAGTCTGATATTAGTATCATATTGCAGTGGGAAGCCATGGTTACAGGTCAGCACCAACGTGAAGGGAAGTGCCTTGCTTGATGTCACTCAGTGTGCTTTGGCTGGGCTGAGTTTGGAAGCTAGGAACTTCTTAGTTTATACTGAATGCTCTTAACTATTACATTACGCCAACCCTGCCACAAGCGACAACTTACGAGTCTCCATTGGTCATCAACCAGGCAGCTGATAGCTCTACATAAATCCTAAAGGATTCTTATGCAGGTCACGATAGGAAAATCCAGTGTCAAGCTAAAACATACAATGATGCTAGATAACCAAAATAAACCCCAGTTTTCAGACTCTGATCTAAGAAGCCTATTTTTCAGTAGCATGCAAAACACCCTCTTGCTCTTGTACACAAAATTGCCTTGATCCATATACTGTTCTTTGTATGAACATCTTTATGTTGTGCAAAAACTGAGGACATGTTTGAATTACACCCCCCACCCACACACACTCTGCAGATAATGCAAATATCTTGTTTAGTGATGTGCTGCTGGGTTTCTAAACCAGCAATGTAAGGAAGCAAACTACAAGCAAGAACTAGCCCATCCCATTCTTGTCAATGAAATTTGAAGCCTCAAGACCCTCAGATATCTTAATTAAACAGATTAATAGAATCTAGCAGGCAACATGTTTTAGCATGAAAACATTGCCTTTTCTGCAGCGCCCATAGTAATTGCATCACATCAATGATTCATAATTTTTATTGAGATTAAAAAGAAATTGCCCTAAAAGAAAATCACACTCATCCACTTAGATCAGTATACATCTAAACCAAGAAAACCTATTTAAGTGTATTGTATTAACCCTCATTCTCACAGAGCCAGTCTCCACTGTAGTAACCGCGTCCCATACATCAAACCCCTTAAATGTTATATTCTCTCGAGATCAGACCGTGACTGTCTGTATCTTCTGTCAATTTATATAGACTTTGTGCACTACACATTTGACAAAGAAAGCCAATGCCCGAAGCACTTTTCATGACAATATTAACTCCTTCGTGTGACTCACACCTCTGTTCAATAGCCATGCTTCTAAATAACCACCAAAACCTTACAGCAGGGCATTTCAAGGTTGCATTTTTGCGGCCTCAATTCATGCCTCATTCAGGAAGCATATGCTTAACTTCAGCCACATGAGTAATTCCATCATTAAACAGCACATTTTTCACTTACATATCCCCCTCCTTTTTTAAAAAAAATGATGGAAATAGCAGCCCCCGTTTGGGTACTGGCACAAGTTTGGCATTCTATTGTAGACTTTCAAACTAGTTACCTAAAACTAAGGCACAGCATTTGTGAATGGATCTGAACTGTGTAATTAGACCGGTAAGGTGTGTCTTTTATGGAAATACAAATAGGCATTGTTGAGACTTGAAAAAGATACTAGGAGAGGATATATTGTGGAGTAATATCCTTCCTATCTCACGTTAGTGAGATCAGCAGAGTAGAGTCCCTTTCCAGCTTAAAAGAAGCTTAGATTTGGCTAGTGTTAGCCAGTTAGCATTTGGTAATCCAGGTTGCTTTAAGCAGGCAGACTGGATTTCCCTGGTTTTGCCCCCTTTTCTCTCCCTCAGAACAATAATCAGAGACACAGTCTTGTAAAAGTTAAAAGTAACATTTACTCACTCAGATTATGCAGTTTCATTCAGGCAGGCTTAAAAGCGTTTCTTACAGTTGGTTACAAGTTCATTTGGAAATACTTGGGGTCTGAACTTGTGGAGTTCAGACCAGCAACTCTGGCTACATGCTGCTACAAGGACCACGTGGAGACAACAACCTGGTGGTGCCACGCTCACTAGGAGTCTGAACAGGAAAGAGGAAGAAGCTGGGAGCTACGCCCACTTCCTGTTCAGGCTGTTAATGATTCAATGAGTACCTTCTAGGAAAACCACCCTAGAAGGTATCAGTGATCTTAACCATTTCACCCAATTACCTGGTGAAACATTAGCCATAGGTTTTGACTGCAATTTTAATTATCCAACAGGCATGATATAGCCAGGCTGGAACTTGTGTTCTTTCTTTGACAATGGGCGCATTTCAGTAAGTCCAGAGCTTGTATTTCCCATCTCCCGCAAGACTGGCCATATACAGTTTTGCTGAAACAGCAGCCTCCCCTCCTCTTTGTTCTTGAAATTAGCATGGACTGTGTAGATGTTTTAAGTTATGGGCATATACACACCGGATTTAGACTGGTTTAATAGCCTCTCCCTCAAAGAACTGTGGGAACTGTCGTTCTATGGGGGTCTAGAAATATCTAATACAAGCCTCTCAACACCCTTGCCCAACGACAATTCCCAGGATTCTTTATGGCCAGGGCCGGTGCTACCATTAGGCCAACTAGGCAGCTGCCTAGGGCGCAGGGCTAAAGGGGGCGCCAGAAACGCCTTGAAAAAAAATACTGCGCTCTCAAGTGGGAAGGGGGGGCGCTAAATATCTGATCTTGCCTAGGGCACCAAACTGCCTTGCACCGGTCCTGTTTATGGCTTCACACAAACACTTTAGTATAAAACCCAAAATAATTATGTAGTGTAGATATGCCCTGGCTGTGTGTATTATGACTGGTTAGGAGAGGCAACGGTAAAGCCAGCCAGGACTAAATTACTGTTTAGGGCATCATTTTGGCTGCAGCATTTTTAGCATGCTGAAGCCAACACAAGTTAACTTTTTCCATCAGACTTGCATTTCTTGAACCAAGCTTGAGAATGAGCAGGTCATGAGTTCAAAAAACAAACAACAACAACAAAACCCAGTTCAGTACATGCAAATCCACTGGAAAAAAACTTGATTCATTTTGACTTCAACATGAAACAACATTTTAAAACAAACAAACAAACAAACAACAAACAAACAAAACAAGTTATTTGAAACATCCTCCAATCTGGATATTTCTGGTAAATCAAGGTTCCTTTTAGCTTTAATTAGCCCAACTGTATGTAAATATCTTTTAGATCAGAATCACATGGACACTTATTTTTGCATGCATCTGGCATCTGGTTAATAAGAGGGATGCATTTTCTGTTTTTTCCAGCACCAATGTGTGTGTGGTGGAGAGAGACACCAGGTACTTTTATATTATTTTTATTTGCATGGAGGTGACCTTAACTAACTTAGTAATCAGATTTAAACACAGGACCTGTTCCACTTCCACCAACCCATTCTCTATGTACATCATAACCAACACCATGTTACTTTCTTACAGATCTTTGAGGATAGGTATTTATTTGGAAAAAAAACAAACTATTGACATGCAAACAGTTTGCTTCTGTAAAAAGACATCTCCTTGGCAAAGAAAACTGAATGCCCGCCAGGTGCCTGCTCTGATGCCAGGATGCCAAGAGGCGCCTACTCTCATGTCACTCAATTCAACACTTTCATAATGGGCTGCCGGTTGAAATGAACAATGTGAGCATTACACCAAACTAAGCCATTGTTTAAACATGACCGCAGCAATGAGAAGACTGTGATGGTTAGAACACAGTGTCATATTTCTGTCTTGTTTATTTACCCAGGATTGCTCTGTCGGAGTCATTTTACACCCTTCAGTGTGTGCAGAGGAAGAATGAAAGGGCTTCTGGGCAGTGCTACCAGGATGGGAGGGATCAAAGGCTACATGAAAATAAAAGAAATGGGTATAGTTCAAAGATAGGGAATCAGTGCTGGGATAGAGAGATCCTTGAAAAGAAACATGCCTCTAGTTAGGTCCCTTGGGAGCAATAAGGCTAAAATAAAAGAAAGCCTCTAACAAGGGGGGCAAAGGGTCCACTTTTTATGTCTTTCAGGCTACATTCCTATGCCCTTGGAGTAAGCTCCATTGAACGCAATGGGATTTACCTCTGAGTAGACATTATAGAATTGTGCTATTACTAAGGCAAGTCCTATTCAACATAGTGGGATTTACTTCTGAGTAAACAAATATACATACAGTGGTGCTGTAAACCGCACAATGTATAAGCCAATCTGGTGTGTTTGGGAGGCCAGCTCTTTAGTTCTGAAATGCAAGGTGCTTGTAGGACTGTACTGTTAGTGGTGCTGCATTCCTCCAACCCCAAAAGTACTCTTGCAAATCCACCAGGAGAGTAGTTTATAATATCTCAGTGATCGCGCTGCATAAGCTGGACTCAGAGTTTATCCTGCTGCAACCCTAAAGTTGCTGCGCTAGAAAAATACTACATGTAGTATAGGCACATATATTGTTCACACACACGCACACACACGTCATCAGTCCTGTAGCCACTCCCAATAGGGCACAGTATGCCATACAAGATCCTAGCATTTGTCCTTAATTAATCTTAAATAACTTTGCTAACATTCATCCTTTCTAACCCTCGCCCCTACCAGGTTTCCCTTCTCATGGTTAACCTTGCTTCTCTCTCTCCTCATGTTGCTCCTCCACGGCTGAAATTTACATTGTATGCTCCATGGGGCAGGGTCATAGTTTTGATCTTGTTTATGAATCTCTGTAAAGTGCCATGTAAATTGACAGTGACTGTATAAATAAAAAGAATTTCTACTTGTCTTCACAATCACAGTTACTAACATAGGGTAGAACCCCGCTTCACGATCATGCAGTCTTAGTGTGAATACTAAGAACTGGCTAAAGAATGACTAAGCTGCATTAAGGGAGCTTTAGTGAATTCCATTTGTGTATTCCTTACTATCAGCTATCCCATTTATCAGTCCTGTTTTTAGTTGTGTATGTTTGCTGGCACAGGGACCAAAGTACCCCGCCCCCACATACAACATTCCCCCAACTCCAGGACACTAAAGGTACAAGGAGAAAGGAACAAAGAATTGCTCTTCCTGTTCCCCCTAGTTAATAGTTGCTAATGAGCAGTGGTTTAGTCAACAGAGATACGCCACATTTGCATAATCTTGAATTCTACTCCTGGAATGCTACACCCAGAACCAAGGGATCAGGTTTTGAAGTCACTTTAATCCTCAGGCAAATTCCATTGCTTTGTCACAAGGGCACTTCTATCTGAAGGCTCCGCAGACATACCCAAAATAATCTCTCTCTCTTTCTCACTCTCTGAGAATGCAGAACTGTGAAGTCAGAAGGGGGATAAGTGGAAAGTGGGCAAGAGAACTGCCCCATGCCCTGGGTGGGGAGGGGGTTATTCTCTACAATTCATTTCTTTCCAAAGAGATTTCCATGGCACAAGCCTGCCAGGCAACTGTGTCCTCTTGCAGATGTATTAGAGCAGGCTTTGGTCATGAAATGCATGCACTCTGCAATTGCTCAGAGACACTCTCTGTCATTGCTTCACAATGACACTCTCTGTCATTGCTTAATTGCAGGGTGGCGCTCTGATGACAGAGCAAGTGGCCAACCCTGGTTCAAACTAAGCCCTTGGTGTCTGCCCCATCCTTTGGATCCTATTGCCTTACAGCAGCAGCTGTGAGTGAACCCAACAAACCGGTCTACCAAAGATCCAGTATAGTTGACATCAGTCACGGTGGGAACAAGGGAAAGCATTGGGTGAGCTGGCAGGGATCCGGGTTGATCTTCCTCTCCTCCTTTCCATCAAACACACCCTGCAGCTGTATCGCCCAGGTCTTTCCTTATGTAAATATCAGACACACAGGCTAGATCAGCCTTCCCTAACCTGGCACACTCCGGATGTGTGTGTACGAAAATTCCCATCATCCAGCCATGCTGACTGGGGATGATGGGAGTTGTAGTCTGCACACATCTGGAGGGCACCAAGTTGGGGAAGTCTGGGCGAGAGAGAGAGAGAGAATGAAGTAAAAGAAGAGTAACAACAAAGCCCTCGCAGACAAATGAAGCTTGGAAAAGTTGGAGGGAAACGGGCACTGAAGACAGGTGATTCGACCCTTCTTTCTTTTGGATCGTCAGCTACCGCGCCACAAACTCTGAGAGGAAATCATCACATGCCCCACAGATGTTGGCCTTCTGGAGGTCAGCACCCCACCCCCCCACCACTGCCAGAGTGGTTCTGCTTCTCCTTAGATCCCACGTGACACTCCCCCATGCCTGCCCCTGCCCTGCCCCATCTCTCTTCTCCTGCCGTGGTCCCCGGAATGTCCTTGCCCTGGAGCAGAGGTCGCGGGCGGACCCCCCCCCGTGCCTCTCCAGAGGTTCCCACAGAGCCCAGAGACGGCAGGAGTAGCTGACGCTTGATGCGTCCGGAGCCCGTCTCTCAGTCCCAGTCACGCCCGATCTTCTGGGGCCGGCTCGGGAATCGCGCAAACAGAGAGACGAGACGGTGCCTTTCGGCAAGCCAGCGGGGAAAGGCTCTCGCACCTGCCCCCATCCCCAGGCGGGCAGGCAGGCAAGGCGTCTGCTCTCGGCGGGGGAAACTTACCAGACATGCCCCACCGCTTGTCCGTGGCGTTGTCGAAGCCCATTTTCCCGCACTTGGGCGGCAAGTGGCGCTCAGAGGAGACGGGGGAGCCCGCGCCCTCCGGGATCCGCTTCGTGGGACATCCTCCGGAGCATCTCCCCGCCCTCCCGGCTGCTCTGCGACCACCTGGGGCTGGCAAGGAGTTCGGGCACCGACTGGCCGCCGCTCGAGGGGGAGGGGGGTGAAGGCACCGCGCGCAGCCCGCCAGCCAGCCCGCCTCCTCCCTCCTCCCCTCCCCCTCCACCCCAGATGTGCTTCCCGCTCTGACTAAGTAGCGCGCGCGCACTTTTCTCCCCAACGCGAGGAAATCAGCGAGGCAGCCCGGGAAGCATGATGTAATGGCGCCTCCTCGTCCAATCATTTAGTGCGCTGCGAGCGCGACTTTGGCTTCTTCGCCAGCCTGGGCCCTGGGGGGCCGCCGCGGGCAAAGTGCGCCAGGGGAGGGGAGGGGGCAAGGCCGGGGAACCCGAGAGAGAAAGAGAGGGGGCGCTCCCGAGGTCATCTATCCCACCCCTTGCCTCCAGGGGTTGCCCGGCCTCCCCGGCGCTGGGAAAGCTGGACTGTGTCTGTGAGGCAGCTGCAGAGCGAGGACTCGATGGCGCCGTTTGAAATCCGCTTCAACGGGGCCGGTTCGACTGTCTTTGGGACAGGAGCCTTTCCCTCCGAAGTCTGCCGGGGAAGGGCGTTCCGATGCCCCGCGACCCTGGAGGAGAGGAAAGGAGGAAAGCGACTTCCAGCGCAATCCGAGGCATGTCTGCTCAGGAGTCAGTCCCATTGAATTCAATGGAGCTTACTCCCAGCTACGTCCATGCGCAGGATTGCAGTCCGAAGCCCGGCGTCCACAGGGGCTGGGCGGTGGCTCCGGGGAGGCCAGCGCCATGTGCCGAAGAGCTCCTGCTCTCCGGAAACCTTGGGGAAGGCAGGCAGGGCTGCGGCTGACAAGCGAGCGGCATCGGCCAGGCTGCCAGAGCGAGGCGCCCGGCCCGCTGTCTCCGCTGGCCGGCCGCGGCTAGGGGCGTCCTGGGCGCTATCCGGAGCCCTCGAACTGAAAAGCGCTGGAGGGGAGTTTCAGCACCGGACAGCTCCGCGCGGAGATCGGCGAGCCGCGCCAGCGCCTCAGGGCCGGAAGCGGTGAGAAGCCGCTCCTAGAACAAGTCCGGACTTTTCCGCCTGGGTTTTGAGGCGGTTGGGGGAAGCGGAGAGTTGTAGTCCACGCACATCTGGAGGGCGCCACGTCGGGAAAGGCTGGCATCGGCAGGGACTGAGAGGCAGGGCAGCTCCTGCTTCCAGTCTCGCCTCTGCCATGGCCTAGGAGGGGGCTCGCTCGAGCGAAGCTGCGATCTCCTCGCCTCCCCTCGTCCCCTCCCCTCCTCCCTCCAATGTGGGGATTCCGTTTGACCTCTCTTTCAGGGGCTATCAAGATTGCTCAGACGAGAGGGGGCATCCGAAGGCCTTTGCACAGTCTAAAAGAAAAAGAGAGAACCACTACTAGAAGACGCTACACACGAAAACGACTGAGCCCTGTTTGAGGAAGATCTCGGTTCATTTAGAAAGCTGGCCGTCAAAGCAGCTGATCCAATAAAACATGGATTTTAGGACTCTGGGTTGTATTCCCTGTTGGCATTTCTGCTTAAAGTAGAACCACTGAGAAGAATGGGACTTCAGTTACACTAATATTGGTTACACCCTTTGCCTCTCTACCTTTGGCATAAAGAGGGCAGGCCATAAAGGCATGGGTTGAAATAAACTTTGGGGGCAGGAGACGAAGGAGAGGTCAAATTGATGCTTCTGTCTGGGGCAGCGTTTCTCTCCTCTCTTCCCTACCTTAGCACCGGAGTAGGCAGGCTTTGGTTCCCCCCCCCCCCAAAAAAAACCCTGAGAACCACTAACCTGAGATTCTGGTTAAAAAAGAAAGAAAAAAGAGATACATTTGGAATCAAAAAATTCTGAGCCCAAGAAATTGTTTTTAGTACCACAACCCTTCCACACAAATTTCCTCTGCTGGTTACCACAAACTTTCTTCATTTCAGCAATATAATTTAAGGCAGGAGGGATCCATTTTGTTGCTAACATTGTTAAACAATTGGGAGTCCGATCTATTGGAAATCACCCAGAGATCTACCAGTCAACCCGGATCTACATTCTCCCCACTCCTGCCTTAGCACATACAGTTTCTCACTGGGGGCTAATTAGTTGCTTGCACACTTTCAATGGGACAATACTTTTCTCTTTATCACAGGCCATGAAGGAGGTGCCTAGAGGGCCAAGTGATGCTACACAAAATGGGAGAGCAAAGGCTGGTATTGCTTTGGCTGCAGGATGGCAGAGTTCACCTTCAGACCAGACTGATGTGGCCTACGTGATCTCCTTGGCTAAAATTCCATTAACTTCCAGCCACCTGGATAGAACAGAAGCTCTGGAAAGAGACAGAGCACCTTATTTGGTATGTGTCAAGTGATGCCTCACCTACAGTGCAATCCTATCCATGTCTACTTGGAAGTAAGTCCTACTGAGTTCAATGGGGCTTTCTCCCAGATAAGTGTGTATAGGACTGCAATGTAACTTTCACAAGGCGGAGCTGGTGGTTGCACAGCTCCACCTGAGGTGCTGGTTTGTACCACCTAGGAGGGCTTGTTTTGTTTGGAAAAACAGGCCTTTAATTTGTGACCTGACAGCTTTCTTTTAAAGGGAGCTTGTTTTTAGAAAATGACAACTTCTGATTTTTGAAAAATCAGTGACAACTGGTGCCTTGCAAAATTGTTACTGCCCCAAACTCTACCCACCTGATCTGCCGGGTCCTGATCCCCTCCCCCACTGGCTCAGGAAAGATTTTTCAAGACCACCATCACCCTTATTGTGTTTAAGTGATCTGGGGGGGGGGCTTTGGCTATTATGACTGAGCATGGAAGAGTGCTTAAAGGGGGTTAGGGGTAACATAATGCAGGGATGGTGAACTTCTTCAGCCTGGTGGTTGGATGGATCTCCCCTGGCTAAGTTGCTCAAAGGGTGAACTCCCCTAGCCATAACACTCCCCACCACCACCTGCACATTGGCCAGGGAGGGCCTGGCCCTCTACTAGACCAGGGGTGGGCAGAAGGAGATCAGAATATACTGGTAGATCTCTGGGTGATTTGCAATAGATTGTCAGGACTTCTGACTCCCAATTGTTTAACAGTGTTAGCAATGAAATGAATCCTTCCTGCCTTAAATTATACTGCTGAAATGAAGAAAGGTTGTGGTAACCAGGAGAGGATTTTTGTGGGGGAGGATGGTAAGCTCCATTCAGTTGTGGTACTAAAAACACAGGGTGGGATATAAATCTAATAAATAATTCCTTTCTTTCAAGCCCCACCTGGAAATGTGGCAAGGAAGGCTGGAGATGGCTCTGTCTTTGTCTCTCTATCTCGTCCAGTAATTATGAGGTTGTAGTTACATGAAAAGTGTTTGTTGGTGGGCTGCTTGGCATAAAGGCCTGAGACACATTCTGACCCAGTATTTTGTGTGACACAGCACTGTCACTTTAAGAAGTTCAGCCTGACACCCTGTGCAGAGACAAGCCTGGAGGGTGTCAGTCTCCAGCTGGAATGGGTGAAGAGGTCCAGGCAACTGATGGTGCCATGAAGTCAAGAATTTCTGGTCACGTACTCAAGGCAAGATTTAACAATATAACCTAATTGGCTGTGATAAGATTGAGTGCCTCACTATTAGATTAGGCACAGGTAATCTGGAGGTAGGCATGCATGAATATACCCCAGGAAAAGAGTTGCATACCCCTGCAAAGATGCAAAATTAGTTGTAAGTATGGTGGTCAGGCAGAAGTCCATACCCTTAAATACAGTAATCTCAGAGAAGTACTGGCTTGATTAGATTTGTGACGCAAGTATCAATGTAAAAAGAAATATTCTTTCAGCAATCATTTCACCCAGGGAAATGTTATCTTTTGTTCAAACTCTGTAAGAACCCTGGACTTCAGTTCCTCAGTGTTCCAGTGATTCCCTGCTGGTCCTTTTGGCTCTCAGACCTTCATTGTTTTGCTGAAATCATGTTCCTGGCCCTCCCAAGGTCCTGGCGCTATAAGCTCCTGGTTCATGGCAAGCTCTGTTGTTCAGGTGTGTGACAAGCCCAGTGCCTGGCTGTGCCTGTTGACTCTCCTTGCTGAAATCACTCAAGCCATGAACACTGGGGTTCTGGCACAGAGCCTCATCAACCCTTTTCCCCATCCCCAGACCACCCAGTTCTGATCACCCAGGTCCCTGCCTCTGCCAGAGAGGTGACCTGCATATAGCCTTTTTCAAGGCTCCTTCCTTCAGCAATCACAGGAGTTTCCCCACACCCCAGCTCCATCTTCAGGACGATCCATCGGGATCCCAGGAAAGGTACCTTTCAGGCCCCATCCAATCTTCTGAAAGCCATTTCCTTGCAAATTATAGCCTCCAATCCTTTTTACCACTTTTCTATCATGTGCTTGTGAGAGTGTTGAGAAGTTAGGCCCAGTATACTGGCTAGCCCCTGGGCTATGCACATGCCTTGCACAAACCGGTGCAAAATGTTTCTTCTCTCTCGTGTCTGTAGTCCTCTCCCCAATCTCTCACTCTCTCTTTCTTCTTCCATAAGCCTTAGAGCCCCAGTTTGCTTAGCCTCATCTTTTCCAGCTCTCCCGGAACCATAGTCCAGGCCAATCAGGTCCAGATTCACCATGTATGTCCATGGTCTAGCCTTCCATGGTCAGCAACCCTTAATTTAGACACCAAGTGGGACTTAGAGCTAATTTCTGCACTGTTTGAACCCTGTGCATGGATGTCTATAGTATTCATTTGATTTTCTGCTTCATATGCTTAGTGTACCTATGACTGTTTGTTGTATATGGACTGATTAGTTCAGTCTTGGAGTCCATATGGCTTGGGACCAGGCTACCTGAAAGACTGCCTTCTCTCATAGGAGCCTGCCCAGTCCTTAAGGTCTTCTGGAGAGGCTCTTCTTTTGAGACTGCCACCATCAGAGGCACATTCAGTGGCATCACGAGAGAGGGCCTTTTTGGTGGCTGCTCTTGGGCTGTGGAACTCCCTCCCAAGGGAGGCTAGGTTCCTCTCTGCTATCCTTCTGACAGCAAGCAAAGACCACTTTATTCAAGAAGGCCTTTGGCCTGTAAGTGGTTCTGTGGCTTGGGTGCTGTTTTTATTCTGTAATTGTTATGTTTTTATTGCATTTTAATGTGTTTTATTGTGTTAATCTGTTTTTAAATTGTTTTTGTAAGCTTCCTTGAGTGGGGTATAAATCAAATAAAATCAAATAAATAAAGTGCCTTTTACCAAGAAGATAATTCCCAATGTGATCATTGTGAATATGTCTTGATTCCTGTGGGTTAAATAAATGAACCCCCTTTGGAATAGATAGGTTTGTGTATTATTGGGACAAATCTGTTGAGATGCACTACAGTGGGCAGCTGGTTGGCCAATGTGTGAACAGAATGCTGGACTAGATGGACTCTTTGTCTGATCCAGCAGGCTCTTATGTTCTTATGCCAACATTAAAAGATCCCTTAGATACATATATCTCTGAACATGCATACCATTACACACATGTTCAGAGAGGACAGTCATTAACAAGTTCCAAAGGGGTGTGTTTCCCCATTATTGCAATGGAATGAAGATTCTAAGCAATTTTAAGGACAGAACCAGCGATCACTACTTTGCTCTGGATGATTAAGCCAGTGAAAATAATTTGATGTAAGTTATAGTTGCACACAAAGATTCAGCAAGTCCAGCTTTCCCCTCAGCACTTCTTAACCCTTAGTATTCTAGTAGCTGGGAATCTGGGATTTTGACAGACACAAGCAGGATTCTGCTGAAAATGTTAGAGGCAGTATACTGCACATGCCTGCAAAACAAAGAACTGACTTTAACCACCCTCAGTCCCGAAAAGCTTTTCTTGTGGCACTTGACAGGATCTATCTTCTTAAATATTGGAATTATTAAGTGGGGGAATGCATGATCAAGCAAGGACGCAGATCCAATTCCAGAATAGTACGGTGGTGGGGGAAGATGGGGAAGAATGGAATCAGAGCCAGCATAGAAGCCTTATGCTGTATTTAAAACGTCGCCACATCCTACAAGTCCTAGGCCTCTTGCCATGGGGAGGGGCCTGTCCCCTCAGGGTTACTCCAGGTCCATACCCTGAATGTTCAGCTTTCAGTTTTAGAAGAAGTATGCTTTTTTACTTATTAGTTAGATAGATAGATAGATAGATAGATAGATAGATAAAGTTCTACCCAATGCTCAGCAAGAACTAAATCTGCTCCCACCTCCTAGTGTTGCAAAGGCATTGGAATAATTGATAAGCTCTTGGCACATGTGTTTACATTTAATTACTTTTAAATTTTTATTTAATAAAATGTATTTAATAAGTTAAATAGATAATCCAGCCAAGATAAGCCCATTTAAATTCCATTGATTTCAGTATAAGCAAGTGCATAACTCATTCCCATGAATTTAATGGGACTTACATGTGGTTAACTTTGGCTGGACTGCAGCCTAAGTAACTTTAAATTTATTAGGCCATAATCCTAATAACTTACCTGGAGTAAGTCCCATTGAACTCAGTTTATTTCTGAGCAAACATACATAAGACTGCATCGCCAGACTACTTGTATTTAGAGGTTTGCTGTTGCATGTTGTGTTATGATGCCCTTCCTCCATAAAGCTCCTGGCTATAAGCCTGAGTCCTGTCCCGAATTGTTGGAATGGAAAACTTTCATCACACTTAGTCCCATAAAAGAACTAGGCATCAAAGTCAGGACACTTCAACCCATTCCCCTAATCTTCCCAAAATGCCTGAATTACAAGAAAATCCCTCCTAAGGAGATACTTGGCTGGAACAGCAGAACCCCATCATTGCAATAGAACCTGCCATAAATCCTCCTGCTCTGGAGATAAACTTTCACTCCAAAACAGCATTAAGTTGTTTTCATCATCGTCATCTCTCTCTCTCTCTCTCTCTCTCTCTCTCTCTCTCTCTCTATCTCCCACCCACCCCCACTGGGCTAGGTTGTGCTTTCCTGCTCTGATTCCTCAAATACTTCTGTCAATGTAACATATCAGGCAGATGAGAGATCACTGATGCTATAATAAAAAACAGGGAAAGGAAGACATCCACAAAAGCAGCAGCTGTTCACATTTCAGCAGATGACACATTGATCTGAAACCCTGCAATTTCACCTGACACTCATTTTAAATATTGAAGGGGGATTTTTCTTTTTTCTCTCCCCCAATGTTACTTTGATGTTTTTAAAAAATGCCATTGGAGGTTTTCTTGCAAAAAATAAAATAAAAGTATGTCAAATGGTTCAGGGTGGGGTCATTTTAAACAGAACTGTATGTACAGAGACATACATGCTATGTATGGATGGCTCCAAAGAACAGCCACCCACAATTCAGCACCATGGACAGAGGGCCCACGCCTACACACAGAGAAACGTGTAATGTGGGGTGTCCAAGAACATCGCTTTGAATTATTGCTCCATTTATTAAAAAGGCACCCCTTGAAGCGTGAATGAATTAAGTGAAAGTGCAGAAACTTGAACATTCTCAGCAACTGAAGTGGAGTCTTCTAAGTAATGTAATTTTCTATACTGGATGTACCTCATATTAAAACACTATATTAAGTTTAACCAGTGATCTTCCTTTCATGTTATACATAGCATCCTGCCATTCTGATTTGCAAAACAGTCGTAAGAATAGCTATTAGAACTAGTTCACTAGATATAGCCCATTGAACCATAAGACTCTCAAGGGACATTGCCTTTCCAGATCTTTCATTCAGCATACACAGCAGGGAAATTAGTGGCCTCTTTTCAACCCTCCAGGTCTAAATAATTTGATTTGGGATCTGAGTGCCCAGGAGCCAGATTAATATTCCTCATCTAACCTGGGCTGGTTACTTCTCCTCCCTCCTGCAGAACCCAGGCTCTCTTTCATAATAAAACCAGAGTAGTCAAAATTGCATTGCGAGAGGAATGAATAAGAATAACGGGGAATGTTCAATAAATGTTTGCAGGAAACATATTATCCCATTAAACAAAAATAGGGCAGACCAGCAGCAACGTGCAATTTCCCAGCGGCTTCTTTGCCCCTTGGTGCTGCTTCCTCCTTCGCTTGTGGTAAGGAGAGGGTAAGTTTGTTGGTGAGAGGAAAGAAATTGAAATATTCAAGTCTGCTGTCCAACTTCTTTCATGAGACATTTTGGTGCCTGTGGCAGAAAATCCAAAGGTACGCTCCCTCCCACTAATTAGCAGGGAACAGAATCTACCAGGATGTTCTGCTGAACAACCTGTTTTGAAAACACAGGAAGGTGCATAAGAAGAACTGTGTTTAGGTAATCCCAGTTCATTCTAATGAGGCTAATGCAGGAGAACTTCCTGGATGATGGTTCCCTGAGGTCAACTGACCTCCCACTCTGCTTCCCTTAATGGCACTCAAAACATTGCCCCCCCCCCCCCAAGAAGCTGCCTCATTACTGAGCTTCCAAGGCAGACAGTGGAAGTCCAGCGCAAGTCTGGGGCTTGCAACCTCCCCTTTGAGAAATGGAACAGATTTTGTGGATGGAATCCCTTGTTAAGATGCTGTCAGTATCTCAAGACCCCAGAATCGAAAGGGCACCGTGGGCTGAGCTTGCTGTGTCAGCTGTGCCCTCACTTGGAATTTTCTGCCCTGAGAGATGAAGACATTTCTGAGTCAGAGCAGCAAAGATAATACCATATTGTAATTGAGGCCATTTTCACTCCTGTCACTTTGTCAGCATTGGAAGCTTCAAATACATCATTCCATCTCTGGGAAAGGTCAGGCACAGAATCTGCTTGCCGCAGCTCCGATTGTGCCACTCTCCACCTACCTGGGACAAATTGATCTGCCCTGGAGATGGTGGGCAGGCCACAGAATCGTTTTGCTTGTTCTTCTCACCGCAGGCAAGTCCCACACATTGCTCAGTCAGCATCCAGAAAGAGAGGGAGGTTTCTTTTCCAAAAGAGATTGAGACACAAAATTGGTGTAAAGTGTAGGGATCTAAAGATATGTAAAATCAATACACGTGCATATGCTTCACATACATGTATATTGCTAGTGAGATGGTGGCATGGAGTTGGCATGAGCATAGGTCAAAGGGATTAAAGGCCTGCAGCAGCATAGCAATAGCGGAGCTTAGGTTAGGATACATGCAAAGTGGTCTGGAAAGATACAAAAGAGGAACTCATGAAAGTACAGAGAAAGGGGGACAAAAGTACAAGAATATATCAAATGATGAGGAAGTTGCTTTTGGTAGAACATACAATGATTACTAGGATATGGGGGGGCAGATAAACAATTGACCTGGTGGGGGAGGAGATGCGAATAGCTGAGGACAAGAAGAAACACAAGAGGTATAGGGACCAATCAGTGATTGAAATGGAGAACATAACCACTGGATTATGGGAGGGGCCATGGCTCAGCAGTAGAGCCCGTGCTTTGCATGCAGAAGGTCCCAGGTTCAATCCTTATGTCCGCCTGAAACCCTGGAGAGCTGCTGCCAGTCAGAAAGCTGTAATGGGTAAAGTAGGAAAGCTGTGTTCCTGTAAGCTTGTATGTCAGGGTTTTACCTCATGTTCTAGAATAAGCCGCAAACCGCAGAACAAAATTTGCCTGTGAGGTGAGGTTTCTGGACTCATTTGAGGCAGGGTCTGTGTATGTTAAGTGTTTCTGATCTTGACCACAATGACATGACAAAGGGCCGGTTCACACGACACGGGAGCTGCAGGGGATGGCAGCCGCGCGCTGGAAGTGCCGAAATCCACCATGGGCAGTAGGCGGGTAAGCCCCTACCACGCGTGCCCGCTGTGCCATGCAGACAGTGGGCTGCCCCCCCCATGCGGGCCTCCCGTGGCTGCACAGAGAGGACAGCGCAGAGCGGCCAGAGCTGCAGCTGCTCCAGGCCAAGGACCGAATGGTATGGCCCCATGGCTGGCCAAGCAGAGGATGCTGGCGCGCAGGGCGTGCAGCGATTGGGCAAGGCGCCGCCACCAGCCAGGGCCGGCCGCAGTGCCGCAGCTGCCTGCATGCACTGTGCTCGCAGCAGCGCGGCTGCCCTTGGGTGGCCAGCACACCACAGCTGCTGGACCTCCCGGGCTGCTACCCGCTAGTGCCAGGAGGACTGCGCTGCGGCACAGGGGCTGCTGGCTCCACCGTGGTCTGCCTATGTGTGGGGGCACGGGGTGTCTGCGGCACCCCACCGGGCCCCACAGACGGCCCCGTGGTGCCTCCCCTGCTTGCCTCCTGGGTCGTGTGAACCAGCCCCAACGATAAATTCCTACACAGGGGCCAAACTAATGTGACAATGGCAGCCACATTTGTCATTCATGTGTCTGAGAGAAGCCTTCCCTCACCTGGTGCCCTCCAGATCTGTTGGACTATAGGAACATAAGAAAAGCCAGGCTGGATCAGACCAAAGGCCTATCTAGTCCAGCATTTGTTCACACAGTGGCCAACCTGATGCCCATGGGATCCCCATAAGCAGGACATGAGTGCAACAGCACCCTCCTGCTTGTGTTCCCAGCAAGCATTTGGCATTTAGAGGCATAATGCTCCTGATACTGGAGAGAATATACAGCCATTGATAGCTAGTAGCCATTGATAGCTTTCTCCTCCATGAATTTGTCTAATCCCCTTTTAAAACTGTCCAAATTGGTGGCCATCACCTTCACTACATCTTGTAGTAACAAATTCCATAGTTGAACTGTGTGCAGAAGTACTTCCCTTTATCTGTCACTGTTCAGTTTCATGGGATGACCCCAAGTTCTAGTACTATGAGAGAGGGAGAAAGATGTCTCTTACTTGTCTTTTTCTAAGCTAAGCTTTTTTCCCCTAAGCTCTAAATGTTGTAACCATTCCTCATAGGGGATACACCCCAGTTCCTGGATCATTTTTGTGGAGAAAGGAGCCTTTGGGGGTTCCTACACACACACACACACACACACACACACACCCTCATGGGTGAATCGGCTGGCATAGTTCCTCTCGAATGGATGGCGCCTGGAAGTCCAGAGGAGCCAGGCTGAAAGCTTTCATATGTAAATGTAGTTCAAACCCAGTAAGTCATGAGTTCCCCTCCCTGCCTGGCCAGGTGAAGTTCATCTTGATTTATTTATTTTATTTATTTATTTCATTTATATACCGCCCCACAGCCGAAGCTCTCTGGGCGGTTCACAATACTTTATGCATAAAAACAATAAAAACATACAACATAGTTTAAGAATTAAAAAACCAAATTTAAAAACACAGTTTAAAATAACAGTACAAAAACCAATAAAACTGAGCCTAGAGGTGACAATCCCCCCCCCCCGTGCTATTCCAAGTCCTAACTAAATGCCTTGGCATAGAGGGAGGTCTTAACCTGGCACTGAAAAGATAGTAAGGTTGGCGCCAGGCGTGTCTCAGTGGGGAGCTGATTCCATAATTGGGGGGCTACCACCGAGAAGGCCCTCCTCCTCGTTGCCACCAACCGAGCCTCTCTTGGAGGTGGCAATCGGAGGAGGGCCCCAGATGTTGAGCGTAGACGTTCCGTCAGGTATTGTGGTCCTAAGCCGTGTAGGGCTTTATAGGTTAAAACCAGCACCTTGAATTCGGAAGCATATTGGCAGCCAGTGCAAATGGGCCAGAACTGGTGTAATGTGCTCGGACCTTCTGGTCCCAGCAATAAGCCTGGCTGCCGCATTTTGCACAAGCTGCAGCTTCCGAACAGTCTTCAAAGGCAGCCCCACGTAGAGTGCATTGCAGTAGTCTAGTTTAGAGATCACCAGAGGGTAGATTACTGAGACCAGGCTATCCCTGTCCAGATAGGGGCGTAGCTGGGCCACCAGCCGAAGCTGGTAGAAGGCACTCCTTGCCACTGAGGCCACTTGAGCCTCAAGTGACAAAGATGGCTCCAGGAGCACCCCCAAGCTACGAACCTTCTCCTTCAAGGGGAGTGCAACCCCATCCAGAACAGGTTGAACACCCTCCATCCGGTCAAAGGAACCACCCACTAACAGCATCTCAGTCTTGTCTGGATTGAGCCTCAGTTTGTTAGCCCTAATCCAGTCCATTGTCGCAGCCAGGCACCAATTGGCTAAGAGGCAGCAGAGCTACAGGGAGGAGGGGAGGGGGGGAAAAGGTATATTTCCCAAAGCGTGGGTTTTGGTCTTTGTCTTGTCTCGGATCGCATGGCTACCCGGGTGTTGGGTATGGCGGTAAGCCAAGGACCCCAGGTAGCTCCTGGTGAAATTAGCTGAATGAGGGCTCTAGTGAAGGCAAGCCTTGTAGGAGTTTACCCATCTCGCACCTTCGGGTAGGTGTGGTAATTCTCCATCGGGCGGCAGAGCTGTGCTGGATCTAACCCTGGAAGGAAGAAGGCTGACCCTCAGGTAACTAGTTGTGTGCCTGAGAGATAGGAAGAATCAGGTTTTATTATTTTGCAGCTCTATTTCTGTGTGCCAAAGCGTCTCTCTCTCTCTTTTGTGCTTCTCTCATTTCCCTAATCTTGTTGTAAAATGCTACCAGAATAAACCTTGTCTTGGTTTTACCCCACATGGTGTTTGTGGATTGCTCTGCTTGGTTCAGTATCTAAATCCAGGTTACAGAATTAAAGGCGAGTCCCTGAACAGAGATTCAAGTAGGGTTGCAAGGAGCTGAGGCTTGGCAATCTGGTACCTTGAGATCTCTGGGGGTCTTGGTTCCTTTGGGATAGGTAAGGGTGGGGGGTGGCGGGCCAGCCAGCCCCCCCTTCCTCCACAATTTTGGTCACCCTTTTCTGTACCATGCTGGCTAGGGATAATGGGGTTGTAGTCCAACACATCTGGAAGACATCAGGTTGGGAAGGTTGGTCTGAGAGCATTGTTCACATATAAAGTGAATAATGCTTACAATAAAAGGGGTGCAGTAGTGAGGGAAGCTAAGCATTTCCCCTCCTTCACCTCATGTCCCCCATGCTTCATTGCCCAGACACTATTCTCCCAGCATGGCTCTGATATGGCTGAGAAACAGGAAGCTGGCAGAGGTGAGGCAGGAGGCAGGAAGCAGGAGCCAAGCCAGGGAATCACAGCCAAAGCCTAAGCCAGAGAGTTTGAGACAACAGTTGCACAGAAACATGCCACAGTCAGGAGGATCTTGTGCCTTACACAAGGCCGCAGCCCAAACAGGAAGCCTTTTATAGCATTTCCTGTCCAGGAGGGCCCAAAGGCTGGCCTGGGTGGGTGGAGCCAATCTACAGCCTGAGAATGCTTCACTGCCAGGAAGATGTTCCAAGCTGCAGTTCTGATAGTTCAGCATATGGGCAGCCACACACTGAACCAAAGGCTCCTGGTTTAAGCACTGTTTTAACTCCCAGGATCTTCTCACAAGGAGGACTGAGCTCCCCTCGCTTGCATGTGACCTTTTATGTTAAAATCTCTCTCTCTCTCTCTCTCTCTCTCTCACACACACACACACAGAGCAAACACACATACTCACTTTATATGGGAATGAGGCAGACAAAGGAATAAACAAATACAGCTTCCCCCATTACATCTAGTTTCCTCCGCCCCTAATTCCATGACTTCAGTTCATTGGCTCCAGAAGATCTCTGGAGATATGTGCTGGGGGCAAATATGGCCAATTCATCTGCTGGAACAAACAATGCAGCTGAGTCTGTAGGCGCTCGGGTGCATACACCGAATGTTGCGTTATCTGGCAGGCTTGTAAAAAGAAGACCAGGCCACACTGACTCATATTGTTAGGCTGTTTCTCACTGCTTATATTAGTGAGTCATCTGGGGTTTAAAAACAACAACACCTTTGGGAAGAAAAGAACCTTAGGAGGAAACACTGTGTCCCTGTGGAGGAAGTCCCTATCGCTATGCTGAAATGTACATTTTAATGCTGGGCCAGCAGTATCACGTGTAATCCTGTGGTTCAGTCTTCTGTTGCTCACATGCTACAGTTCTCACATGACTGGTTAGCTCCAAGCTTCCCCCATTTTTCCTCTCCATCCATACTGAACGCTGCGAGGCTGGCCCATCTTACAGCAGGAGACAGGAAAAAGAAAAGCCACGATTTTCTGTTCAGGCCTGCCTAACTGGTCCCAAGATGTCAAGCAGCCTTCCCCAACCTGGTGCCCTCTGGATGCTTTGTACTACAACTCCCAGCATTCCAGACCATTGGCCATGCTGCCTGGGGCCAATGGGAGTTGAAGTCCAAAACATCTGGAGGGAATCTGACTGGCAACAGCTTCTGTCAAGGCTTTCCAAATTGTTTTGGCTGCTGAGGGGTGGCACAGGCATATGGAGAAACAGGAATACTTGCATGAACATATGAAGCTGTTCCTCTTGCTGTGTACTAAGCCAGCCATTGCTCTGTCTGGAGCACCATTATCTACTCCAGCCTTCTCCAATGTGGTGACCGCCAGATGCATTGGGACCAGAACTATCATCCCTAGCCAGATGATGGGAGCGGAGGTCCCAACAGCTCTGGAGGGCCCTGTGGTGTAACCCCACAATTCAGTTCCCTGTTGTATGTCTGCATTAGTATGTTTAGTGTGTCTAGAATGTTGAATCGAGTGGGTGTGGTTTGTGATGTCTTGGAAAGGGTGGGGGGAGGAGTATATAAGGAGTGTTTGAGTGATGTCAGAGTTAGTTAAGGAGTTGAGTGGGCTGGTTGAGAGAGTGTTGGAGAGTTAGGTTAGTTGGATTATTCGTGTCTTGTCAGGAGTTTTGAGAGAAATCAGTGCTTGTATGAGGAGTGAAAGTATTTAGAGTTAAAACAACAAAGAGAAATTGAACTAGAAAAATTAAAACAACAAAAAGAACAGCAAGAACAACAAAGAGAAATTGAACTAGAAAAATTAAAACAGCAAGAGGCTGATAGAGAGTTAAAGAGGGCTGAGATGCGGCTAAGAGAAAAAGATTGTGAGGTGGATTTAGAACGACTTAGGTTGGAGAAAAGGAAAATGGAGAGGGAAGATCAATGGAGAACTGAGGAGAGAGCCAGAACTCCTAAGTCAGTGATGGTGAACCTATGGCACGGGTGCCACAGCTGGCACGCAGGGACCTCTCTGTGGGCACTCGAGACATTGGTCACCAGATCGCGAAAAGACTGTCCCCTTATGCCAAACACTAATGATCTTGTTCTTTCTCTCAGTGTGGAACAGAATGATTTTATTCTAGAATTCCTGTTACAGAATTCTTTTCTACACTGTTATCATATTTAAAAGAT
Source organism: Shinisaurus crocodilurus (assembly GCA_021292165.1). NCBI lineage: Eukaryota > Metazoa > Chordata > Lepidosauria > Squamata > Shinisauridae > Shinisaurus > Shinisaurus crocodilurus. The sequence continues at coordinate 241,655,638 of CM037876.1, forward strand.
TATGAAGAATGATGTACCGAGCATGGCTTGGATGTAAAGCCCTAACAGTTGACCTGAGTGCTGCATGTGTTGCTCTAAAACTAACGGAGTATGAGCCAAGGTTTGGCCAATTATCAGCTTGCATGCAATAGCCAAATTACATTAAGCATGCCCCATGCAAACTTTTACCTAATGCTGTGTTTATCGTCCAAGACATAAAGTGTTTAAAATGTGTTAAGCACGTTTTGCTTTCTTGTTTATCTTGCTCATCGTATTACAGGTTGACTTTTACTTTTTCTAATCCAACACCTGTAGAAGCAGGGAAGGACCCGGGGTAAAGCTTGCCCCCTACAATTTCAGTCTGGCATATTACAAGTTGAGAATCCTTTATCCAAAGATACATGTGCTTAATTATTTTAAAAGTTTGTATAAATTCCCTTCAGGCTATGTGAAAAGATGTTGATTAGTTCGGACAACTGTATGAGTTGTTTTTCCTAAAACTAAAACCTCGGTATTCAGATTTAATTGCAGTGTTGGCACTTTGAAATAAACAAGTTGGTTTTGTGTTGCAGTTTGGGCACTCAGGCAAAAGATGGTTCGCCATCACTGTCCTAAGTTATCTCCAAAAGATTTCACTGCTTACATAGAGGGACAAGATCCCCAAATTTTCTTTAACACATTTGAGAAAGCAGCCATGATGTGGGAAGTAAATCCACAAGATTATATAAAGTTTATCCCAAACCTGATAAAGGGTGATTTGGCCGAAATCTATAATAGTTTTCCTGTGGGGGAAGCTCTTGATTTTGAAACATTTAAAGCGCAGTGTATAAAAGATTTCGCTATGAGCCTGAATATTTCAGGAAGAAATTCAGGAGCACTAATGCTGCTTTGTCCAGGTCTTATCTGGAGTTAAGCCACAAGTTAGCTGATCGTTTTGGGAAATGGATCACTTGTGCTGAGGTAAAAACCAAACAAGATTTGGTTGATCTTATGATAAAGGATCAACTGGTTTTTCAAATACCTCAGGAGATAAGATTATTAGTGAGGGACAGAAACCCTAAAAACTATCAAGAGGCAGCTTTGCTGGCTGATCAGTTTTCCTTGAACCGGGGCTATAATATGACAGGCAAGACTAATAAAGAGACTAACACAAAGCCTGGAGGGTCCAAAAAGGAAGCTGAGGGAGCCAAAAGTCAGTTGGCCACCGAAAAGGCGGGAAACACAACAAGACCATTGTTTAGCAAAACTGATCTTACTTGTCATCATTGTGGGCTTGTAGGACATATACGACCTCAGTGTCCAAAACTTATGGACCAAAAGGAAAAAAGTACCGCAGTGAGGAGGGTATATGTTAATAAAGACTCTGAAGAGGCTAAGAGTCCACAGTACTACATGTTAAAGTGGGGTGACATGCAGGAGTCAGATCAGTCTTTGTGGGAGGAAGTGACAGTAAATGGAAGAAGACATATGGCTATGCTTGATACTGGAGCACTTATTTCTTTAATTCGTGAGGATTTGGTAAATCCTGAGAAAATAATTCCTCACGGAACAGTCGCCATTAAACCTGTGAGAGGCCCTACAGTGGAGATCCCAGTAGCAGAAGTAAATGTTACGGGAGGGGATTCAAAGGGAAGTTTAATCCAATCTAATCTAATCCAATCTAATCGGCTGGAGGCTGGTTGGGAAGGACCATATATTGTTCAGGATATATCGGACCCAACCACATATCGCATTGAGTTGCCTGCCACTGACGCATCAGAGGTCGGAGTCGGGGCTGTCCTAGTGCAGGCCAGAGACGGTGTCAAGCATCCGGTGGCCTACTATGGTTGGAAGTTGTTGGATCGGGAGTGAGGCTGCTTGTCGGTGAAAAGGGAGTGTCTGGCGATTGTGAGGGCCTTGGACGAGATCAGGCCGTGTGAGTGGAGCCAACGATTCATGCTACAGACTGATCAAAAAGCACTGTTGTGGCTGCAGACAATGCAAAACCACAACCACCTTTTGCAGCGGTGGTCGTGGCGATTCCAGGAATTTCATGCAGAGATCCAGTATGTGGCCGGTCGAAAGAACATTGTTGCTGATGGACTATCTCGCAGGGAGTCTTCGAGCGCAGCTGGAAAGTGAGACATTGTCTTGGGACTTATTATTGTGCTCCTGGACTAAAATTGGAGCCAATAATTTTGACTTTGGAACATTACCCATAACTTGTTTTTCCTTTACAGGTGGTTTGTATTTGCATGTATGTTGCTATTATTGTTGTTATTTATGTTTGTTTACCCTGTTATCTTCCCAAAACCCTGCGTTAAGGACTAAGTATTTAACCAGTTCCCTACTTGGGTTTTAAAAGAAAGGGGGGGATATGTGGCGTAACCCCACAATTCAGTTCCCCGTTGTATGTCTGCATTAGTATGTTTAGTGTGTCTAGAATGTTGAACCGAGTGGGTGTGGTTTGTGATGTCTTGGAAAGGGTGAGGGGAAGAGTATATATGGAGTGTTTGAGTGATGTCAGAGTTAGTTAAGGAGTTGAGAGTGAGTTGGTTGAGAGAATGTTGGGAGTGTTGGAGAGTTGGGGAGTTAGGTTAGTTGGATTATTCGTGACTTGTCAGGAGTTTTGAGAGAAATCAGTGCTTGTATGAGGAGTGAAAGTATTTAGAGTTATAGGGACTTAGGTTAATTATAAAGTGTTAGGTGTAGGCAGGTTTAAAGTTATTTTCTGGAACTAAGATTTTTAGAATTAAAATAAACTTATTTTTATTTTGTTTGCTACCCAAATCCTATGTGTTGTCGCAGGCCCCGTGTTGGGGGAAGCCTGATCTACTCTTACTAGCTGTGGTTGTCCAAGATCTCAGGCAATGAGAAATCTTCCCCAGCTACCTGCTACCTGAGTCCAGGGCCGGATTAACATAGGGGCTATTGGAGCTGCAGCTCCAGGCCCCTACCATCAAACAGGCCCACAGCCGGCCCGGCAGCGCGCGGCGCGCGCGCCCACTCACCCAAGCCGCGCCGCCGACTGCTGGCTGCTGCCGCTGCCGCGCTGCCGCACTTGCCCTTGCGTCGAGACGCCAGGCAGCGGGGCCCCCCCCGGCCCGCTATCCATCCTGGCGCTGGGCTTTCCCATTGGCTGCCCTGCGCGCCTTGGCTCTGCCCCAGCCAGGCTGTCCCGCCGCCAGCCCCCCCCCGATCCCGCCGACCCCCGCCTTGCCTCGCCGCCGCGCTCGGGGCCAACGGAGACGCGCCCGGGGGGCATCACACGGCTGCGCGCGCCGCCCGGAGCAGCATCGCCCTGCTCCCTGCGTGCCGCTGCCGCCTCGTCGTCGTCGTGGTCCCTCCTCCCGCGCCGCCTGGCTGCCTGGCTCGGTCCCTCCCTCGCCTTTCTCTCGCCAGCCGCCGCCGCAGTGGCGAGGAGAGCCCAGCTCCGGACCCGACCGCGAGGAACAGCGGTCGGGTCCGCTGCAGCAGCAGAAGGTTTTTTTCTTTTCTTTTTTCAGAGCGGAGCAGCGTTTTAAAAATTATTTTTATTTTATTTTTTGAAGAGAAGGCTGCAAGAGCGAGCAAGCACCGTCTTTTCTCCCCACCCCCCACTGAGGAGCCCGCCAGGCAAGGACTCGCATTCACGGGTGGTGGGGTGGGGGGTGCTTTGGCGGTGGGGGGTGCTTTGGCACAAGCAACCCTTAGAACTTCTAGCCCAGGCTTAGGCAACCTGGTGCCCTCCAGATGTTTGGACTACAACTCCCAAATCCCTTTCCACTAACCATGCTGACTGGGGCTGATGGGAGCTGTGGTCTAAAACATCAGGAGGGCACCATATTGCCTACCCCTGGCTTAGAGGATACACACTCCATATTGCACCTTCTCCAAGTCCAATTCCCCTCCCTGGGTATCTTTTCAGGATCGAGGTATGCCTATGCACACCAGTTGCCTACTCATGTTCTAGCCTATAAGTGAGATGTCTGTTTGTGGAGATTAAATTGGGGGGTGGGGGATAGAATAAGAACAGTCATGCTGGATCAGACCAAGGGTCTATCTAGTCCAGCATTCTGTTCGCACGGTGGCCAACCAGCTGCCCACGGGAAAGTTAGCCCACAAGCAAGACAGGAGTGCAAAAGCACCCTCTTACCCAAATAAAGTTTCTACCGATGGTCAAGACCCCTTAGGAATACAGAAAATTATCAAGGGTTAGACCAATCCTCCATCTCCCCCAATTCCCATGATCCCTGACCATTGGCCATGCTGGCTGGGGCTGGTGGGAGTTGTAGTCCAAAACATTTGGAGGGCACCATAAACATCTGGAGGGCACCTCTGGCTTAGGAGATATACACCCTGTGTTGTACATTCTCCAAGCCCAATTCTCCTCCCTGGGTATCTTTTCAGGATCAAGGTATGCCAGTTACTGAGGAACATGGGTGGGAGGGTGCCGTGGGGCAGCTTGGAGGTGGTGTGATCTAAGCTGTGGTGGCTTGTGCGACTCAACTAGGATTTCGCTGACCCGAAGTGGGCCCGCGTGGCCTCCGGGCCTCTTTCTGCTCATCCCAGAGCTTAGAGGCGGGAGTTCTTTTCTGGGAGTTGTAGGCCTTATTTCTGTCTAAACCTGCATAGGACCTTTTTCTCCTTGGGGGCTAATGAGCATGAACATGTTTTTTTCAGGTGCAATTTTGACTAGGGAAAAGACTTGGATTAACTCTGTGTGTGTGTGTGTGTGTGTGTGTGTGTGTGTGTGTCTCTTTCTCTCTCTCTCTCTCACACACACACACACACACTTCCCCCATCAAATTTATGGAGGAGAAGGATATCAATGGCTACTAGTCCTGATGGCTCTATGCTATCCAGTATCGGAGGCAGTATGCCTATGTACACCAGTTGCTGGTGTGAAGGCTAAATGCAGGTTGCTTGTTGCTAGTTGAAAGCGATATTTGGAGTTTGTGAATGACCTTAACTTTGTTGACTGTGTAACTTCTTTGCTGACTGTTCTTCTTTGCTGACTAAAATATTTAATTTGTTTTAATATAAAATTGCGTCTTCATTTTATTTATTTCCATAAAAAGGCCCACCAAAATCCTCAGCACCAGGCCCATAATGCTCTTAATCCGGCCCTGCCTGAGTCCCTTTTTAGCTAGTGATGCCAGGGATTGGACCTGGACTCCTCCAGATGCAAAGCACATGCTCTGTGCCTGAGCTATGGCCCCTCATTTCCCTCACTTGTAACAGTAACAGAAATCCTGCAACAGGCCATGTAAGGGTGCAGCCAAAAGCTGCACACAGGCCTCCACCTCCAAGGGACCTCTTTCAGCTTGTGGATTCAGTGGATGGTTGTCATAAAAATACCTCTTGCCCAAAACCTTTCCTACCATGCCTTCTTCTCTGTCAACTTCAAGCCAATTAATTTTTTCTCTGTCCATCCTTCCTGCCCTCTTCCTCAGCAGCAACAACAACAAAGCTAGAGAGAAACGCTGAGAACTTTCCTATGAAGGCAGCAGGGGAAAGAAGCTCAACTTGCTCAGCTTCAAAGGCAGTTTGATTACGCTGGAGTTGTGCTGGTTGATTTGGATTCCTGTTTCAAGCCTCGGCTCCCCACGGATAGACACAAGACCAGAATGAACAGCATGGATTCTTCCTCCAGAGTTGATCAGACACTGAGATCAAAACGTGTAATCAAACTGGGTGGGAAAATGGAAGCTTTTACATGGTTAACTCACATGCTAGTTCCACCCACCATCATTAGTCAGAAGAACTTGGGCCTCTCTTGTGAGAGTAAACGTTTCTCCTAATGCAATCAGGGTACAAATTGTTGCTTTTCTCTCCATCTGTATATCTCCCTCTCTCTCCCTGTGTGCATGTGTCAAGAATTTTAAGGCACTAATCCCTGGGCACGGAAGCTTTTAGGAAGTTTCATTGTAGAGAGTATTTCTCTCTCTCTCTCACTGAAAACAGAAAAACACATTCCTCCCCCTTCCTTTTTTTAATGAGCTGGACCAACAAGGGGTCTTCATGAGACATCCCCCCCCCCCATACATCATCCCTCATGCCTGTACCGCAGGTTATCAAAACAAATATTTGTTTGGGGTTGATTCTCAAGGCCTACATTGTCATTGAGTCTGTCAATCTGCTCTCTTAGTAGATTTAGATTTTCAGCACTGGTGCAACCCCCCACTCTAAAAACAGTTAACTAAAGGCACAATCCTATGCAAGTTTAGACAGAAAAAAGGCCTACAACTCCCAGCATACCCAGCCAGCTATGGGAGTTGTAGGCCTTTTTTCTGTCTAAACTTGCATAGGATTGCACTCTTAGACTTTCCTGAGGTGCTTGGGTTGGATCCAGGCTTAGTCATAATAATTAGAGTAGACCATTGAAATGAACAGGACCTAATCTAGTCATGACCAACTTGTCTCATAGGTCTACTCATGACCTGAATCTACACTCCACATCTGAGGCCTTTCTCTGAGTGCCACCCCCAAGAGAGGCTTGGAGGGTAACAGCAAGGGAGGGCCTTCCCCATGGTGGCTCCCCGATTATGGAATGATCTGCCCACTGAGGCCCGCCTGACGCAGAGGCATAGCGTGGGGGGTGCAGGGGGGGCCGGCCGCACCGGGTGCAACATCTGGGGGGGCGCGCTCGCAGCTCTCTGCCCCAGCTCTTCCTCCTCCTGCTCCCCCCCCCGAGAGGCGGCTGCCCTTGGAGAAAGGGGCGGATCAGCCGCCCCCCCCCTCGCTGCTGCTGCTGCCGCCGCCGCACCTGCCAGGTCGTGCGCCTCGGAGAGCGCGTGGGCGGGGCGGGAGGCGAGGAAGGAGGCGCCGGCCGGTGCGGTCGCGGGCCG